>WBNO01030573.1:360023-420215 GCA_013400575.1 Peucedramus taeniatus
AGCCTAAAAAATGCATATAGAAAATTATTTTCTATGTTATGCACTCAGATACAAGGAAAAATATAACTTTGTTGGATCAACGCCCATCACTTTTAAGCAAAACCACTGGGTTTTGTGCTGTTTGGGTGTAAGCAGGGTTTTCCCTGCCCAGCCAATGTGGGTGCTCCTGGTGCTGAAATCACTCAGGCCCGGGCCGTGTCCCGCTGATTCTGCTTCCCGTGGGAAAAAGACGTTTACAGAAGGAAAAGAAGCAGGCCCCAAATGCACGGCCCAGACCTGAAGGGCTGGCCAGAGGGCTGGCCAGTGTCACACCCACCCATCACCCACTCACCCCCAAGAGCTGGCGTGAGTTCCCTTCGAGCCTGGACCACCGGGGTTTGACCCCAACGTGCCATTAGCAACCTCACCCGGCCCTCGGTGGACACATCTTCAGGTGTCCAGGATATCTGTAGAGATATTTTCGATGTGAAGATATGGTAATAAGGCTGAAAGCCTCCCTCTGAGGCTGCTGATTAAATAAACCATCCGTATTTGATCAGAGCTCTTTGCTATGTGCTCTGCTCATGCTTTGGAAGATCACAGGCAAATAATCAAGTCCCGAATTCCCCCAGCCAGCTGGAATACTTTCTTCTCCTTCAGTTTGAGCTGTGGAAGGCATAGGAGTTTCAAGGCACCAAGTTTTTAGCCTGCACAAGGTGCTCCCTCTGCCAGCTCCACTCCCCTCCCAGCCCCAGGAGTGGACACAGGGCAGGCTCAGGGGTCACCAGGGCTCCTGCTCAGCACAGGCACCACGACAGTCAACACCCAACTAAAAGCTGAGCCTAGTGCTTAGGAGCAACCCCGTTCTTTCTGTGTAAAGAACTGTGTGGCCAGGAACCATCACAGAAAGGGATGAGGTTGTGCCTGAAAGAGGAATTCAGTGGGAGAAGTGGGGTCTGTGCCAGACCTGCCCTCCTACCTCCTTGCCTGAGGCTTAAAATGTCACTTTGAGGGGAAAAGGGAGAGGCAGACAGTATTTCACAAATGCCAATATGCCTGTTTTCTCCCAGATCAGATTTTCCTGTGTTTTCTCTCCTGCCAGTACAATGCCTATAAGTCACAGCAGGTTCTACCTGGAGCTGGTTTTAAAGAAGAAAGAGTGGCTGCATTTCCAGCTCTTTGGAGCTGCCGCCATCGTGTGCAGGAGCCTGGCCCAGCCTGGCTGCAGCTGCTCCCCAGCACAAAATCCAGGCTCCCTCCCACCCTCCAGCAGTGTGTTTATTTACAGCACAGTGTTTCTTTCTAAAGATCCGGTCTCAGGGGGCAAAATGCCTTCTGTGTATGAAACCAGTACTGACTAGCTCAGACATTGTCTTCCAGAGACTGCAGGCAGCCTGAAACAATAGGGGTGTGCAGAGAGTCCTGATGCATTTCCATTTTTGGACCATGATAAATCCAAAACCTAATAGTAACAGCTCTAAAAATGGCCTGCAGTAATTAGGTGGTTGGGAATTGGTTTGTTATTCGGCCATCACACACAATCCCTAATGGCCTCACATCCTCCTGCATTCCAGAAGATTCGTTTAACCCCTCAAAATTGGACAAAGCCCACAAGTTCCCCTCAGAAACTTTCAGAAATGAGCACCAGCTGGAGCATGGACATGGCAAGCACAATGGAAATGGGAAGCATGCCCCAGAAGTCCTTGGCATTTCATGGAAGAAATGAACCACAGACCCATCGTGTTGTTGTGTTCCATGTGCCACTCGGTCCAAACCTCTGCTTTTTAAAAAATGCAACCCATGCACATAAAATAGAGCAGAGAGCCCGTTTTTATCCTGAACTGCTGGATTACAGACAACAGCTCCCCGTTTTTGGGGTTTTGCTGACACCTGGTGTTCTGGAAAAGATGCTGTGTGTTCCTGCAAGTTCCCTTCCCTGGATCCTGTTGGGATGGCCACTCTCTCAGGTCAGACTGGAGCCCTGAACTGGGGGGAGACCCTGAGAGATGCAGGTGTGCAGTTAGATTTCAGAGTCCCTCTTTGAACATCTCCAGACAAGAGCAGTGTTGAAGGAGTATTCTCATGATGTGTCACATCACTGCAAACCTCACACTGCAGATAGACACCTCCTGTCTTCAGGGGGACTGCAGAGGGGGAACCTCAGACCTCATTTATCATAGAACAGTTTGGGTGGGAGGAGAGCTTAAAAATCATCTTGTTCCAGCCCCCCTGCCATGGGCAGGGACACCTTCCACTGTCCCAGGCTGCTCCAAGCTCTGTCCAACCTGGCCTTGGACACTGCCAGGGATCCAGGGGCAGCCACAGCTTCTCTGGGCAACCTCATGGGGAAGAATTTCTTCATTTGGTGAAGCTTTTCATAAGTGTCAGTATTTAGATCTGAGGTACTTACTCCATTGAATTACAGCCTGGTGAGGAATTTCACTACCTCTTTTTTCCTTTGTGTTTGTTTTGAAACCCTTTTCAGAGCAGTCTCTGCAAAATGTGTCCCACTTTTACACCACCACGTCATTTTGTCACAAAGCAGGATGCTGATCTTTAAATAGGGACAGAGGCTCCCCCAGGAATAACCAGCACCACCTGTTCACAACCAGTTGCCCAAAGATTTGCTGGACCAGCACTTCTATCTCATTCCAGATGCCTGCCCTGCCCAAATCAGATCAGTTACATCTCCCCAGGCAAACGCTGCAGCAAACAAAATTCCATAAATAAATCCACCACAAGACTTAAATATTTATTTTTACATTCCCTCCTGAAGGATGTGTATTCTCTTACTGCAACACCCAGTAGGTGTTATAATCTTGATTAAGGATAATTAAATACTCTGCTGGCTTTCTGAATGCCTGAGAAAATGCATCTCACCCTAGAATAATGCAATCATAGAAGGGTTAAGGTTGGAAAAGACCTCTAAGATCATTGAGCCAAACCCTTAAGCCAGCATCAACATGTTCATCTCTAAACCATGTCTCCAAGTGCCACATCCACACGTTTTCTGAACACTTCCAGGGATGGTGACTCCAAAATGTCACAGCTCTGAGGAAACCTTATATCTGCTTTTTTGTGACTGTGTGTGAGAACTTAATTATGGTGTCTATTCTTTCTGTCACTCACTGCCCCTCCCTCAAAATAAAGACTAAGTACTGAACTTCTAATTTGAAGTTGAAGCTTGGATGGAGGTGATGGTGAACCTTTCACTGTAAGGCAGCACACAAATAAATAATGTATAGTGCATAAGCATTCTTATCACTATTTGCTAAGAACTTTCTGGAAAGTTATTCTCTTGAAGAGAGTTTCAGTGTTTTTATACCAAGAGTACCATACTGCCTGCTTAGCAGCAGTTATTTACAGTATTTTTCTCTTCTGTAATAAAAAAAAAACCAATAAAAGATCACAAGAAAACAAACAAAAAAACCCCAACAAAACCAAACAAAACAAAAACCAAACAAAAAACCCGCAGTGTCCACAGTTGGTTCAGTGCAGCAAAGAAAGATTAAATATTTACAGCTTTCAGTTGTAGGAACTTTGGGTCAGTGCAGTTTTGAGGGCAGTAGCAGTCAGGGCATCTCCTAGTTAGGCCAAGGGTCCTCTTTTTTAGTTGAAGGAGAAACACAGTCTTGGGTCTTGGCTTGTCAAAATCTCAGGCAGGCCCCTGGGCACTGGATTGCCCCACAGCCTGCAAGGACAGCAAACGTGTTACTGCAGGACCAAGTGTGGTGCCCAAGCACCTGGAAGATGTGGATCCCAGGAGAGAGTGGGACAGGGCAGGAACAGACAGCAGAGGTGAAACCAGAAGGAATTAGAGAAAGAAAACTTTTAAGAACAAATGCAACAACTTCCTGATGGGGATATTACACAACTGGGTCTTCATTTTTGCCTCATTTAAAGCCAGCAAGCTTTTCAGTTCCTTTTTTTCCCTGAACTTTCCGAGGAGGTGAAGCTGTCCTAGAAAACCCTCAGTTCACTTGTTTTGTGTCTGCATTCCCTGCAATACCCCATTCCCTGCCAGCTAACCCAGGACAGCAGGGGCATGGGTCACATCTGTCCCCAGACTTGTCACCCTGACCTCTCCTGGCTGAGCCAAGACCCAGCCATAGAGCTCTATGGGCCCTGCTCACCTTATGGACTGAACTCCTGGGCACGTGGCAAGTTCCTCCGCGAGCTTCGTGGCCCCACAGGCTCCAATGCAGTTTTTCTCCAGGCTGTTTTAAAAACCAAAAGAGAATTTTGAAATCCCAAACAAATCCAGAGTGGTAAACAGCTGAATAGTCCCATGTTGTAATCACCTTAAGTAAAATAAGTGTTAATTCAGGTGTATCAGCCAGGCAAGGCTGGCCCTTGGTGCATGGAGCAGGCTAAGCAAGAAGTTAAACTGCAGAAGCCTGACTGTTGTTCCTAAAGTACATCCCCTTATTGGAAGTCCAGTGACTGAAGGCTCAATGACAGAAAAATGAGCCTTCCCAGGGTGTTTCTCAGGGCTGTACTCACTCTAACACCTTCAGCTTTTCCATCTTTGGGAGAGCAATGGCCAACTCTCGGGCTCCTCCATCTCCAAGGGCATTCCAAGACAGTCTGAGGCAGACAAAAAATTCCAGTTGTGAGTCTAAAGAAACACTAGTGCCACTACTGTGACATTACCCCTCGTGGATTAGCTCTTTTTGCAAGAGCTAATCACCCTCTTATCATGACATGTAAACATTCCCCTGGATTACAAGCTTAATTTGGAGGATTTTCCTCCATTTCATCACATATTTCCATGCATGATAAGACACCAGGGAGTGTCTGTGGACTGTGGTTATCTCACAGTCCTACAGGCCCAGGGAATGAGATGTGAAAGATGGAAATGGCTGCTGAACACACAGCTTTACCCCATGAATTTTTTTAGCAGTGTATTTCATCAATTAGTAAATTACTGGCACATTTACCACCAAAAAGTACTTGGTGGAAAGTATTATAAAATACTTTTAACAAGTATTCAGCGGGGTGAGAAGTGCCCTGCATTTCCAAACAGGAGCAGACACTAAACTGAGAGTGACCTGTGTGTGCTGAAGTGCCTCCCCATCCATCCCCACACTCACACGATCTCCTCCATGGACGGGCACTGTCGGAAGCCAACAGAGAGTGATTTTGAAGCCTCATCAGTGATTCCACAGAATTTCAAGCTGAAGCAGCAGGGAGAGAGCAAAGAGAGGGCATGGTGTGCTGTGTCAGAGCTGTGGGGAGCACAGCACCATGCCCTGCCCTGCTCTGCCCCCCATGCCCCGGTACTCACTCGATCTTCCGGAGGTGTTTGAAGCACGGCAGCCCCTTGGACAGGGCATGGACACTCTGCTCCCCAAGGTCATTTTCTGATAAACTGTAAGTGATGGAAAAGCTTTGAGTGGTGCAGAAAAAGTAGGTACAGTCAGGGAAACCCACCATGAAAACATAATCATGTGAACTGGCAAGTTAATAATTACTGCCCAGACTAAGTGAGGACTCTGTAGACAGCAGGGATGAGCCAGATTGGTAAATAGCAACTTTAGTTCAATTCACTGCTTGGTACAATGGGAGGGACAGCCCTGCTGTAACTCACAACCTCAGTCCTTGCAGCAGGGAATTGCTTGCAGACAGAAGCATGGGGTTATACCTGTGTCAAAGAAGGACAGGTCTGCAGCACGTCATGTGCTGCATGTGAAACTGGAAATAAAAAGTTATGCTGGAGTTAATGACTGGTGTGACTTGAGAGGAAGTGACAGTAGGGGAGAATGAGAAGAAGACCTTCCAACACCTAAAGGGACTGCAAGGGAGCTGGAGAAAGACTTTGGGCAAGGGCATGGAGAGACAGGACAAGGGGGAATAGCTTCAAGCTGAAGGAAGGATTAAATTGGATATTAGGAAGCAGAAATTCTTCCCTGTGAGGGTGGTGAGGCCCTAGCACAGGTTCCCCAGAGAAGCTGTAGATATCCCATCCCTGGAATTGTCCAAGGCCAGGCTGGATGGGGCTTGGAGAAACCTGGTCCAGTAGGAAATGTCCCTGCCCATGGCAGGGGGATTGGAGCAGGGTGATCATCAAAAGTCCCTTCCAACCCAAACCAGCCTGTGATATGTTTGGCACCATCCCAAGTTCACCTGCCATGACCTACCTTATCTCTTCCAGCAGCCCACACACCACCAGGGCTCTGGCCAGCTCCAGCCCTCCTGCCTGACTGATGTTATTGTTCTGGAAGCTAAACAAGGAAACATAAACATTGGAGGATTATTTTGGAATAAAGCTGTAACAGAAGCTCATATTTAACTTGCCAAGAACCTAACCAGAGATGGTCTCCTACCACTGGGATTCCTTTTCTAAATTATCTTTTGATGACATCTTAGACACAGGCTGGAAGAGATCCCTCTAGCCTAACTGAACCCTGTGAGCACCTCTAGCTCACCAATTTCTTGCTTTGTTACTATAAAACAGTAGGAGAAAGTCCTACTTGTTAGAATCCTGGAAAGACTCCCACAAAAGTTTTAAAAATACAGTAACACTGAGTTCAGGGAAAATAAATGACTCAGAGGTGCCTGCACAAAAAGGTGAGGGTCCATAAAAGCTGCTCATTCTTATGCTTACATTCCACCAGAGGCATCAGAAAACAACATACTCAAAATCAATTTTAAGGCTTATTTTACTGTATTCTCTCTTCCTGGTTCATCTCTATAGCTAATGCTGCAAGAGGTTAAGCAAGAAGAGTTTATGTGACTCTTACAGCAGAGTAATTGTGGAGGGTTTCTCAGTCCTGGGACACTGAAATTACTCTCTAAACAACCAGTGCCTTTTCCCACTCCTTCTTTCAACAATCCCCATACTCCCCAGGATATCCAGCCCTCCTGGGGCAGAGGCTGACACTTACTGCAGGACCTTCAAGTTGGTCATGTGAGGCAGACAGAGGGCAAGTGTCACTGCTGTCCTGTCTCCAAAACCATTCCTTGATAGTCTGGAAGAAGCAGAAATGAAATGTTACTGGCAGTGAAGTCCAGAGCCTCATTCCTCACCTGTGTGTCACCCACACAGATGTGTGACCCCCATTCCTCACCACATGTGCCTGGGACTGTGCTGAAAGGACCTAATGTGCCCAGTTCAAAGAACTCTCAGGGTGGGAGGAAGAAACAATGAGGTTTTGAAATCCTGCAGCAGAAATTAAACAGGGAAGTAAAATTGAGCTGCACTTCCCAAAAGCACACTTGTCTCCCCTCCTGAGTTACCTGAGCTGGAATTGAACTGAAATTGCACTTTTTCATATGTGCCCTCAGTACACACACCATAATCTGAGGGTTACAAGGACAGTTCTAGTTTTAACTGTAACTTTTCCTTATTTTAAATTTTTTTTTTCATTTGATATGGCAGGGCACATATGTTCTTTAAACTGATCTGGAATAGAACATCAATAGATCTGACTGTGTAAAGCCTTTATCTGTCCACTTCCCTCCATTTTTGCAGCCACACACATTAATGGTGATTTCTTGGCCAACACAGGCACTGAACAGCTCCTGACACTGCCTATAAACCTGCAGATTCAGCTCTTGAATTTAATGCACTAATGCAGACTGCACAGTTCTTGGAAATCTTCAAGACAATCCAGCAACCAATCCCCAAACCTTCCACACCCAGCACCACACATTTCTATGGTCTATAGCAGAGTTTTTACCCTGCTCTCACAAGAATCAGTGGTGAAACTGATCTTGGCTTTAATGGAGTGGTATCAGATTTCTGTGCCTTGATTTTTGCCCAGCTTCCCAGAAGGACATTGGAAATGACACACTTACAGTAACTCCTTGATGTGCTTGCAATGGGCAAGAGCTTCCATCAGCTTTTCCCCTCCAGCAGGACTAGGACAGTTCCCTGAAAGGCTAAGATAAACATGAGACTCTCAGTGACTAAATGAGAACCAGATTAAAATATTTCACTGTTTGCCTGCTGTAATGGGAGACCGGGCCTCTGGGAAATGCTCTGGGGATTTTTAGGTTTTTTTGTCAAGTGCTGAGTAACTCCTGGCCCTGCAGGCACTGTGGGGAAAGAGCAGTTTTCCCTCTCACAGACAGAAGTGGGAACTTCCTTTTCTTGCTCCAAGTCATTTCCAGGTTTTTCATTTCAAAAAGTTACAAGGCTTACCCCAAGAGCTGAGCCTAACAAAGAGCCTGGATGCTCTAATTTCTGTTCCCTGGGAGAAGGAACAGTTTGAGTCCATGTCTCAAATCCCTTGCACAGGGATTCCCACAGAGGCTTCCCAACCATGGCCATGACCAAAACAAAGCAGAACCAGAACAAAGGGACTCACTCAATTCTCTTCAGGTTTTGCATTTCCAGCAGGACAGCAGCAAGATTGATCAGGCCTGGATCTCCAATCTCGTTGTGGCTTAAACTTTAAAGAAGAGACAAAAGGCTGAGTTGTAAAGGAAAATGGCAGGCAAAGTGCAAGATCTTACTTAATGTGTCCCATTTGCTGGGTGGCACCTCGGGCCTTGCCAGCAGAATCAAAGAGCTGTTTATCTCAACTATCTCACAAAAATTAATAGGTGTTAATGAGGAATTAAAAAATTGCAAAGAACAATTAAAATCACTGGATCCTGTTGACAGGTGGGAAATTAGTTCAACCAGAATACCAAGACAGGATGAAGACAGGTTGTTATTATTTTCCAAATTGCTACAGCAGAGAATGGACAGCATCTGGCAAGAGAGGGAGAAAGCAGAGCAAGCCTGGGGTTGGCTCCAGTACAGATCTTTTCAGGCAAGTGCTGGTCTGAGGCTCTCCCAGGACAGAAGGGAGTCCTAGTCCTAGTCTGGATCCCAGGGAAGATTTAAATTCTGTTCAATCCATTTTCTACATGACTGCAGTAAAGTGGGGTAAGACCAAAGTTTTCTCTTCTGAACATCAAGCACTGATTTCCTCTAGTCCAAGGTACCTCATACAAGAGCATTTTGCAACCTCCCTGCTTTTGTTACAACACTGTGTATAAGCACACCTGGTTCTCCCCAAATGCTGGCAGTAGTGGTCACCTCTCTGCAAGAAAGGAGAAACTTACTTGATTTCCTCCATGTTGTGCATTTTCCTCAAGGCTTCTGCCAGTCTGGAGCAGCCATCATTCCCAATACTGTTGTGGTTCAAGCTGGAAACAGCATCCCCAGGAAAATGGGCATTAAACTCCTGCTACTCAGCATCCCAGGCTGGGCCAGAGGCCAGCTGCAGTCACATACTTACATAAACCTTCTCAGGGATGGCATCTCACAAAGCCCCAGCACAAGCCCAGGAATGGCAGCACTGCTGAGTTTCATGTAGCCCAGGCTGAAGGATGAAATAACAAAGGGACAATTAACTCCCCAGGGACAGGGGTGTGAGCACTCAGCACAGAGGGCAGCAGAACAAGAGTGGGAGAGATGGGGGAGTGTATTCTAGTCCCTGTGAATAATTTCAGTTTTGCTCTTTAATGCACTTCTAATGGACCTGTCTGGATTCTGATAAAATACCAACAGAACACCAAACCTCTGGAGCAAGAGCCCAGCCCCTCATGGAGCAAGGTGCCTCTGTGACCACAAGACAACAAGATCCATGTAAAAATAACACTGCCAAAACATTTGATTCTCCAGTGGAATTACCTGCCACAGGCTACTGATCTCTGTCTCACTCACTGTTCATTGCAAATAAAAAAGAATTGGTGCTTCTTCCCTATCAGAAACCATCAGGAAAACTACATCTGTCCACAGCATGTGCAGAAGAGAGGCTGCAGTTTAACTGAAGCTTCTAGAAAGACCTGGCAGCCTCTGGCCAGCCTGGTAACAACACACTCACTTGAGTTCTTCAATGGCCTGGCAATTCTGCAAGCCTGAGAGCAAATAATCCATTCCAGCTGCTGCAACACTGCTAGAGGTCAGCCTGCAAAACAGCAAGGATCAAATGAGGAGATTAGGTCTCATCACACTGAGAGTTTACCCCACTGACAGGCAAACTGCCCCATCCCAAATCCCAGATAGCACAGACATCAGGGACCAGCAAGTTTGGAGAGATTTCCACACCCCTTGTGTGCAGGACTAAGAGGACTGGCCTGAGGCACAGGATTGAGCAAATCATAAATAAGTGGAAAAGGTCACAGCTGGAGACATACCCAAATGTCTTCAGCTCTGGAAGAGGTAGCAAAATCCTGACTAGCATTTCTGCTTCATCCTCATGGAGTTCCACGTGAGACCACCTGCAAGGAGGGAATGACAGGTCTGGGCTTTGAGCAGTGGTGGCAAAAGGTCTGTGCTGAGCCCACAGCTGAGACACAGCAGTGCTGGGACACTGAAGGGGGGACACAGCTCTGACACTTGGCAAGGCCCCATGGGAGCTCCCAGCCATGGTGAGTGAGTACAGCTTATCTGGGCACTGGGAGACTGAGATGATTTCCAAGGATACCCCAGCAAGCCACCAGGTCTATGGGTGTTTCCTGTTTTCCATTCAAACACTCCAAGCAGGGGACCCAAAGTCAGGGACTGGGACCTTGCATTGGCCTCTCTCGTGCCCTACTGTGTGTTCAGAGTGTTGCACTCACCAGGACAAGCTGCTCCCCTCCCTAAAAATCCTTTACAACACCTGGCAACTCACCTCAGCTGCTGAAGCTGAGCACATTTTTCACAAAGCCTTTGGCAGAGGGAGTGCTTCATCCCTGGCTCGTGCAGACTCAGTCTGCAGGACACAAACACACAACACAACTGACAGTGAGCATCAGCAGAGCCCACTGCAGCATCTGGTGCCCCCCAGGGACAGGATGAGGGACGGATCAGGGCTTTCAAGAGCCCACCTGGGGCTCTCCTGCCACGTCCCATTCATGTCACAGCCCATCCCCACTGCCCAGGACAAGAGCTGCCTCTTCCTTCAGCTGCACAGAAGGAAAAGGACATTGCTGCTGCTCTCTCTGCATGCTCATGCAGAAGCCACCATGTCTTAAGAGTCTTCAAAGTGCTCCTGATTCCTGTTTGCTCCCAGGAAGGTAGATGGATTTTTTCTGCCTTGTTTAGGTCCAGTTTGGGCCTGAAGGAGAGCAGCCCAAAGGACCATGCACATGCATGAGGTTTATTCCATATGTGTGGCACAGGGGCACTCTGAGACTGAACCCATGAAGATATTTTTCATCCCACAGTGAAATTTGAAGCAAGCAAAAAATAATGATAAATAGTTGCTTTTTCACCTGCTAACAGCTGATTCTGTCTTCTCCAGGCAGTGTGGGAACCTTATGACTAATTGGAAGAGGGTTTTATCTTTACATATCCTGAAAAGGTAGAGATTAGAGAACAGCATAAATCTGTGAACTCCTGAGGGAAGAAAATGCTATTTTCCATAGGAAAAATCAGGAGGACTGAATGGGACAGGGCAATGAAGGCACATGAAAGCAAATCACCTATCTCTGAAGAGGTTTGTAATGTTTAAACTAGCTCCAAAACCAGCCTAAACTTGGCCCTTTCTTAAACTTTCTCCCAAGGACAACCAGGAACATGGTCTCCTTCCCATTAAACCTTCTGAGTTGTGCAACCACAAACCTTCTAAGCACTTCTACCCACCAGCCATTTGGGTTAAAATTGGTTCAAGTGGGCAAATAGATCACAAATGCACTGGAGACAGTGAATGAACAACAGAAGAAACAGTGCTGGCCTCAATCTCATTTCCTTAAGAGTATCAGGCTAAAAGAAAACATCTGAAAGGCAGCAGAACCTGAGGTGCCACTCACGTGATCTCAGTAATGCTTCCAGAGGCCTGGACAGCCAGCTCAAGAAGGTTCACGACTCTCACTCTGCACACCCACGGCTCTTCCAGGCTGCAAAGCAGAACACAGGCAGCTCTGCTTTATTCACACTCTTGGATCCATCTCTGCCTCTCTAAGCTCAGTGTTCCACATTCCAAATATGTGGAAAGGCTGCTTGGATGAGCAGAGTAATGCCTGCATGGGAAACAGGGGGCAACCTGGGAACAGGCAGAAATAGCCCAGCTTCCCTGCATGTGGCAGCAGCTCTCTGGCCACAGAGAGCAACACACAACTTTCACAGGGATTTTCCTGGGGAAGGTTGTGAGAAGATCAGAGAAAAGAATTAAAACAATTCTTATCTCCACTTGCTGCTCCTGTTGTTGCGCACATGTGGAATGTGTTATGGAGATTGCTTACAAAAGGGTGATTTCTTAATTGGACATTGGATGGTGATTGGATTGATTGACCAATTAGGTCAAAGCTGTATCAGACTGTCTGGAAGGGGATGAGTTTATTAATAAATATAGTATAATATAGTATAGGACAATAAAGTGATTGATCAGCCTTCTGCAATCATGGAGTCAATGCTAATTATTACCCTGTTGGGTCTGCCATGCTACAGCACCTGCAGAGGAGGGAATTCACCACCCAGGCAAAGTGCAGGACACTCTGGCAGTAAGAACATGTCCACCAGAATGATCACTCTTCTTTGTGAGGCTGGCAGGGTCTGGAGAGCCAGCAGAGTTTATGGCCAGAGCTCTACATGAGGCTCAGTGGGAATCAAGGAGATAAAGCCAAACACCAATAACAGAGTCAGCCATGGGAGTTTCTCAGGCCAGTGCTGCCTGCCTTTGGAAGATGCACAGTTCACTTTTTTTTTTTTTTTTTTTGATGAAAGGAGATCTTAGAAGATCAGGCCAGTCTCAGATCAGTATCTACAAAAGCACAATGACACAGTACCTGATTTTCAGCAGCCCCAGATCTTTCCTCAGGGAA
Source organism: Peucedramus taeniatus (assembly GCA_013400575.1). Lineage (NCBI taxonomy): Eukaryota > Metazoa > Chordata > Aves > Passeriformes > Fringillidae > Peucedramus > Peucedramus taeniatus. Next base: position 372,747 of record WBNO01030573.1, read on the forward strand.
TGCAGAAGTCTTTCTGCAGCTTGGAGTGTCATGTTGTTATTTGAGGACCTAGAACCAAATCTCACTGTAATGAACAGCTCACAAATGACCCCCCCAAACGGGTCCAAGAGCCATTAACTCACGTGTACTCTGTCAGACCAGTGCACTTCTCCAGGAGCAAGAACAACTTCTCCAAGTGCTCTGGCTGAAAGTTGCACTCTGCCAGTCTGAAAGGATGAGAAAGAGAACAGCCTTAGTTCATTACAAACAGTTCAGGCTTCCTGAGCTGGAAATATCAGGCAGCACAGCCTAACCCCACAGAGAAAGAAGGATGGCACAAAAACCTTAAACACCTTTAAGAGTTTCCAAAAAAAATATTGTGTCAACACTTCAAAAGCATCTGTTAAGATATTCTGGTAGAACATAGCTGTGTGCTATAATGGCACTGCTTTTTGTAGGACCCTGTCCTGTGACAGGGGCTGTAGGAACACCTACAGCTGCCCAGGTGAGGAACAGACAGTGGGGAAGCAAAGAGAGAAAGGGATGTGGGATTCTCTGTGATGTGAGACAGCTGTTCTCAGAAGGTGAGTCAAAGGAAATGTATCAGCTATTAGTGTAAAATATCAACATGCCAGGAGCAAAAAACCTTTTTGTCTGCCTTGTCCCTCAAAAAAGGACACCACCTTGCCAAAGAAATCACCACAAAAAGCCTGTAACATTACCTCAGAATCTTTCTTGGGTCATCTCCGCTTGTCAGCTTGATGATTAAAGTTGCTTTGGAGCACAAACTGCACAAAGACACGAGTGTAAGATTTAGATGGATAATTACTACTTTTCCCAGTGTTCAGAATTTAATGATACCAAACTCCAGAAAATAACCCAGCACAGCAGTGACAGAGGTACCTGGCCCAGCTCACCCCTCCCTAAATAAATAAAAAATAAATAAAAAATAAAATAAACTAGCCCAGGGAAATGCTTCAGTAAGGTCTCACTCATGCTGAATTGGCATGAAGGCAGCACTGGTGTTTGGAAAAGCAATTGTGACCTGTCCTGCTTTTATCTGCCTCCTCTGCAGTCTCTGCTGAGCTCTGGGGAGAGGTACAACAGGAGAATTTAAAGTAGCCCAAAGATTCAGCAGCCACATCTAACTGCAGGAATGAATGGAAGTGCCCCTGGTTAAAAGTGGATCAGGAGAGACCAGCTGGTCCCACAAACAAACACTGATAAGGCTCCACAGATGTGCAGCACAGCCCAGTCTCATGACTGGAATCTGTGAGAAAAGCACTTTGTGCCAGAGCAGCAGGCCCAGAGCCCATGGGATATTTTTGCCTGAGAGGAAAGGAGATAAAATGCAAATCCAAGTAAAAGAACATGGGAAATTGCTTCCTATTGCCTCTAAAATCTCAACATACTGAATAGAACCTTAGAGAGCAATGCTAGCTCCTGCCCTGAGGAGGTTCATTAACAGATAAATACATGACAATAATTGTTGGTACAGCTGAATATCTGTGTCTATGCACAAAAATAATCTGGCCCTGTGGAATGGTAGTTCTGCTTGGCAGCTATGTTTGGCCATTTGAAATGGACATAAACCATAGCTTTAGGGAGTTTAAAACATGGTCCTCATCATTATTACCTGAAGATCACAAACTTTCAATAATTAAGAGGAAAACAAGCAAGGAAGACTCAGAAATTAATGAAGAAAAACATTCACCTGACTTGAACTTCAGTGGTGTTTCCAGATGTGACAAAGGCATTTATGAGATGTAGGACTCCATCCTGAGAAATCCCATTATGGCTGAGACTGCACAGAAGAGAAGGAAGGATTTTCACATGTCAGGAGTCAGAGTTGTCCCCAGGCCCCTCAGGCACAGAAGCAAAATTCAAGTTGGCACCAAAGACAGAGCAGTTTGTGGGGTGCTGGGCCCCTTCAGATTTGCTCAGTCACTGAACCCCCTCCCCCCCAAGACAGCACTGATGAGCTGGGGGACACAGCAAATGCAATTTTCCTCTTGCATGACAGACACAGGAGCAGCTGGAACATTTACTGCCCCACCAGAAAGAGAAGGGGAGAGGCTGGTGTAGGGCATAGCTCAGCTCACAGCACCTTGGGTCTTGAGTTACTCAGAGAGGACACCACACACAGAAGAGTGATGAACTGAAAACTCTGGGTCATCTTCTGTCACACCACCCCACTCTGGGCATTGCTATTTGCTGCTGACACTGATAAAAAGACTTCTGCTTATTTTCAGCAGGTTTTGGATCAGACCCTGAGTCACCACAGCCTGGTGGCCTTGAGCTGTGCTCATAGTTCAGTCAGAGCTTTGCTCCTAAGGCTGGAGAGGGCAAGAAGCACAAGAAGCAGCTTCATGGAGGATCACACCAACACCCTTCTGCTCCTCAGATTCACTGTGGGTTCCTTACTTGAGGGAACAGGTGCCAGGCACTCGATGCAAGTGGTCCAGGAGGCATCTCAGGCCTTCATCTCCCAGCTGATTCCTGGAGAGACTGAAAGGCAGAAGAACAATGTGGCCAACCAAAACTCAGCCTTTGAAACAGGATGCCCAGAGAGGTGGGGCTTGCCCCATGCCTGGAAATATTCAAGGCCTGGTTGGATAGGATTCTGAGAAACTTGATCTAGCTGAAGATGTCCCTGCTCATGACAGGGAGTTAGACTAGATGGCCTTTAAAGAGCCTTTCCCAGAAAAAAAAATATTCTATAATTCTAGATTTCTTTTAAACAGCAATGCTTCTCTGAGAAGCTTTGGAGAAAAACCCTCAAATTTCCTGGACTTAAATCCTAGCTTAGCCAATAAAGGTCTCTGAAACAAATCACTGCCTTATGAAATTACCTTATGCTTAAGCTCCAGAGCAAGCTCAAATGAAGAGCTCAGGTGAAGCAACAAACACCTCCAAACAGTAAAGGAGTGAAAATCCCAAAGAAGCTGTGCCATCAGCTCAAAAGGACCTGTATCATTTCCAATTGATTGTGTTTCTCAGCACTCTGAGTGAGCACACATACCCTTGCAGACAGGCTGGGGAACTCCAGGCAATGCTGAACCCCACAAGCACAGCTCTCCCCCAGTGACTCTGCTCAGGATCATGGTAACATCCAAGCACCACTTACTCTACTTCTGCCAGCCACCCATGCTGCTCCAGGATGCTGCAGAGCTCCTCTACCTGCCCTTCTCCAATGGCACAGCCTGTCAGCCTGTGTGAGACAGCAAGAAAGTCAAAGCATGGCCAGCAACCAGCCCAGCCTCAGCACTGAGAGCTGCCCACCAGCAGCTGCACCTTCACACCAGTCTATCCAGCCTAAAATGTGCAGCATTCACATTTTTGCCATCTCCTTGGTGCTGGGACAGAGACACATTACAGGCTCCTGTGCAGGGGCACTCAGGAGCCATCGCTCCCAGGGAGGCTGCAGACACATCTCACATCACACAGATGTTCATGAGGAGGTTATCACCCAGAATTTGAGGCACACATTTGGAAAATGCACTGATGAAGGCTCAATTCAGGTGCTCATGCAGCAGAATTTGGTGCAACTCAAGATGATCATAAGCAGCCCAGGAAAAAAGAGGACAAGAAAAGCACAGGCCTCAGCCACCCCAATGCAGCCAAATGGTTCTGAATTGCACTTGAGCAGATGAATTGAGCCCTAAAGTTTAAGCTACTAGCCTGAGCTCCTTGGCCACCAGGCCATGAATTCTCAATACCAGAGGAAATCTGGCTCCCTGCACTGGTGCTTCAAACCCACCCACAGTGAATCCCAGTAAGAGTTCCACGCCCCTACCTGCAGGATGTCTTTTGGCTTTGCATGCTTGCTCCTAAATGCAGGAAGGCATTTTCACTTGACCTGAAGCAGACACAAAAGACAGTCCTTCAGCACTGGTCTCCAAAGGTGACAGGCTTTGCAGGCCCTTTAGGGCTGAGCTGCTGGGCTCCAAACAGTCTGAGTGCCTTACCTGACCTCCACCACTCTGACCCGCTCACAGAGGTTGATGGAGTTGAGGAATAAAACAGCACAACGTGGGGAAAAGGAGTTTTTCCTAATACTGGATGGGAAGGGAAAGAAGAAACACTGAAATCAGCTCCTAAGAAGAGAGGCTCCCATACACACAGCCCAATATTCCCATTGTTCATTTTGAGACACACAAGATTGGATACATCCCATTTAACTCAGGAGGAGGGGACAAGGACCTAAAGCTTTGAGCATTGGCACTCAGTGCTCCTTTACCTAAAGGAGAGTCTCCTTTAGTCCCCTTTGACTAGAAAGGGAGTACAGACCAAGGGCTTACACTGAACAACTCCTCCTTTGGGGCTGCTGGATAGAGACACCCCAAACTGGAAGCAGCCTCCTCACTGGGTGAACTCAGTCTCGTGAGACCCTGCAGCTCCTCCACGCTACAACACCTTCTACAAGATGGCCAAGCTCCTTCTGGGCTTTTAGTCCACACAGAGGAGTGCCCAATCCCCTGACAGGGCTTCCCTGGCCTGAATTCCAGCCTGAATTGCCCTCTGCTAAATATCATTAAAGTGCTGCTTTACTTCTAGAAACAAGAAAGGAATGGGTGTGGAAGCATTTCTGCATTTTCTTTGCCTTGCTTGTTAGTTTACAATTACTGATCAATGCTCCTAAGGTCTGTTGTGGTATTAACACTTTCCAAACCAATGTTTCATGGCAGCAGTCAAAGCAGGGACCCCAAACATTACCTCAGTAGTGTCAGATGACAGAGGGATGGCAGAAAGCTCAGTAATCTCTCAATGCTCTGGTCACTCAATGCATTTCCAGACAGACTGTAAAACATGGAAGGAAACAAAACCCAGGAGAAATTGTTTCAACCCCTAATTACCTCTGTAACATTTACATGGACATGAACACACAAATGGGCAAATTCTGTAAAAGGACATGACCAGAAATGCTATGAAAATTGGGCAAGGTTTACTCCTCACAGTCTGATCTCTGTGTTTCTTTACATCCTACAGCCAATCAACATTCCAGTTTCAAGAGTCTTACTTTTCCATTACTGTACATTTACAAAATTATGCTACTGAGGCCTTTCATACAGGCAATAGGGGTATTAAGTTATTTTTATTTGCTATCACTCAGTTTTTGTTCTGACCAGTATTCTTATAATTTCTTCAGTGCCAAGCTCCTGCCTGGGGCAGCCCTTCAGGAGAGAGCTCATGGCTTAGAGGGCCAGGAGCTCTTGCTCTGGCTGTGCTACAAGCTGAGGTCTCAAGGAATAAATGACAACAAATGTTTCCAGACACAGGACTGAGGAAGATCATGAGAACACACACGTGTTCTGGGGCCTTTACACAGTGATGTGGTAGATTTAGGAGAGGCCAAGTTCTCTTTGAAACAGGACAGAAGAAAGTGTGGGTTTAGCCAAGTGTCTGGGTGAAGATGTGGTGAGAGGAGAGCTGGTGTACACCAGGTGCCACCCTCAACATCAAATCTGGGCTTTGAACATCAAATCTGTGTCTGGGCTTGGGGAGACAGACAGATGGACAGACAGGCTGACTTACTCGATTTCTGTCAGCTGGGGACATTGAGCCAGTATCTGGCACAGCCTGGTCACATCCTCCAGACCCACTCTGCAGTCCCTGAGACTGAAGCAAACAAAGCACTCAGGAGCTGAGCATGACCACAGGATGCCACCAGCCCCTGCATGTCCCAGAGCCTCCCATCCCAGGACAAGGCCCATGGTGACCCTCTCACTCCCACTACATCTGTTTTCCTACCCTTGATCTAGGACTAAGAAATCAAAGCCTGGGACAAGCAGATGACTTCACCATCCCTGAGCTGATTTGAGAGAGCCAGTCCAGCAAAATGCCAATACTTTGGGTGTTCCCCCCCTAGAACCACATCACTGGTGGTTCAGTTGTCTCAGGGGACTGGACAGCATCTTTCCCTGCTCAGCACTGTCTTGGCTGTCCCAGAGGAAGGCTGGAAATGGTGCCTCCTCTGTCCTTCTCCAGGAAGGAAATCCTAGAAGCCTTTTTGGGTGACAAACTGACAGATCTCCATGGGATGAATGCAGTAGTCACTCAGATCTGTCTCTCCTTATTTATGGGTAGAAGTTTCCTCTGCTGGAAAGCAAGACAATCCCCTCAAAGCAAGCAAAAGATGCTCTATTTATTTTCCTCTCTGAGGAGACACAGATGGAGGGATGGGTCTGTCCCACACACCCCACTGCCCTAAAGACACAGATCCCCACAATCACCTCTCCCCCAGTGCTGGGGACAAAGGGAAGCTGGGCTGCCATACCAAAAGCACTGTCCTTGTGCTTCCTGCTTGGGGCGTGCCAGGGAGCCACTTCTCCATCTGCTGGTACCTCTGGGGAAAGAACAGTTCAGCCCATGAGCTGTGCTGGTGCTCTTGGAGCCAGCTCCCCATCAAGGGGGTGGGGTGCTGCCAGTGGCCTCCTGTTCCAATCTGCCTTCCCTCCCCAGCTGCCAGAATGAGGATCACCCCATCCCCAGCAGAAAAAGAGCTTTATTAGCCCTCTGCAGCCTCCAGAGAGTTCTGCAGCCTGGCTCAGCACTTGGGGGCTGCTGGCTGTCCATGCCCTCCAGCTGCTGCCAATCCAGCCATGAAACAGCTCACTGTGCTTCCCCCACCCTGGCTGGAGTTTGGCTCCTTATTGACACACCTCAGGGACCCACAGGTGACCTTCTGTTCAGAATTTCACAAGCAATTTAAAAGACTTTTGTGAGTGGGTATGATTTTACCTGACTCTTTCCCAAAAGGTCAGATGAACCACCTGTGGGTGTCCTAAGCTGTAACCAGAAAAGAACATCATCAGCATGGAGTTTGACAACACAAGCTCCTGTATCACTCCTCAAAACCCACAGCTTGAGGTTTTAAATAGCAAAAGAATATTCAAAGTACTCCTGGTCATACCTGAGGCTCATTGTTTTAATGTGTTCCAGTGTAGTTAATGACTGAGCTAAGAAAAACACAGAGTTCAGGGAGATCTGGTTGTTGTTAAACCTGCAGGAAGAAAAGATGAAATCAGCTGCTGGAAGAAAAAAACTGATAAAAAATAACCCCACACCACAGAACAGTGACCCTTGTGCAGCACTCCTGGGCTGCTGCTCTGCTGCCTTCTGCCTGTGTTTCCTACCACAGCTCTGCAGACACAACTCACTCCCACATATTTTAAATTAATCCCTCACTTTTAGTGTTCAGAGAATCACAGAATAACCAAGGCTGGAATGGATCTCTAGAGCTGATCTAGTGAAACTCTCCTGCTCAGAGGAGGATTAGCATGGAGGAGACAGCTCAGGGCATTGTACAGCTGGGTTAAACACCTCCAAAGACAGAGAATTCACAGTCTCTCAGGGCAGCCTGTTCTAGTGGGGTTGTCTGTAACTGGAACAGTCTTGGTGTCATGGGTTGCAGTGTAAGATAGAACCAGGTGTATTATTCCATTACCATCAGTTGGAACTGGGATGGGGAATAGTGATGTCATCTTCTGCTGATAAGACAGCTGATAAGAAACTATCAAGAGCAGTTTCCTTATCTCTTCCATGACCCATCCTCCCTCCAGGGATAAGTCTTCTGCTAATGGGCCATTAAGACCACTGATAAACTCCCATCAACCCACTGGGAAATGCTCCAGCCAGGGGGAGGAACCAAGCCCCTCTACCTGGATAAAAAGCCTGAGACTTGGAACACCAAGGGAGCCTTTTCCACTGGACCCCCAGAGGAAGAACAGCCCCATCCATCACTGGACCTTCAGCAGAGGGTTGCACCTTTTCTCCAGAACCACTGCTTCAACAGAGCCACAACTGCTACTCCAGGAGGACTGCAGCCACCATTGCAAGTAGACTGCTGCCAACACCCTGTGTATTCTGACTTTGTCAGTGGTTTTCTTATTGCATGTATTTTGTTTCCTTTTTGTTTTATTTTCTCTTTTTCTAATAAATTGTATTTCTGACTTGGGGTGTCCCGCTGGTCTTGCTTCTCAGACCAGAACACTTGGCTTGAGACAAGTTCAATTAGTCAAAGAGGAACAATAAATATTTCTTTCAACAGTGCAGGATGGTGCCATACTCCTGAAGCCACAGTTCTGTACAGAGCACTTGCACTGGGAGTGCAGGTGAAATACCCAGACAAACACAAGCCACCACTGCAGCTGAATTCAGACTCCACCACTGGAGCTGGATCTTCCCAGCAGATCTCCCCTTCCTTCAAAGCTGTTCCCCTCAGGAAAGGAAGGACTGTTCCCCCTCCCAGTGAGGAACTTGAAGAGGAAAAATTCAGAGAGAGTTGCTAAAGAGCTCAGGCTGTTTCAGACCCCAGGTGCCACATCTGACATGAAACCACCTGTCCCCTTCATGGAGGAGTGAGCACAGAGGCTCCTGGGCACTGATCTCTGTCAAGCTTCAAGTGGAGTCAGTCTGTTCTGGACTGGAGGTGGGGACAGACCAGACAGCACAGTGCATCTGCCCAGCACAGAGTATTCTGCACTGATTGTGCACTGTGCTTCCACAAACAGCACTTCCCAAAACCCAGTCCATGCATAAGGAAAAAACAGCAGCTACTCACTTGAGAGAACGTAACATTTTCAATTTTGGGAGGCACTGAAACAGCTGCAAAAGTCCCTCATCTCCCAGATAATTCCGTGATAGGCTAGGATTTAAAGAAAGGCATTTAATTTTCACAGTTAAAACCCCAGTAGGCACCATCAGCTCTGTTATCTGTATGTACAGCCACACCTTCCACCAGGCTATGCCTCTGCCACACTCTCTATAAAACACTGCAGAACCAACAAGTGGCATTTTCTCAGCATCCCAAATAACTGCAGGTAAACACCACGAGAGCTAAGGAGGACTCACTCCAGCTCAGAGATGTGGCCACATTCCTTCAGGACTGCACACACATTCTTCAGGTCACTGGCTTGAAAATTACAGTCTGTCAGTCTATGGGGGAAAAAAGAAATCAATTATCCAGGTCTGCAGGATTTCCAGCAAGATTGTGAACTTCACTCCTCTGAAAATTAGAGAATCAGTGATGAGATAATAATGAAATTAAACAACCCCTTGAAATATCTTGCTGCTGACCAACCCCCACAGAGTCTCCAGGTGCTGGGCACCTCCTGCCTGGCACTGCAGGTCCCTGTATCCTTTGAAAGGCACAGGGTGGGCACCAGGTCCCAGCCCCTTGCCAGGGCTCCAGCCATTGCCCCCAGCCAGGGCAGACCCTGCAGCTCCCCTGGCACTGCAGCCTGAGCTGGGAGATTCCCAGTTCCCTTGTGATTCACCTCCTGGAGATGCAGGTTACACTGGAAATGGGACCCAGCGATGGGACATGCACGGGATACAATGAAAACTGCCCAGGGTACCTGATTTTCTGGGAGGTGGTTGGTGTCTGGTTTTCCTCCCCATGTTGTTGGTCATCAGTAGAGAACACAGGCTCTTCCCTAAGTGAGCACAAAACCAGACAAAGGTGAAGCTCTTTCACTTTAGCAGTTTGGCAGATCCCTGGGGCTACCCTGGCTGCAGCCCACGCCTGTATCCTGCCAATTGCAAACTCTCCTGTTCTACCCAAATATTTGAGCATGCAGGCAACTGGAAAGAAGGGGAAAAGAGATATTTCTATCTAAATTTGATGGAGAATTCAGCTTTTGCTGAATTTAGCTTTTGCCTAAATAAGTTTTGTGAAGAGCCTGTACAAAAATCTGACTATTCATAATTAAATGGAACTGTCTATGACTAAACTGTACCACTGTAACTAAAAGCTACAACTATAAACAGCAAAACTTTAACTAATTCTGACTATTCATGACTAAATGGAACATGCAAAACCTAAAATGTCAGAGTTTGAAATGCCACCTGGTGCCTTAAATGAGTCCACAGATCATGTGTCTTGGGCTGTCACTCTCTTTCAAGCACAACCACTGGGCTGTGCCTAAAGAGTGTTGCTGTTTCTCTCTGGCTAAGAGTTGGAATGCAGGTATTGCATGGGAAATGCTATTTTACAGTGAGAGAACAAGGGTATAAATAGTGAATCTAAAATACCAGGAGCAAAAGGAAACAATTCCTTGGTCAAAACCTTCAGGTTGAGCTGTTTTAACCACAATTTTCTGAGGGGAAAAATTAAACTCCAAACATCTCATTATTTAGGAGTGCCATGGTCCAGAATGCACAGTGTTCTGAACAGCAGGGATCTGTGAATCTTTTCAGAATTTGGTGTGGCATTCACTTGGTTTTTTACCCTCACTATTATCAGACAGCACGGGTGTCATTAAACAGCCTGCTCTGCTTAGGATGCTGTGGGATGAAATGTGCTCTAGAGACATAAAACACTACAGAAGGCAGTGACAACTTTTCAAGTGGCTGAGAAAGCCAGGAGACAGTTCTACATTTAGATTTGGGGGCTGGAGTGGGAGGCAGGAACTGCTGTGAAGTAGAGTGCTACCCTTGGTACCTACACAGGATGCAAGAACTAAACAGGATGCTGAGATAACAGCATTTGTGCACACACAGCCTACCTAGGAGGAAGGGAAGCAAACTCCCTGTCTTCTCTAAACCTCAGGACTGCAGTGTCACGACAAAGGCTGTGGAGAAGAGAAGTAATCAATCAATGTCATGGTTTGGTTATTTACAGGACTTCTTGTTTGGTTTTGTTCTGCAAAACTCGGGTGACACCAATCACTTGTGCTTAAAACACTCCCAAAGCAAGAAAAAATAATCTCCATCAGTTTTAAACTCTGGTTGGATCAAATTATGCAGTATCTGCATAATTCAGTTTCTCTGAATCACTAGACAAAGCACAGACAAAACTGCTGTACTTGAGTGTGTTTTCAAGTGAAAGTAACAGAGGAGAGCTTCCAGTTCTGCTCCATGAGGTGTCATCAGTTCTCACACTCTGCAGAGATCCTGTCTCCAAAAGTTCCCAAGGCAGAGAGCAGGGAAGCATTTCAAAGCTGCCCCATGCATGAAGGGACAGCCAGTTTTGTAAGCACTCAGACTGTGTCTGATGGCCCTGGTACAATCAGCTCACAGCAATGTGTCACCAAGTGCCAGTGTTAGTGACAACCTTGGGCCGTGCTCTTCACCCACCACACGCCTGAGGTGACAAACAAAAACCTCAGAATGTAACTCCCAGATTTGTGCATTGGGATTAACCCCTGGCATGACCCAAGACCTCCATACCTGACCTGCACCTCCATCACCTTCTGGCAGGTATTTACTGACTTCAACAGGCTGCAAATGCCACTGACAGAGAGGTGGTTTTGGCTGAGACTAAGAAAGAAAAAGGCAATTAGCTGATTCCTGAAATCCCAGGGATTTCACAGGACTGTCTTGTGAAGCAGCTACCAATGTTCTGCATGCTTGAAACCATCTCCCTTCAGAAGAGGGCAGTTTGTTTTTGTACAAGGCAACACTTACTTCAGCTGCTTTGAAATTGATATACAGGGGAGGCTTTCCAGCAGACAACTACAGCCTTCATCTCCAAGCTTGTTGCCTGATAAACTGAAGCATTTTCCAGTTAGAAAATTTTTCCAGACTGATTTGAACAGTAAAAACGAACCCCTCAAAACCTGCTTGCTTTCCCTTTCCTACAGTTGCTTTTTTTTTGCCTGGACTGTTCTTCTGTCTCAGATGAATCTTCCCTGCTTATTTCTGCATGAATCAACTTCAGACAAAAAGTTTCAGCCCTTGGGCAACATGCTTCATGTTTTAGACCCAAACCATCCTGCTTTAGAAAATCTATGACCTTTAAGGCCCTTTCCAACCCAAACCAGTCTGTGATCCTGTGATCCTCTGCTCCCACAGCACCTGCCTGCAGCCACTCAGGAAGGAAAGGAGGAACTCACTCCACTTCAGAGAGACAGGGACAGCTCTGGAGAATGGCCACAATCATCTTGGCATGTTGGGAAAACAGCCTGTGATCCTGCAAGCTGTGAACAGGAAGGCTTGGTGAGCAGTGAGGGGATGGGGGTGCCCATAGGATAGGATAGGATTTGAATTGTAGTTTTTGTTTACTGATTCAGGTTTATTTCAAACTTTTCCACGTGTGGAAATGTCCTCTGTCCTTAAGGAGGAACACATCTGTTTCTCTGGCCCTTCTATAGTACCTGTCACCTGCAAATCACATGCACCAGCAGGACTCTATGTCTACTCTTACCATAAATTCACATGTCTGGTTGGAATTATGTGTTCTTTATTCTCTTCCAGCTTCAAATCCGGAGATCTGCAAACAAGCAAAATATATGGCTTTTAATATGCTTTCATGAAATATCTGCCAACTTGGGTCCCAGTTAATATTTTCCAGCAGAAACCAGCAGATCTGTGTTCTGTGCCTTTCAGCAGTTTTGCAGTAGAAACAAGGCCCCTCAAGCTCACCCAGGCACTAAAGAGCTGCTTTTGTGCAATTGGCTGGAGGTGTGTGTGCAAACCCAGCTATTTTTGGTTGCATTTCTCATTGCTCAGGCAGATGCAAGGGCAGTGGGCACCAGCTGTGCTGTCACTGTGGTTTATGGGGACACCAATGGCTTCAATCAGCATAACTCAGCACAACCACAATGCAGTGTCTCACCTTTGAACTTTCCCAGACGTGCCAGAAAAATAAATAATCATGGTGTCCACCCTGAAAAAGAGATCCAGGTCAGTATTAGGGAAGAGGTGGAAGGATGCCATTTGTTTAGCAGAGGTGTTTGGTAAGGACCAAAGCTGTTGCCTGGATGCTGAGGAGGGCCTGGACATTTGCCTCACCAGCTCACTGGCACAGCCAAGCAGCAGCCACGTGCTCAGAGGGCAAAGGACACTGCACTCAGTGCCAAAGTTGGTTTTTTTTTTTTTGTTGCAGTGCACATGAGACAGTCACACACTGAAAAAGATTGGGCCAGGTTGGTTTTTTTTTTTTTGTTTTTTTTGGGGGGGTTTTTTGGGGGTTTTTTTTTAGGGGTTTTTTTTTTTGGGGGGTTTTTTTTTTTTTTTTTTTTTGTTTTTTTTGGGGGGTTTGTTTGGTGGTTTTTTTTAATGGGTTTTTGTTTTTGTGGGGTTTTTTTGTTTGTTTGTTTTTTCTTTTTCTTTTTTTTTTTTCTTTTTTTTTTTTGCAAGACCAGAAGTTTGTTGGAAAGAGATTCAGTAGAAGCTCCCTTCCAGCAAGAAAAATAAGAAAAAGCCATATGCAATTTGGGTTCCACCAGGGATTACTTTGGCCTGTTAAACTTAGAACATAAGACAACCACAAGAGCCAGGATGATTTAAAAAAATCTACCCTTTGTCATCCCAGACACGTGAAAACCCCAAAACCTGTAATTTAAAGGAATGCAGAGCTAGAGCTAAATTCACACATTTTCACTAAACTTAGCTGACTGATAGCAAATTTATGCTAGTTAGTAAAGAATTTCCTTTCAGATATATTGCAGAGATTAGAAGCAAGTTTAAATTCTGTTATACAAGAAGAAATATCACACCCTGCAAATGGTTTTATAGACCAAGGATAAAAAGATCTATTAAAAATACAAAGAGGAATTACATGGTATGATGAATTCACAAAATTCAATATGGACTTTTGTTTCCAATAGAAAACAAAAAAGGAGTCAAACTGATTTTTGTTCACTTCAATTAGCCATCAATTAAGCTGAAAAACAGTGTCCATTAAATCAGCACCTAAATAGACAACCTACTTGCTTTGGTAAGAGCTCCCATGTATGGATACCTGGCACAGAGTTCAGTAACATTTTGACACACGATGCCTTCCTTTGCCAAACTGAGAACAGCATTCAAGGAAAGGTGGTTGTTGCTCAGGCTGTGAACATGAGGAAAAACAGAACCTCAGAACCTCAAAAACTGGACCCCACAGCATGTTCTTTTGTTACACAAATGCCCTCTGCTCTGTTCCCCAAACATCCTGAAGCACACGATCTTTTATTAAGGGTATTTCTCAAAACCTTCTGAAATTTCCATTGAGGACTCAACAAAAGCATTATCAGATCACAGTTCTTTCTGTGCAAGCTGTAGCTCCCATGAATTTAGAATCAGAGGTAACTCTTCCACGTGCAGCAGAATGATCATTAACCAGTTTGGGGTTAGTTAGGGGAGGTTGTTCATACCTTCATGATTACAACACTGATCCCCAGTGCAGTTCAACTCCCACTACAACAAATCCAATTTAATTATGGCTTATTAAAGCAGGGAGGCCTGAACACAATCCTCCAGCCTCTGAGGATTTATTCTTTAATTGCACATTCGTTCTGTTTCATTACTTGCTGGATCTCATTAGATAGGAAACACAAGATCTTGCTTCTACAAATCCTCTGCTTGTTCTCAGGGCCATGGGGCACCACTCCTGAGAGCCCTGAAGGAGCCATCCCTGAGAACAGCACTGTGTGTATCAGGGATGGGTGAGGGAGTGAGGATCACAAATGACACTGTTTTCCTGCCTTTTCTGTTCCCTGGGGGCAGGCTGGCATTCCCCACAAGGTTTTTTCCAGTGTCCTCAGGAAAGCAAGAGCAGCAGATCCATTCCTCCTTTCCTCCCTCCTTCTGCTGTGCTTTTAAACCCTTCTAACCCCACTGCAAAGCCAGTGGTTAATTCCTGGGTGGGATCCAGCAATGACTGCAGGTATTTTGGATTCACCTGCTTGCACCTGAGGGTGTGTGGAAGACTTTTAAAGGCAGAGACTCCCCCTTTCAGCTGGGGTGAGTAGGTAGGTCTCTGACTCCATGGCTTTGTCTCTATCCCTGTCCTATCACATAAACTACACTCAGACTCCAGCACTTACAGCAGCTCTGCTGCTGCTGCTTCAGCTGCCCCTGGCAGCTCTTCAAAGGCTTTAAATCCCTACAGCCAGGCTGGTTTTCTCCACCTAAAGAGCTGCAGGTCCATGCTGGGAGTTTTGCTAGCAGTCTGTCCCTCTCAGTCAGCTCTGATGGCCACAGGAGCGTGAGAAGGAGCAGCACAGGAGAAGAGGGCTGTGGAAAGGCTGGGAAGACTCTCATGGAGCCATCCTCCCAAATCAGTGGTGAGATATCTCAACCTGAACCTCACCAAGGGGAAGAGAAGAAGAAAAGTCAAGCACTGAGCTGAGCACATGCACTGTAATCCCTGGAGAGGTGTCAGTGGTGCCAGGACTCCCTTGGGATGATTTTAAAAGAATTAGATAAGAACTGTGAGGCTGAGCCGATCTCAAACTGAGTCCAGCACAGCCCTGCTGGCACTTAAATGTCTGTGCCTCAGCTTGGCTTCACAGTAGCCAAGGTTTAAGCCATTTTTACTCACTCTACTTTCTTCAGCTTTTCCATTTTGGAGAACAGGTCCATCACCCTCTTCACTTCTGGGTCCCGTATCCGATTGCCCTGCAAGCTGCACAGGATTCACTCTCATTAGTGTCCCAAGGAAGGAATGGTTGACTTGATGGGCATTGCCACAACACACTCACTTTATTTCCTCAAGCTGGAGGCACTGTGATGCAGCCTGGACCAAGTTAGCCATCCCCTCAGCTGTGATGCTCCCACCTGTCAGCCTGGAAAGAGAAAGGATCACTCAGGCCAAGCAAAGGGAGGGCTAGAATCCCCTGCAGCACGTGGCAAGCCTGCCTCAGACCCATGCCTGCACCATGTGCCCAGCATACAGACACAGAGGCAGCAGCCTGGCTCTGCCATCTGCAACCAACTTCATACTCCTTTTCCAGCAGGGCAACACAACACTGCTCTGGATGCCAGCAGAAAACAAGAGCCACACGTGCCTGTGCTGCTCTGTGTAGCATTGTTACCCTCCTACCCTGCACAGAACAGGTCAACCTGGGGTGAGCCAAAGTCATTGAAGAGAGAACAGACAGGAAGGGAGAAGGCACTGGTGTTACAAGCAAAGACTTACTCTAGTTTCTTCAGGCTCCCCATTCCTTGTAAGCCTTTTGAAAGAGCAGCAGCAAAGTCATCACCACATCTCCTGCTACGAAAGCTAAAATGTGAAGAAAAGGGGAAAAAGACAAACACACCAAAAGGTGATATTCTCATTTGCTTGCAGGATTCACCCTTCCTTCGTATTGAAAAGAAATGCCTGTCATCTTCTCTCTTACCTACTGCATTAACTACCCTGTTGTTCATCTTAATCAAAATGGAAAAACAAACAAAAATATAGCCAGAATGGAATTATCACCTTATTATCCTTCAATCACTCATAAATTCATTATTTCATACACTTCTGCAGTACTGAAGTTGTGCTGCTCAGATCAAATTTTCTCACATCATCTCTCTCTCTGTTCTAGAACAAACTTGAGGTTTGACCTTCCAATCCCTTAGCCCTTCTCCCCACCCAGCAGCTCACAGCACTCACTGTGTTTACCTCAAGTGTTCCACATTTCTGCAGCCAGCCAGAACCTCCAAACAGTCAGTGTCCACAAGACATCCTGCAAAATCCAAACAAATCAAATCCTGGCCCGAGTTTATGACAAAAACCAAAGCCGACATGTCCAGCGTCGTCAGTCTGAAATTTTTAAACTCATACTTGAAATTCAGCAGGCTCCCAATGTGCTGGGCTACTTCGAGGTTTTGGGTTTCAAAGGTGCAGTGGCAGAGCTCAAGGACCTTAGGCCCTGACAGATGAGTGGCTGCCAGTTTCTTGAGAGACTGCAGGATCACATCCTGCTTTTCCTGCACCCAAGCTTCATCTTGCCCTGCCAGCAGCATGAGGAATGTCCTACACTCTCTTGACGACAAGCCCGAGAGAAATATGTGAAAACTCTCCATAAACTCAGTCTTTGTCTCATTCTTTAAAGTCCACTTTGACTTCAAGAAGAACTTTTTCTTCAGGTAGTTCTTGTCCACCCTCCTACTCACCATGAGACACAGTGCTGCAAAAAACTCCTGCAAGCTCAAGTGCACAAAGGCATAGCCAACCTCTGGGCAAGTGCCACTGGTCTTCACCTCAAAGACAGTCAGCAATCCATGCAAGGAAGCAAATTCCTTCACGTCCTCTGGAATATCACCGACATAAAACACAAGTTTCTTCTCTTCCAGGCCTCTCAGTGCAAGATCAAACAGACCCAAAATGGCCTTTTTGTTACAGTTCACCTGAGTCTCCTCATCACCGGCACAGTCTCCTTGCTGCTTGTTCAGGAAGATGAGAAACATTTTGATATAAAACTGTGTCATAGTCTGAGGCAGCTCCACGCTCATCTGGTGTTTAAGGAGCAAATATTCCAAGCAGATGCACACAATGTTACACAGAGCAGGGATGAGGCACATGCTGAGGAGTTTGGTGTTGTTCCTCACGTGAGCAATAGCTCGTTCTCTGAATGAATGCTGACAAAAATAGTGGCTAACATATTCCTCAACCTTCTCATGGTCAAATCCCCAAATTTCTGCCAACACACCCACTGTATATAATAAGAAGTCAGGTAGCCTCTTAGGTCGGCTGGTGACCAACACTGTGCAACCAGGCAGGAGGTTCCCATGACAGAGGTCTGCAAAGAGCTGGGCTATGGACATGGGGGAGGTCAGACCTGGGCTTCTCTTGGAGGAGGATGACACATCCATGTTAGCTGCAAACTCATCCAGCCCATCAAAGATGATCAGTGTCTGCTGGGCATTCTCCAGGAGGCCCTGGAACACCACATCAGGGCTGTCCTCTGGCTGAAGGAACATGTCAAACAAAAGCTCCTTCAGGGTCAGTTTCCTTTTTAACAAATTCAGCTGCCGAAACTCAAACAGGAAAGTAAAGACAAACTGAGGTAGGACACCTTCTGCCCATTTCTGACAAATCCTGTGCATTAGCCTGGTCTTGCCTGTACCTGGTTTGCCAAACAGAAAGATCACCTTCGTCGTGTGTGACGGGGCCTCACTGCAGAGCAGATCTGACACTTTCACAGCTGTATCTTCACATTCTTCTGCCTCAGGAGCACCTGCCATGTCCTCTCGGGGTTTCTGTGTTCTCTCTTTTAAGCGGGGGGCTTTGCTCTGATGAATGACAACGTTGACAAAGGTTTGGTTGAAAGGCAGTGGCTGTGTTTGTTCCTGTGCTCCTGCTGCTCTCCTGCTTCCATATCTCTGGCGGATGGAATTGATGAGGAGATGCCGGTACTTCACAGATGCATCTAAGAGAGAAGACAACAGAGGGGGTATGAGGGTGAAAAAAGTAGTTGAGAGTCGCAACAGATCCAAAATACTACCACGTATACACAGAGAAACTGATCAGAGGTTGCTGCGTAGAAATGACAAATTTTGAACTCTTGAAAATAACCTATTACTCTTCCTAATTTTTCACAGGGGCCAAAGAAGAACAACATTCAGGAAAAAGATGGAACAGCTTTATATGAAAACTAAATCTTACTATCTCTAAGATGAGAATTGGGTATCTGTATTATGCATATTACTCCCTGTTCACTAGCTCCCTCTTCACCCATGCTGGCCTCTTAATGCTGGAAACTGATTTCCTGGGTGTTTCTGCAGAGAGGTTAAACAGGTCCTTTCCTCTGAGGGAAGCCCAGCAGAACTTCTGGAATATCCACATACCCAGTCGTCGCTGTTTGGCATCCTTGTCACTCCCAGAGCTGCTGCAACGGCGACGGCGAGCAGACCCTGAAAATGGAAAGGTCAGAACTGCTTCAAAAGGGAGTTTTGAATGGCAGCATGTTAAAGCTGGGCAACACTCCCCAGAAAAGCATTTGGGGAGCTAAAGAGGAAAAACTGGACAGATAAAACTATTTGTAAACTCAGAATTGCTTCTTCTGAGATGGGCCACAAGCACGTCCCTGGTGAGTCTCTTTGAAGGCTGGATGATGAACCTGCCTGGCTTTGAACACAGGAGCTGCTTGGATATCCTGGGGAACGTGGCAGGGAATATCTGTTTCTGGGGAATGCAGGGCCCACACATTCCCAGGGCTGTTTATGGTGGTTAATTTCCTGGTTTTTAATGGTGGACTGTCAGATGGAAAGAATGGACAGAGCTGAGAGAGACCATGTCTTTCTTAACTGGTCTTAGTAACTTTCAGCACTATTTTCAAATTTCCATTCCACCAGCAACTGGCGAGATGGACTCACTAGGACACAGCAGCTGGCAGCAGTCTGAATGCAGAACAAAGTTCACTTTTTCTTCTTAATTTAACCATCTTAAACCTGCACATGACACACAAGACAGTCCTGTGACACTTGCAGTGCTGTGACTCAGATGTCTCTGAGCATAAAGCAGAGGCAAAAGTGTCTCTTCATGATCTGCACCAGTTGGGAAAGTCTCAGTTCCAAATGCACCCCTGAAGAAAACCTTACTATCTATTCTCTTAAGCTCCTATTCTGACAGCTCTGGAGTGGCTTCTGCTTGATCAACACCTGAATAGTTTTTCTGCTCTTCCTTTAAAAGCCAGACCAATTTCTTCCACCTACCAATGAGCTGACCACAGTATAAGTACAAAAAGCATGGGTTTTGTAGAGTGGGTGGGAGATTCCCACAGAGGAACTAAAATGAGTGAGTTCCTTAGCAGGGGGGGCAGCAAGGTTTTCTGAAATTCAGGGAGAGAAAACAAAAACAGAGGAGGTTCCCATGCAAAGCACCAAGAAGAGAACAATGAAATGTCAAGTTGCAGTGGCTTCTCCACACCTTGTCAGTGCTGAGGGTCAATACCTGGGACATCTGGAGCCCTGCCCAGGCCATGAGCAGAGCAGAAAAACTCCAAGAGCACAGTGCCCAGGGTCTGTTCCAGCCTTACCTTTTGGCACAGATGACTGGGCTCTCGTGTCTGTGCCTGATTCTTCTGTCTGGCTGAAGTTACCTAAAGGAGTTGAATGGGAAGATAATTATAGTTATTGTGAGCATTCTGCTTTTGAAATTTGGAGTGCAGCTGGCCAGAGACAAAGGGCAAGCATCTTGCAACACAGACAGTGGCACAAACCAAGGCTCAGTGTAAGGGATGCAAACGTCCAGGTTCAAGAGTCTCCATCTGATCTTTTCCTTCCAGATTACTCTACAGTACAGTTAGCTTCACTTTCAAGGCAGGAGAAAAACAAATTTACTCTCTGATACAAACAAACTCGGGGTATGGGCAGCTCTGACTGATCTAAAACCACACTGTGGCTCAAAAGGGAAGCCCCACCTTCCCTGCAAAGAAAGGTTTTCTGTGAATAAACCACTGGCTGAGTCGGCAGCCCAGTCAAGGGCCTCTTCTAACTCACTGCATAGCTCAAAGCTGCCACAAAACCCCCTCAGCATAACCAGAAGCAATTCACCTTCAGAAGGATTAGTGATGCTCAGCTCTTACTACAAAAGTTAAACCAGTATAAGCCAGCTCCTTAAGAGACATCTTTATGATATGCCACAGTATCAAAAGGCTGAAAATTGTTTCAGCTTCAGTCCTGAGAGAAATCCCCCACCAGTCCACATTCCCTGATGGTTGTCTGGTCTTTGCCCTGTTTCATCTCAGCCAAAATTGCTGCTGCTGCTGCACTCAGTTACAAAGGTTGCATCCACCCAACCGATGCCATCAATGAGAGTTACTGCAAGCAGAATGTGAAAGTACCAGCGAGAAAGATTCATCCTGTAAAACTTTCTGCAGAAGAGAAGAATTAATCACCAGATAAAGCAACCCATTGAAGGAGAGGCACAGCTTCTCCTTCTGGTTGCTCACAAAGCAGAGGGTGTGCACACTCTGTGTAGTTTGGAGGATAACACACACTAATGGATCGTGGGCCTTAGGGATCACCTCATTTTCTCTAAAGTCACTGCCTCTGCTAATGAGAAATATGGAGAAGTGGTTTTGTGTGGTTCTTCTAAGACTTCTGTGTTCCTCACCTTTCTGGATCAGGAAAATTTAAAAAATAACAATTAAAAGTCCGCAGAACAAAGAGATTGGAGTATTTCTTCCTTCAAATAAATCAATCCAAAAATTGCATCTCAGCTTTATTGGAGGTGGGGGCGTACAATTTTTGTTGTTTTAATCTGTTCGTGTCAGGGGGTTTTTACCTCAAATTACATTTCTAAGCAGAAGTTGTGCTTCCAAGAAAAACAAGGCCATGGAAGTGAGGGCACTGGTGGTTCCACTGCCTAGATTGGGTGATGGTAATGGGTGGCCAAGGCATTGGCTGGGTTTGGTCAGGAGAAACTGGCCTGACTTCTCTTACCTTCTCCTGCAGAGCTCATGAGCAGGACCTCCAGATCCAGGGGCAGGTCATACTCCATGCAGACAGACTGTGCAAAGTGCTTCCAGGCAGCAGGACCAGCCTCCTCCAGCAGGTCAAGGAGCACTGAGATTTTTTCTCTGGGGTTGGTGATGCCCCCCAGGCTGCCCAGGGCTGCCTGGGGGACGAAGCGTTGGGCAGTGGAGAGCAGCCAGTCAGGACAGTGAGTGAGGAACTCCACCAGCTGGGGACGGGCTCTTGCTACAGCTGCTGGCAGGTCTAGGTCATCATTCTGAAATGGGGGCTAGAGGGATGCAGACAAAGGGCAGCAGTGAGCACAGGAGCAAGAGATGTTCACCCACACAGCCCTGCATGGCTTGATCTGTTTTTCTAGCCCTTGGTCTAACCTAGAGTTTCTTACCTTTGCTCCTGAGTTTAGAGTAGAGCTCTGAGCCCAGTCATGAGGGTGCAAGGATGGCAGTCCTTGTCTGCACAGTGCCTGGCAGCAGGACTGTGAAGGACAGGGGCAATTTCTCTGGCACCAGCCAGGGAGAAGCTGTTCACATCTGTATTGCTGCAGTGGCCAAATATCCCAGGCATCTCTCACAAGCACCAAGACCTCTGGGGAGGTCAGGGATGTTTTTGTTATTGTTCAAGAGTGCATACACAGAGGCAAGGTTTTCTGCTTCTCATAACACCCTACCAACAAATAGGTTTGGGATGCACAAGGAGCTGGGAGGGAGCACAGCCAGGAGAGCTGACTTCAACTGGCCCTATGGCATCATGCTCAGAACAGAAAGCTGGGGTAAGAAGGAGGAAGGCAGGGACTCAGAGTGATGATATTTGTCTCCCAGATGACCATTACATGTAATAAAGCCCTGCTTTTCTGGAGATGCCAGAACACCTGCTTGCCCATGAGAAACTGTGAATCAATTCATTTTTTTCCTTTCCTTGTGTGTGCAGCTTTTGCTTTACTTGTTCAGCTGTATCTCAGTTCACAAGTTTGTGCAGGACCCCCTGCACAAAGGGCTCAGGCAAGTCTTCTTGCTGCTCATTTTGTGGGGATGAACAACCCATTTCTGCTTTGGTGACAACACCACCTCCATTCCCTCTTCCTTCCCACAAAGCCACACACATAATCTCCTACCTGCATTGTGGTGTAATTGGTCTCCTTCCAGTTGTCAAGTGCAAAGGTGGCTTCTGCTCCATATTCTGACAGAGAATTGATCTGCTAGAGGCAGCCTCAGAACACAGACACACCCCAACACGAGGGACATGCCTCACTTGGTGCAGATGCCTGAGGATAACAACAACAGAGCTTGATGCAGACATGCCAGGCCATGGCAATAACGTGGGTCACAAATCCAGGAGCTCTGCCTTTGATCCAAGGGTCAGCTGTGATGCTTTTTGTCTCTTCTCACTCAAACCAGCAGCGACCACAAAGTTTCGACATTTGAGGATTCACTCCTGGTCTCATGGAAATGCAGGACTGAGCCTTGTGCCCTAGGATGCAAGTGAAGACAGCTTTAGAGGAGCACTTTGTGGGAATCACAGCTCTCCTGGTGCCACTGCCTGATTTGAGCTGGGCTGTGCCACTCTGCTGCAGCAGCAGCATTTGCTCAAGTCAAGCAGTCACACCAGGAAAACTGTGAAAAGCTGATCCTCTGAGACTGCACAGCTCTCACAAAACAGCTTCAAGTGTAGGGGGCTGAGAAAGCCCCCAGTGCCAGTTCCCCACCTCTCAGCAGAGAGGGGGAAGGGAAATTTCACCCTGCTCTGCACCTGGCAGTAGTTGGTGTCCCGCCACCCCTACCACAGGGGAAGGGAAGAGGAAAGCAATCACTGTCCAATCAAGAACAACAGACAACAACAGACTTAATAAAGCCATACTAAATGCATACATAAACGAATAAAATCAGCACTTAACGCCAATGAAGACTGAAAGCCATTCAGGCAAAGAGTAGACTCATACACATCAATGAAAGACTCATATTCAAGACAAAAACAACACTGAAAATTTGAATGAAAGCTCAGCCACACTGCACAGCTCCTGTACTACTGCTCTGCTCAAGAATGATTGGCAGTTACCTTCAGTAAAATACCTCTGATCCCAAAATGAAGCACAAAGACCTCCCAAGAAAAGCCAGGAAACTTTTGAGCCTCGATCCTTACCCTTCAAATGCAAAATCATCTTTAACACACTTTGCAGAACTGAACCTCCTCAACTTGGCATTTACACTGCTCCCAGCCACAAAATAAAAAAAAAAAACCTGAAATGTGAAACTCCCTGTTGCAAATCTACCAACTTCTTGCCTGCTCTGAGGGCACAGAGCACTTACCAGAAGTAGCCCAGAAACAGAGCACCAGCACCAAAACCAGTGTGGGGATCACCAAACAACAAAGGTGGAGGACAATATCCACTGCCTGTGCTAACTCACCACTGTCCCCAGGCACAAAGCCCTTCCGTGCCTTTTAGCACCCAACGAACAAAAGACTGAGGAAAATGAAAGCAAAATCAACCGGGAATTCCCCAACTGAAATGTATCTGCAGTAAAAACAGAGAAATTAGCAAAAAAAATCAACTCGAAACAGAGGAAGGGGAACATCCAAGCCTAAAATCTATAGCTAGGTGATAATTTAGGTAAAGCATTTGAGGAGTAGTCCAAAGAAATGGCACCCAGGGGTAAACACTCTTAGCAGAGTAAACTGTCTTGATTTTGGTAAAGGCGCTTGCAATGGGAGTATTTCTACTCACATGCATAAATCTGATTAATCTGGTACACGGGGAAATATTTAATTATCTCTTCCATTATAAGTAAGAGGAAAAAAACAAGTTGCTTTTCCTTGGGAACAAGGACAAGGTTTAAGTGATAATGTAGCAGATGTGAATGATTAGAGAAAAGATCCCATGCCTAGATAGAGCTGTGTGTGCAGAGATCTCCAGATCTAATCGGATGGGCTGCAACAAACAGTGAAATGTTATTAATATTTCTCTGAAGGCCAGGGAAGCTGCTTGGGAAAACCAGATGGAACCTGTAGCCGAGTCCCAGAGAAGGCAAGATGACACACTGTGCTGTGCTGTAATTCACTTATAAGAGAAAATAAATACACAGCAGCAACACCCGTGTCTCTGACAGAAACACTGACCCTGGCTGTCCTGCCTTGAGCTTGGTGCAGCGAGCGGGGGGAGCTCCGGACAATCAGGGCTGGATGGAGGGGGCGATGGGGACACCTGCCAGGCTCTGCCCCACTTTGCCACCTCCTGGCCCGGCTCTGGCCCACCTTGTTCCTGGGAACACAAATCCCCACTTCGGCTAAAGTTTGGACTCCTTGACCTTGGGGGTATTTTCCAGCCTTCACGATTCCCTTTCTATCCCTGCTTTTCTCATAAGACACGAACATCTCAGGGCTGGGGAGCAAAGAGCCTGACCTCCATCCCCAAACCCTCGCGGGGTTCCCAGCACGACCCACGGCCCGTCCCTCCCCGGGGTTGCCCAGCGATGTCCGCGCTCACCTGGCCCCGCCGCATCCCCCGCGGGCCGCCCGGGACAGCGGCAGCGCCCGAAAGCGAAAGCGGCGGCGGAGCGGCTCTGCCGGGAAAACACGTGGGGCTGCGGAGCCGGGCTGGGGAGGGGGGGGCGGACAGGCAGCTCGGGAACCCCAAGGGAGGCAGCGGAATTTTACTGTTCCCTCGTGGAATGATTTAGTGTGGGAAAGAGCTCTAACATCAGGGAGTTCTGTAATTGAGCGCTGCTGTGTGGTCGCCGCTAAAGAGGATCCCCGGGTGCCACACCCGCACACCTTCTGCACAGCGCCAGGGATGAGGATTTCACCTCCACCCTGTCACCCCCTTCTGGTGAAGGCATTTTCCCTAATATCCAGCCTGTTACCAAAATCTCTCCTATTATTGCTTGCTCTTGTTCTGTCACTTGCTACCTGGGAGAGAAGACAGACAGAGCCCGGCTGGCCCCACCCTCCTTTCAGGGACTTGTAGAGTGGCAAGGTCCTCCCTGAGCCTCTTTTTCTCCAGGCTGAATCCTCCCAATTCCATCAGCTGCTCCTCATCAGACTGCTGCTCCAGATCCGTCCCCAGCTCCACTGCCCTCCTCTGTCCCCATGGAAGGACAGCCCAGTCCAGACCCCGCTGAGCAGCCCCAGTGGGGCCAGGCACCCCCATGGCAGAAAAAGGGGGCTCTGCTCCTGCCCTTTCCTTTGTATTAATGCTCACCACTCATGTGGGATGTCATTTAAGGACTGTGGCTTGATGGAAGCCAGGTCCCCATGGTCCTCAGCAGACACTGCCATGCAGGGAGTGTCACCTGAGCACTGGTGGCTTTAGAGCAGGAGGGAACATGGACAAGCCCTTTGCTGGTACTGAAATAGCTGGCAGAGGCAGTGATGGGAACAGGGTGAGAAGGGAGGTAGAAAACTGCCCACAACACCAGGGCTTCCTCCAGGGCACAGTCAGTCCCACCAGGGCACCACAGCTTTTGTGCCCCTGGGCTCCTGCTGTCTCATGGACACAGCTGGGTCAGACCTTCCTTGGCTGCCATGGAGCCACTGAGGCTTCTCCAGCCTCCTCCCCACCAGCCTGGCCACCAGGACCACTGAGGGGATGCTCAGCCCAGCAGACACACAGAACAAGGAAGGGCCTCTGGTGTTGTGGGTGAGAGAGAAGCAGGTCAGAGGGACCCGGCTTCTATCCATGGTAATGCAGAGGGAGCAGCCACCATGCCCAAGGAGCTCAGGAAACAGAGCCCATCCTGCTACCAGCCTCTTTCTGGGACAAAGTTTAATGATTTTATACTGCTCTGGGGTGGAAGAGAACACCATCTCTACCTTTGTTAATGTGATCACCATTACAGGTGTTGGATTTATCACCCAGGGTCTCCTTCAAGAGAAAAGACTTTATAAAAAAAAAGAGTGAACTGGTACAGGAAAATAACTGAGCCACTTGAGATAAATTCTTGCACTGTAGTAGGAAGGAAAAGGAGCTTGATGCTTGACAAGACACTTAAACATCCTCATATAATCTCTTTTGTTTCCTTATAATTTTCAATGCTTTTCTCATCTTTGCTGTCACTGTCTCAACAACATGGCCATCATCAGTTTGGAGCTCTCCACTGAACCATCAGGGTCTGTAAAGGAATTACCCTGGGCACAAGATCTGTTATTGTGCTGCACTGCAAATTCACATCCCATTTACTTTTTTCCAGCCATATCCAGATCTTTTAGCATTACTGGTTGTGAGCTTCCTTGGAGTTTGGTAGTATCATTTGATTCTGTCAAAATCAGGAGGCTCTTGGTGGAAGTGAAACCCAGGATGAGAATGAAAGGTGCTGTATTTCCAAAATGTAACAACAGAGATGCCAAGAGGTGGCAAAACCCATTTCTGCTGCCTCCTGAGACTGCTAACCCAAAGCCTGTGCACTTCAAGAGCCCAGCCCTGACTCCTAAGAACACAAGCCCTTTAAAGATCCTGAAAAAATAGAGTGGATTGAGGTGCAGATTTCAAAATCTTTGCAGAAGAAAGGCTCCATGGAAGCACAGTTGCACAGAGCCTAGAACGTTTCTCAGGAAAAGGAAATAAAATTCAACCAAAACTGATTTAAAGCAGCTCATCTTTTAATTGGTCCAGACAATTTTCCTGGTTGTACACAAGTTCCTGTGCTCCTCTGTGAAGGGATGAGCTCTACAAACTTTTCTCAAGAAAATTAAGAAGCAAATGACTCGGGAAGCCAAAGTCAAGCTGTACAATTACATATCCCTAAAGAGTGGGGAGAGAACAGAAAATATTATTTTAGTTCTTGCCACAATCCCAAAAGGGCTTTGAGAGATGGGTAGTTCTGAGCTCTGCTTACCTTTCTGGTAATGATCTCAGGATTTATGATATCAAAGAGATCAAGCCTTTTGCTGTTCATCAGTGAAGTCAGAGCTGATCCAATACCTGTGGAATCAGCAAACTCCTCCAGTTACAGGGATGTCCACCCTGGCCTGCTGCAAAGCTAATTGTGCCTCAATGTCCCACGACCTTCAGCCTGACAAATCTTCCTTTTCCTTTCTCCCAGCCATTTCCACGGGGTTCCTCATTCCCCAAGTGTATCCAGCAGAAATTTCAAACAGATTTCAACAGAATTTCAGACACAAATGTGGCTCCCCCCACTTCCCAGTTGTCAGTGTTATTGATGTATTTTTTTCAGTGCTCAGGTTTAGGAGATCTGATGTTAGACAATTTATGGAGCAGGCTGCCACATCCCCAAATGAAAACTCACTTGAAGTTACTTCTGGAATGCCAGCAACCAAGATCATATTCTGCAGGAAGCTTTGTATGGATGGGTCCTCCTGAAAACCAGAAAATTCATACAAAAATGCTTTAAAAGACATTGTTTAGCCTCAAATTGTTCAGCTTAGAGAATACTTTTTTTAGGACTTACCGCACTTGGATCAGCTGTGCATTTAAACACTTTAATCTGTACTCTGAAGGGAAGGGGGGAAAGGGGAAGAAAAGTCACTAAGTGCTGCAGAGATCCTCTTTTTGTGCTGCTTTTAAACCAAAAGAGACGACTCTCAAAAGAGCACAGTACCAACCTGGAGTCCACAGGCTGCAAAAAGAGTTTCTTTTCAGCATAGGTAGCTTGGATGGTGGCTGTGATTTCCTACAGAGAGAAGAACAGCAGGGTTCAGGCATAGCCTTATAGCAAGGAGCTGCATTTGGATATTTTGGGTTGTTTTCTAGGAGCCAGAGTTCAACATCCTTTTGGCTTTGCCTGCAGGTATTGCTAGAGAAGGCCAGCACTTTCTTTCTCCACTTGCATGCAATAAAGTCCCCCCTCATGCCCACAGCCTGTCTCTGGAGCTGCAGGCTGGCTCATCCACTGGACTTTTGCTATTTTGTAAATCCTGCACAAGGATGGAAATGGCTTTGTAGGAAGTTTTTTCCCCAATGACATCCATCTCAACATCTGACTGGATGGAGAGAGAACAGCCCCAGGGCAGCCAGGGATGCCACAGGGAACCAATCCAATGTAAACCAAATTTAAAAAAGAAAGCAATCTCTGAGTTCTGGCCACTCAGGCTCATTGTCTTGCTGTTGTCTGCATGTAAACATTCTTTTAAGAGGAACATTTTGTGATGCAGTTGCAGATCACAACCAGGGTTTCAGCAGTCCAGGAGCTCATCCTAGAAGCCACAATTTTGGGGATCACCTCTAGTCCAGTGTTTCTGCAATCCTTGAAATGTATTTCAAGATACCATTTGTGGCATAAGAAACAGCCATGCATATTTCCTTTAACACCCTGCTAACATGGGATACTTGCTGAGAGAATTATTCTCAGCTGTGATTTAACCTTTAAAATTGAGCGTGCCCAACCCTCAGGCAAGGATTTGGGTTGGTTTTGTGTCTGTCTCAGCCCACAGCTACAAGACTGGACAAACACACTGCTTTCCTGTGTGTTAACCATGACAGGGAAGCTGTTGGCATTTCTTTTTTCTGCTTCCTTAGATTCACTATAAAGCAGTTTGGGGTGAAACACAGTGTAATCAGGACTCTTCATACAAGTTCACTGAGAGAAAAAGGTTCCATTTGGAGCTTCACATTCTTCAGAGCTTCATGTCCATTTCTGACACAGCTATACTCTTAGTGGGGACCTGAGCTAGAATTTGGCTACAAGGAGAGTTCAGAATAAATATATTCCCGTGGAGCCTTCCCTTTCTCCTAAAATATCTCAGTGGCACTACCCTGTGTCAGATAAATGTTAATGGGGGCTCCTCAGAGCTTTCTGCTGCTTTGACCCCCTTGCACACTGATGGTGGGCTGGCCTAGTTGAGGGGGCATTGAGCCAACATGGTCACTGTCATCATTTCCAGCCTCAAAGGTCTAAGGAGCACATGGGAGTGTTAAAAGAAACTGATTTCCCTTCTCCAGCTCTCGTGGTTTAGCCACCCACCTTTCCCAAAGGGCTCCCTGCCATTGCTTCCCTGCACACCAGGGATGGTCCTGACTTGGGACAGAGCCTGTCCCAAGGTCTTCACAGTCAGGAGGTGCCAGGACTGACCTTCTCCATGTACAGGGTCACCAGGGGTTCTTCTCCTGCCGGAAGGATGCTGACCTCCACTGCTATTGAGGACCTCACGACTGTCCCTTCAGGCTGAAAGGAAATCTGGGGCTGGCTGAGACTCCACACCTTGGCCACAGAGTCATTGTAGGAGGTGCCTTGAAAAATCTGCTCGAGTTAAGGAGTAAAAGTTGAGTCAGGCTTTTTCCATACCAATTTCATGCCAAATTGTCACACAGCTGCATTCCTTTTGCAGTCCCCAGTTCCTCCTCCTGTTCACCCAAGCCCAATAACTCAGCCAGGTTTCAGGGAAACTGTGCCAGCATGGAAGATGGAGAAATCCTCCTTGCAAAGCACAACTGCTTCTCCATCAGCCCCTCTTTTCCCTCATCTGGTCCACCCAAGACTCAAATTGCCAAGGGAAGGACCCAAGTTGTTACAATGCAACAGAATCCATTTGAAATTTTCTTATTTGGCATGCAATGCTCTGAATAGGACAAAAAGTTACCCTCTGCACTGCCTGCCTCTGAACTTCTGTGTCTTCCATCTCAAACAGCTCCTTCAGAAACAAACCAGAAACAGCTTGTGAGAAAACAAAAGAGAAGGTTATGGTTGCTCCTGGTGCAGGCTGGACAGGCCAGAGCACTGAGGTGGGGCCTGTGCCCAGGGCAGGACAGGGCTGAGCTCCCCCAGGTCCCACCTTTTTTCCATCCCAGTGATCCCCCAGAAAATCACATTCCCTTTACAATTCAGCAGACAAGTTTCCTACCAGTTGCTGTTATCCCTCCAAGGAATAACACTGTTCTCTTGATAAGAGGGCACCAATTCCAGGATCCCATGAAGGGACTGACTGTAGATTTCTACAGAAACCAGTTCTCACCAAAACACCGTATTCAGTGAATTTTTCACTTTCTCCCCAAAATATGATATATGGGATAATGACCTGCAATTTCTCCCCTCTGAGGTTCAGCACCAGCTGCCCATCCAGGAAAGCTGCTGCAGCCAGGGAGCTGAGGCTGTGCTCAGACAGCCAAAAATAGAGCATTCGAGACTCGGTCAGCAGCGACGGGGAGAACACGGAGTCACTGAGCATGCTGGAGTTGTTCTTGTACAGGACAAGGCCCTGGGAAAGAAAACAAGTGTGTTGGCCACAGCAAGCAGCAGGGAGACAGGACAGAAAGCCAACATCTGTGTTTCCATGGCAAGGCACAGGGCTGGCTGGACAAGCAGGGAGCAGGTTGGCATCAGCCCAGCTGCAGTGCCACAGCACAGCCCCACAGAACCAGCCCCTCCAAGCCCTGCAGAGCACACCACGGCCAGAGAACATCTGGTGTCTGAGCAGCCTGGGTTACCTTACCTTGTGGTGGGATTCTATGTATCTTGCTTTTATTACAGGGTCTGATGCGAGGGAGATGTCAACAGCGATGTCCTTGTCCCGGACAAAATTGGCTGCAGGAGGAAAACACAAAAACCTCACTCCAGAAACAGCTCCTTAAGCACCTTGTGACAGTCACTTTTAGGACTTGGTGCAGGTGGTGGCAGGGATGTTATGAAAGAACAGAGGGGTGGGATAAGGGTTCCCTCTCCTTTGGATGTTAGTGCTGATCCTGCTACAACTCCCTGACTCTGCTTCTTCACTGGGAAATTGGGATAATTTCACTCAGTTTTACATTCCACTCCTTTTCCCTGATATTTGGGACTGGGAAAATCTCCAGATTCTGTACAGCCTCATGCCTAATACTGCAGCACATGCTCCTGTTCTAGCTAATGTTGGTCCTGCAGCATCCTGCACAGCTGATCAGTACACACTGAAGAGAAGTTCTTTATGAACTGAAATGTCTTTATGAAAAGAGTCTGTGTAATCATCCTAAAAGATCTACCTGATGCAGAAAAATCCAAACATAACATTACTAAGGTTTATTTTGCTGCTGTCTGAGGGCTTGGGATCCCATACACATTTCTGAAGGACATTTTTGATGGATGTGGCTACCACTCAAACATTAAAAGCTGCACATAGAAAAAGAAAGCAGAAAAAACAAGAACATTTACCTGCTAAATCAATTATAAAATTTGTCAGCGTCTGAGCAACAGCATTTATTTCCTTGCACACCTACACGAGGAAAAGAGGGGGGGAAATTAGGGGAAGGGGTAGGATTTTGCATTGCAGAGCAGAGCTGAGCCTCATTGAGGTCTAGGGGCTGTTGGTCAGAGTCCCTTGACATCCTCAGGGTCAGCAACAGCTCTCACTTTGCCCAAGCTGCTTTTTTATTGTGGATTCAATTGATTGGTCTTATTTTTCATGAGCACTAGCCTGTCACTGCTACTGTCATGTGGGCAAGAAAAGTGTGTGGCATGCACAGAGCTTTCCTCAGTCCACAGGCTGATCCTGCAGGAGTCTTGAGGACAAGCTTCAGAGTGAAGGAGATGAAATCTGTGAAGAGCTGCTTCAGCCAGCCAGGTCTGGGTAAGACAGGGAGCACAGTCAAGCACCACCCCAGCTCTGCACATTTGGGTGGGTGGCATCTGGGGACCAGAAGGGGGACAATAAATCTCGATTTTGAAAGGGGTCAGACTCACTGCTTGTCTCCTTGGAGGTGAAGTGTGAGTTTGTGGAATGTCAGGTAGCAGTCTGAGGCATCAGGAGCCACTTGGTCCTTTTGACACACTGCACGGGAGGAAAAGAAAAAGAAAAAAAAATAGCTGATTTGTTACTGAGAGGAGAAGGAAGAGCCCACTTTGCAGATGCTGCAGGCCTGGAGCAGGGCATCACTGCCAGGGCTCCCCACATCTCCCAGGGGATGCTTCCAAAAGATTCCAGACCCTGCCAAGTTGGGGCAGGGGGGGCTACCTTGCACCTGGATGGTTTCTGCTCACAGCTCCACTGAGCTGCTCTACCAGGTACCCTTCTTCCTCTGGATACCTGCCAGCTGCCCTAGCTCCTGCCAGCAGAGACTCAGCTGTCCCCTAGCATGGCCCAGGAGAACCTGGACAGTTCATGCAACCCACAAACCAGAGTGGGGAGGGAATTTAGTCATATTGCAAAATGTCTGGGTATTGCAGCATACTTACTCAGATTGATATTTAGCTGGAGGTCAATGGAAGAATCAATTTCAAAATCAACTGAATGAAAAAGCTGCAAGCTGTAATGGCAGAAGAGGGGACATTTAGGAACCTGAGCCAGGAGCAGCTTCTCCCTGGCAGATGTGGATTTTATAACACCTCTCACACCTGTCCTTGCACTGAAATGGGCCAACCCCCAGCACACCACAGCCCATCCCAGACACACTGGCTTTAAATCATTGCAAACTGCTGCCTTAGTGTCACTTAGGAGCATTAATCCCCCCTTTTTATCCACTCAGAGTTTACAGAGCAACAAAGCAGAGAGACTAAATCAACTCCTGTGCTTTGGCCATCTGGTCTCGTCATGCAAGGTGAGGACAAAAAAGCAGAAAGCAAGATGGGGCTTGGAAGCACTGCTAGAGTATAAAATCCTGTCTCAGGCAGTCATCATTGTCAGGGAGGCTGAGGAGAGCAGCCCCACTTGTGCTGTGCCAGGGGCCAGTCCCACGGGCAGCAGCAGAGCTGGGAGTGGGGCTCAGCAGCTCCAGCCTCTCAGGATTCCCTGATTAGGATGCTCCCAAGAGTCCTTTTTCACAGCCAGGTGATCGAAGAAAGAGTCAGAGCTGCTTGGCTTTGGTTCTCAAAGTTGTTTATTTTCTCTTATCTATAACATGTTCTCCCTGCCCAGCCCAGATGAGTTCAGCAGGTCAGTCCAAGGCACACTGCCCACCCTCAGGGCTGTGTTATCTTTTTATACTATAAACTATGTAGACATTATTTACAGTTAATCCCCAATTCCTATCACCTATGTTAGACAGTTTCTACTCTAAACCAATCCAAAAGTGCCACCATCACCAAGAAGATGGAGGCCATGAAGAAGAAGAAGAAGGAGAACAGTACACACCCAAATTCTCCATCTTGACCCCTCTGTACCCTTATCATAAAAATCTTAACATTCTATGTTTCTACTCAGTGATAAGCTAATCATTCTACTCTACTTTCCCTGGTTTGTAACTCTTCACATACAGTTGGTAACTTTTTCCATGGCTCGAGATCAAAGGCAAAAGGGTTTTGGGCTTCATGCCAAGCTCCCTGAGCCCCCTGCCCAGGGCTCAGCCCATCCAAAGCCACAAGAGAGATGTCCTGGTTTCCCACACAGCCCAGTACTCACAACCAGGCCCCGGCGTAGCCGTAGGTCAGGGTCCCTTTGAACAAGGCTGTCACGTTCCTAATAGAGATGTGGATGGCACTGTCCTCCTTGAGCTCCACCTCACTCCTCTCGATGGACAAATCATTGACCTGGATGCTGGAAACAACAGGAACAGAGTTTGTCCCCAAGCCAGAGCTGTTTGCTGTGACTGGGCAGGACAGGTTTATCCCTGAGGAACGGGATTACTGAGGGACCAGTGCCAGACTCTGGAGCTTTTGCAAATCCCAGGGCCAGGTACAAGGACAGGGGCTGTGATGCTTGTGCTCTGTGCAATATTTGGTTACAAGGCTGTGGAATGCTTTAAACAGGACACA
Source organism: Peucedramus taeniatus (assembly GCA_013400575.1). NCBI lineage: Eukaryota > Metazoa > Chordata > Aves > Passeriformes > Fringillidae > Peucedramus > Peucedramus taeniatus. The sequence goes on from WBNO01030573.1 coordinate 406,442, forward strand.
TGGAACAATGCAACCCTGTTTTGTTGCAGTGCTCTGTGCAGCCGTGGTCATGGCAGAAGTCTGTTCTGTGAGTACACCACTGGATTTGTGGTCCCCAAATAAAAGTGAGTAACACAGCAACACCCAGCCTGGTTTGTCACAAAGCACAGCCAAGTGACATCTTGCTGACAGGGGTGGCTCTGGCAGCCCTGCATGGGTCCCCTCTGCCTCTCAATGTGCCTGGGCCACCATCTGTCATCGTCGGTGGCCACAGGTGCCCCAGCCTGCAGGGACATTACTCCCCATCCCCATTGTCAGAAATGAGCTCTACACGCTGCCTTCCCCCTCAGCTGCAAAAACAAAAAACTCTTAAATAACACATTACAGCCTAAACCTTAACATGCAAATTGTCTGCGAGGCTTAGATCCAAAACTGTGTCTGCCCCCGTCCAGACCTTTGCTTTCACCAGGAACTGCTGGATCAAAGCTCCCTCCTAGGCCAGTTTCTGGTGCCCTCTGTGCCCCATCCCCTCCCCTGGCACAGAGGTACTCACTTGCTCACTGCATAAGCCACCCGGCCGAGGAGCCGCATGGACCTTTCCCCGGTGATGTTTGGGAATTTGGCGTTTCTGAAGGCTGCTTGGATGACCTGGGCTGTTTCCTGGTTCACTGTTGGTGGAAGAAAAGGGCAGAGATGTCAAGCTGCAATCTGTCCTGGCTGCAAAGCCAGATCTGCACTCTGGATTAAAGCACTACGGAAGGTTTTTATCCCAGGCGTTTGTGTTAGATTCAGGAAGCGCAAGAAGTAGTTTCAGAGTAAATTTTAAAAATTTAAAATGCCTAACTGTGACAGCTGATGGCAGCAAGAGACAACAGCGTGTGTGGCTCGACAGCCACCAGTGGGAGCTGTCCCAGGGAGTCGTGGCCAGCTTTCACACACCTCAGGAGCAGGTTTTGGAAGGTCAACGCTGTGCTCATCCTTACACCACACAAGCTGTTGACTTTACCCCAGTGCTTTGCTTTGTTTCTGCATACTTGTATTGTAATCAGCTCTTGGGTCTACAAAGAAAAAATTCTGAAAAAGCTTCTGTGCCCATTTTCCTAACGTTACACAGCCCATTCCAGCCTCAGGCACATGCTTGAACAGGACTTTTTTCTTCCAGAAATTTTGTTCAGCCCAGCATGAATCCATCTTTCTTTGCACGTACCACTGTCACATAGGACAGGACAGAGATGTTCCCACCCTCCACAGAAAAATTAAGTTTTTCCCCCACCTTCAAAGCTCCCAAATCCTTGCAAATAAACCCACAGCAGGTGAGAACCTGTTTCCCCCCTCCTGCCTGCCGACCCCAAGAGATGAGATTGCAAAGAGGAGAGAAATCAAACACACATTTGTTCAAGCTCTTTCATCATTTCTCATCAAGCCCCAACAGGAGCAGCGCTAAATCCTTGGGCTTAGGAGAGGGGCTGAGAACAATTTTCAAACTCCTTTGCCTGCTCATGCTTTAATCTGTGCTCCAGGCAGGTGTTTACACAAGAGACAGAGAAGCAAGAAACCCCCTCACTTGTCTGATCTGCCCCTGACTTTTGGCAGAGTTTGTGCAAACCCAGCCCCGAGAGCAGCACTTACACAGCAACGCCGCGGGCTTGGTCATCCTGCAGACAATCCCCGTGGCTCTGTAGGGAAAGGGCCCAAACTCGCAGGCTGCTGCTGCTTGGACAAGCCCTAGCAAGATGCTGAAGGTCCCCAGCATCATCCTGCCAGCCCAGCACATCCTCAGCCAGAGCAGAGAGCGCTGATGAGACCAAGTGATTCTTGACGGAGGCAGAGGCTGCTTTCATACCCCCAGCAGAGCCCACTCGGAGCAGGACATGACCTGCTTCCTCCACTTATCAAAACTCATCACACATTTCCTAATCTTCCTATAGTTTCCTTCACACCAGTCATGTTGCACACTGCCTTCCTCCCTCAGCAGGAGTTTGGGCTGCAGGGCTTGGTGCTCCTGCCAAGACTGCTTTAACTCAGGACATGGACACACCAGGGTGGGTGGGAAAAGCTGGAGGGGGATGCAGAGTGGAAGAGGATAAAGTCAAGGGAGCAGCCTCACATGCTGCCTCAAGCCACTTCATCATTTTTTCTTCATGCAGAAATATTCCTTCTTTTGTATTCCTGCAATAATTCCCTAGAAAAGCCCTGTTTGAAAGGTGCCTACATCATTCACTGCTCCCCCTTCCACTGATTTTATACACACTGGGGGGAAACTGAGGCACACTCCTGGGACAGGGGTGTTTCCTGCTGCCACTGGGTGAACCCACATCTCCCACACCCCTGGAAAGCTCCACGACCACAGGACTGGGGTGATTTTGCCTCTTGTCTGGGTTGGTGAACAGTCTGATTTGCCCCATGCCATTAAGGCAGAGCTTTCCATGCACCCAGACTCTGAGCTGCTCTTTGGGGAACATCAGAGCCCCAGGTTCACATCCACTCCTTGTGCACACCTGCCCTGTATGCCACTGTCCTCCTGCACCTCTGCTGTGCTGCTCCCCACCCCAAAAACAACCTCCAGCACAAAACAGAGTGGGGTTATTTCAGAAAGGAGCCTCACAACAACTCCCCTGAACATTTTTGCCAGAAAATGCTGAGGGAGAAGGACAGGTGAGAACTTGGCAGTGCTGCAGGAGCAGCCTCAATGCCCTGAGCCAGGCGAGGTGCCAGCCTCCCTCCTCCCCCTGGCAGATGCCTCATCCCCCCTGTGCAGGGTGAGCACATTTCCTGCGGGGTCCCTGCTGTCCAGCAGCCCCCACCCTGCCCTGCTGTTTTCTTCCTGAGTTGAGAAAGTGAACGGCCTCGGGTACCCCAGGGAGGCACTCACGGTCACTGACCCCGAGGGAAGCCGAGCATCTGCAGCTTCCTCCAGGCTTCTCCAGGAGAGCAGCGTGGTGGCCATGGACAGGCTGCCTGCTGCCAGCCCAAAGTGCTTTATAAATGAACAGCTAATTGTTGGAAACACTCTGTACAAAGACAGCAGGTGCTTGAGCAGCAGAGCTCCCACATGGCACCATCTCAGCTGCCACAGCATCCTCGCTGCCCTGGCCAGGAGAGCTCTTCCCAGGGCAGCTGCACAGAGCCTGGGCATGTTACAAAAGGATTGGAATTCAAGAGGATTTAACCATCTAACAGCTCTATTTCCTCTCCTCTCAGTTTAAGGGGTGTGGGCACAGTGGCCAGTGCCTGGCATAAAGGGAATCCTGCAGGCCCCAGGAGGCCACAACCACTCCTTTGCCCAGGGCAGCAATTCCCATCAGCATGGAGGAAAGGGAAAACTGGCACTTTGCTACAGGGGTATTTGTCAAGAGGGCAGATAAAGGCAGAAAGTCCAAGATCCCAGCCCCATTGTGCTGATCCTGGTAGATCCAGTGCATTCCCAGTGCATTCCCAGCTTCTGTCACGGCCAGCTCCCCTGGCCCAGCAGGGCTGCAGAGTCTGCTGTCAGCAGGCAGCAGCTCAGAGAAAAGGTGAACAGGGAACTGCTGGGCATTGACCTCCAGTGGGAACAGGAAGGCTGGAGACTTTCTGCCTACAATAGCAAAAGCATGTGGAACACAGAGATGCTGTGAGCATCCTTGTCCTGGAGTAACCAGGCAGAGGCCAGGGACACCACAGCCCACCCTCCTCCCAGTGCAAGGTCAGGCTAGGACAAGACAGGTCACATTTAAAAGCCTAAGGAAAGGTTAATTTTGGCTAGCAGGAGGCAAGGCAGGCTTTAAACCCCAAAGGAAAATAAAACACCCAAGCTGCAAAGGGGATGCTGGAAGATGTTTTGATAAATACTTGCTGTGTAAGGCTTTATCTGAAGGCCGTGCACGCACACACGTACTCACCACCTTGCTGTGGGACTGTCCTGTAACTGGGGTTGTTTTTCCCCATGTTGTCCAGGGCAGAGGTACATCACAGTGCCATTAATCTTTGTGCTGCATTGACCAAAACATTTGGTGTTACCCTGCAGATGCTTCCTGAGAGCCTTCCAGGTAGGCTGGCTGCACCCTCCAGCAGGATGGGCTCCAGCACCACTGCCAGGATCACACTGCAGCTCAGCCCTGGCATGGCAGCAGGGTCAGCCCAAAGACCACTGCTCCCATCTATCCTAGAGGTTTATAAAATTGAGACAAATAACATTCAAACAAGATTTTATAAGCTAGTTAAATCAATTAAAGCTATGCAATATTTGAATACAGATTTGTGATGTTAAATGAAATTGGTATTACCTGAGTTACTCTCAAAATTTTAGAAAGCAAGAGTAACCTAGAATCCACCATCACACAAAAATGTGGGGGCTCTCAACCTCAAGGAGTCTCCTTGGGTGATGTCCTGACCCCAGGGGAGGGTTCCCCCACTGCAACTCCAAATTCTCCTGAAGTCAACTCAATTCCTTCTCTTCTGTGCCAGTATCACCCATAACAACCTCAAAAAAGAAAATAACCTGGCACATAGAGGTGGCCCTGTAAGAAACTGGGGAGGCTCTTCTGCAGCACAGGCCACTGAGCAGACACAAGACAGGCCCAAAAGCAACATTTCCCAGGATTTGTCCAACCCTCCCAGGCAGGCAGCTGAACATGAACTCCCTGCAGGTTGGTGAGGGGCTGTCACACCAGAACTGGCTCACCCCCACGATATCACTCCACTTGAAATTCACACCACATGGAACACTAGCAGGCATTTCAAGAGCTATTCTTGTGCAGCAGAAGGGCTGGAGGGAGGTGATGAAGATGCAGTTGGCACGTTTGGTAACACGGTGGGGGAGTGCTGGGATGGCCTCTGAGGAGACTCAGTTTGTTTGAACTGCTTTGCAAATCCCACCAGCCCCACAGCCAGAAATGGATCCCAGGACAAAGAGCAGAGGGAGGCTGTGACACTCAGCTGGGCACTTGCACAGCTGCTGGGAGGTCCCTGGCTGCTGAGAACAGGGACAGCAGGCAAGTCAGTGCATAAATGAAACAGCTCTTCAGAGAAAAGGGGAAACCACACACAAACACACACACCACCAGCACCAGCTAATCTGCTCAGCAGCAACCTCATTCTCATGAGCTTTATGTTCCCAGAGCTGAGGACAGAACCATATCTGTAGTGACAAACAGGACTTGAGTGGCTCCCCGAGCAAGCAGCCTGTTAGGAGTTTCCACAACAAGAACAAAGGTGTCTGAGAAAAACAGATTGTGCATTTTTCTCTGACTCGTTTCTCAGTGGGGACAGAGAACTGCTCTCAGCTAGGAGCAGCTGCCAGAGTGCATCAGGGGACACAGCAGCAGAGGAGCTGGCTTTATCCTGCTGCTCACTTTGCCACCCTGTGGACCTTCAGAGGACTTTCACTGCCACAAGCTGCCTGCTCCCGGGAGCCCTACACAATGCAAGCTGAACAGGTCGGGTGCTGCAGCTCTCATGCAGAGGAGCTAAACCAGCAGCACAATCAGAGCTTGAAGTGTGAGCCAAGGCAAACCCAGCCTCCTAAACCCACAAGCCTCAAGGCCCCTTCTGGTCTCTCAGTTTCTGTCCCAGCAGAGGGGACAGCCTTGCTCTGTAAGATTCAAGGCTTGTGTTTGCCTTATGCCTAACCTGGATTCCCTCATTTTCAGGGCCATGCTCACTGGCACTCTCAGCTGCATCCAGGCTCTGTCCCCTTCCTTGCCATCCCTCACTGTTTACACTGACATCTCTCCAAGCTGAGCTGCCTCAGTTCCTTTCATGCCTCAGTCATCTCTGCTTGCTCCCACACTCTCAGGCAACCAGAGGCATCCAGTGGTCAGGGTCCAGTGACAGGGTTAGGGCCACCCCAAACTCCCAACTCCCCCTAACACCAGGCTGGCTCAGTCAGAAGTGCTTGGAGCCCTCAGCCAGGCACTGCCCCCTCACACCCCAGTGCTCCTGCCTGGCTGCACAGCACTGGCAGCTGCCTCTGCAGGATTACACAGGATTTACTGCCACATGATGTGTCCTCTGCTGCAGTCACAGCTCCCCTCCACCCCAAGAGCAGAGGTTATGTGTTTCACAGAACCATTAAGGAAATGCCATTTGAGGTCCAGGACTCCCTGAATCTCTGCAGTGGCATTAGCTACACTTCATTAGTTTTTCAACTAGGTTTAAATCCATCTGGCCTGCTCCTGGGAACAGCAAAAGCTGCAAGACAACAGATGTTTTGCTGTCTCAAATAAATTTTCAGACTAGAGATTTCACAAGTAATCCAGCATTATGTGCTCGTTGTCTTAACCATATCAAACCAGTTTATTTCTGGCTGCCAGGAACTGCTCTCCTAAAACTGAGCACAGGCACAGCTCAGCTAATTTAGGCACTTTGCCAAGACACCTCAGAGATGGTTTGCTACACCCTGAGGGAGAAAAACCCAGGATCCACAAAGCACCCTTGATGTGGAACACACCTGAGCTGCTGCACTGGAGAGAGCTGCAGTTGTCTGTCACCCACCCTGTGCCTACCACAGGGACAGGGACTGTGAGGGTGCAAAAACCTGGGGATGTCTCTTTTTGGGGGAGTGCAATTCCCAGAGCAGCACCAGACCATTATCAAGGCAAGAAAGAGTGGGCACCTCCTGCAGGAACATCCTCAATGGCTTATGCAGGATCCATCTGGGGCAACAAAACTGACCTCCTCTCAAATGATTTCATTTGAAATACTTTAAAATTATTTTACCACTGTCCTACCCATCCTCCAAGTCTCCAGAAAACTGAAGATATGGCAGAAAAACAAGCCTGGAAAATAATTTGTTCAAGTCAAAAACAGCACCAGGATTAAGTGGATTCCACAGGTAACACCAACAAACCATGTCCAGCATTAGTCTGATCTGACATGGCAAGATCAAGCATTACCTGTACAGCTGCTGATCCCAGCTGATGTGGAGACCTCCTCAAATTGTCCTGCCAAGTGCAGGCAGCAGAGGAAAAGAGTGACAAGTTCCAGGAGTGGCAGCTGTTCCTAGACAGCACATTTCAAGCCAAGTTAAGCCCTGAGCCAAGACTGGGTAGCAATTCCACCATCTCAGGCAGGGTTCAGGAGCCCAGCTTTCCAAATACTTACAGAATTACCCATTTCAAGATGTCCATGGCCTTTCTGTCACCACCTTTCCATAAGCTAACGCACACCAAGCTATTCAAGGCACTTTACCTGCTGAAGAACACAGCTGGGAAAGGAACTGAGTTAAGCACCTTTTCCCCTCATATCCCAACTCCCTCATCCTGACTTTTCAATAAAAACCAGGCAAGAACACACCCTGTGCTTTAGAGGATATATACAAATGTGGATATAAATGCCTGCAAATTTTATTGCAATAACAGCCCTTAACCATATCAGAAATTAAAGGGGACACAAGGAAATAATACAAGAGGAGTTGCACTGGAGTGAGAATGCAAAGTTGAATACAGGAATTAGACTGCTTTAACTTTGCATCCAAAAGCAGTGAAGAAGTTTACATTTTGCATAACTTCTTGCGAAATATATTTATACCTGAACACATTTACTCTTCCCCCATGATCTGGCAGCAAGGCAGAGGGGAAGGAGAAAGTTTAAATTCAAGATTTAATTCCCCCTGCTCTATCTGAATTCGGCAACAGGAAATTTAGTCTGCAACTCCACTGAGGTAATTGCTTATCCAACAACACCATCTTACAGCCCTCCACTTTGCCCAACGAGGAGATTGCACAATACATTCTTCATAGGGAAATATTTACAAAGAAAATTTAAAATATTGGAGCAATTTAAACAATAGATCTTTCCTAAAAATCTGCTAATGCATATCTAGCAATTTTTGTTTGAGATCCTACACTCAGTGTAATTAAAATAGCATTTGAAACATTCCAACAGGAATCACATTGCACAGAAGAAGCAATTTGCTTCCCTAACATTTTTGCACACCCGCTCAGAGCCTGTGCCTTTAGTGCACAAGTCCACAATGCCAAGCCTCTACACAGGTACCTAATAAATGCTATGGAACAAAGTTCTTTGGAATGAGGACAAGCATCTCAGTCTCTGGGCTGTAATGATGTAAGGCTTCTGGCAGCTTTATTTGCTTGGTCAGTGAAAGCCAGAGGAAGTGCCATCCCTTTCCATGCCTGGTCTGGAGTTGGTATCTGGTTCTTTCACGTGTCCACTGCAGTTTCAGACGAGCAGATTGGTGACAAATCAGTTACGGGTCAGTCCAGGCCCTTCTGGAAGGAGGGAGGCAAAGAAAGTCTTGAAAAAAACCCACACCGTGCTCACGAGTGAAGGGCTGGCCTGCTGCAGTTCTTGGAAAGCCTGTCCCTCATCAGGAGGTGCCTCAGACTCATTTATTCTGCCTCCATTTTCCCCCTGTCAAAATAAAGGATATTTGGTAAAGAAGAATTTCAGAAACACATTAAAAAATCTGGCATCCAACTTTGTTTTTGTTGCCAAAACATCATTGCCTGAATATAATTTTTTTCAAGTCGCCCCAGATACAAAGTCAAAAGCCCAAGCTGCACATGGATACGACTGGTTAACTCACACTGGTGTCCAGAAACACTGTCCAGGACAGCCATCAAGCACCAGATCAGGTGAATTACATACTTACAGCTAATTAACTTTCACTGACATCAGAACTGTCAGCTTGAAATAAAAGACTCAAACTGCTTATAGACACAAATCCTACAGAGGTGTAGCCTGAACCCTGCCCTCAGTTACAGACTGTAACAGACCACTTCCCACTACAAATTCCTAAAGGACAGAAGCAGCTAAAAGATAACCTTCACCCTGAAATATTTTGGTGAACTAAGGAATTTACTACACCAATGGAAGAATCAGGTGGCAATTATTCTCCCATACTGTCTTACACATGTTTCAAGAAAAGATTTTTTTTCTACTACACAATTATTAAACCAAATGCAAAACTTCCCAGGGTTTCCTGGTTTAAAAATATAGCAAGACAATACCTGAAAGTTATTGTTCTGGTCCTGGTTTAGAGCAGCTTGAGGAGGAGCATTGCCTGGGAAGGGCTGAACTGGTCTTCGTCTAAATGGGAACCGTCCAGCATGGTGCCTGGGGAAGGCAACAGATTAATTAATTAATTAATGCTGTTTCAACATTACTCATCCTGCTACACAACAGCTGCCACATCTGACTGCTCAGAGCTGCTGGCAACCATCAACAGTAAAATTTAAGGACTTTCAGTGGAACAATTAATCTTCAACTCTCCAAGTCTACATAGATGTTGGAAAAGTTGCTCCACTTTTAACTCCTAGAGCTGCAATTCAGACACCTACATCACTTGCTCCACAGATGATCAAAGAATTTAAGAGGACAGATTATTTTTCTCAAGTAAGACATCCCAAGCATAGCAGCTGAGGGTCCATTATCATCTGTGTTTTTATCCTAGTTATATTCCCCCACCCAGAGAGGTTCAAAGGCAGTTCAGGACACTCCACTCAGTTCAGCTTGGTCTGCTCTCCAGAGGGGCAACACAGCAGAAGAACTGCATGGATGCATGACAAAACAGCAAGTGTGAGACCCTCTTCCCAGACTTCAACCACTAATTTCTCAACAAGAAACTGTAATTTTCTACACTGAACCTAAAGGTTTGTCTGCTCTATGCTGCTGAGTTGCTGGAGCTTTACAACAGGGGCTACTTTGGTTTCAAGTAGTTTTCTGAAATAGAAAGAGAGCCACACCAGAAACTGCAAAACCCCAGTGAGATCAGCCACATCCTTAATTTAATTCAGACATAGGCTTAATTATCATTTTTTCTAAATATAGAGTTAGACCAGGATATAGAGGAGTGGTTTGCCCTTTCCAGGTCCAAGAGTGCTATGAAGCTCAACCACCAGGAAGCTGAGCACAGTACAGAACTCAGTACTTCAGTGAAACCCTTCTGAACAGCAAATATTAACACCATACACTTACAGATACATCAGAACAGTGCCACCCATGACGAGGAGGAGTCTGCTGATACTGGAGTAGAAATAGACCATGTTGACAAAAACATATAACAGTGTTGCTGAGTAGAGCCAGTCCAACCAGTCTCGATTGCCACCCTCCTCATCTTCCTCCATGAGGGGCCCCCCTTGGGCATTCATCCTCAAGTTCTGGTCAGCCACTGCATTAACCTGAGCAGCAACATTCTGGTTTCCAGGCTGGTTTTGGGCAGGAAATGGGTCCTGGAGAGGAGCTGGAGGTGTCACTGGTATCTCCTGAGAATGCCGTGCATGCGATGGGTCAGCAGATGCAGCAGTAGAAGCCAAGCTGGAAGCAGAGAACAAAGTACAGAATGAGGCTTAGTCAAATCCTCTCACCCCACACAGGCCCTGTGTGTCAAAGTCTGTCCATCTTTAGCAATAGAGTCAGATCCCATGCAAGTAGAAAGCATCAAGTTCAGAGGCTACAGAAGCATTACAAACAAGTTTTAGTTCTACCCATAACAGCTGTATAGTGACTTCAACAAATCAAACCAGGCACCTCCCCTTTATCAACAGTAATGTCAATACTTCACAAAAACTATTTAGAGCAATCTGCAGATGGTCTAAAAGCCTTCTGCAAGTCTCAGCTTGACCTATCACTGATGTCCAGTCAATGCTGTGTGCACTTTGAGCAGTCAAAAAAAAAAGAACAAAGGCTCATCAGCAGGATCAGATTTACTCCAGAGACACCTGCCCTCCCAATGAAGAGTCAGACAGGCAATGGGCAAGATTCAGAACCACTGGCCTGAACAGCAGCACAGTTAGGGGTACGCTCCCACAACATCCAGCACAAGTTATGATGAAAAAGTCTCCAAGCACCATCAAAAGAGGAAGAATTACCAGGAGCTCTCAAATTTCTTGTATTACAGTTTCTACTTCCTACTGACAGCTTGGAATAGAACACTTACTATTGCATGTAATACTGTCTTGCATAAAGCTGCTGGAACCAGGACATCTGAAGCATGCTGTAGGTTGTGTAAGCAGAGAAGCCAGGAGCCAGGCTCTGGAAGGGATGCTGAGCTCTTTCCAGCCTTGGTCAAAATTTGAACACATTCATTAGCAAACATTGGTCTAAGAGCAAGAGCAATTTATTACAGAACAATGTAAATACCTTCTGCCATTTTGTGTACCCAAATACAAAACTAATTCTTCCTTCTAGATACCTCTTTACCCACATGAACAAAGTAAAGAATTTTTTCCTAATTAATAGAGCAGTGATTTTCCTTTAGATGCCACATCCTTAGAACTGTTCAAATCCAGGCTGGACAGAGCAACCTGATCCAGTGGAAGGTGTCCCTCATGGCAGAGGGTTGGACTAGAGGGCCTTTAAAGGTCCCTTCCAATCCAAATTATTACATGTGCACTAAAGCTTTTATATAAAACCTCATCATATATGGCCCATATTCTATGGACTTATAACAGTATATACAGCATAAGGAGCTGGTACCCAACACAAACATACTATCCTAAAAATCACAGAGATGTACATAAAACTGTATTTACCCATTACTGGCCTCTGCTGAAGAGTGTTCATCTGAAGAGCTCCTCGACCTTCCACCATTTGAGGAAGACACATTTGGTTCCTGCCTGGCTTCTGATGGTGACTCGGGCTGATCAGCTTTAACCTACAGACAGCAGGGCAGCCAGTGAGGGTTACTCAGGACACCACACACACTTTATGCAAAAAGGCTGCATCACACAAAGTATGCCCTTGTTTTAACACCTGTTCCTGCACAGCACCTCTCAGTGCTGCCCCTGCTCTTGGGCACCACACCACGAGCACCTCCACCAGTATTTTAAACCTCCTGGAACCAAATGACTGGGATGCAAAATCAATTTGATGCTACTCTTCCCTTTCACAAGATCTACACTGTGTTACTTCTTATGCACACATTCAGTGTCCACATGGCTATAAAAATATAAAATACAAAAGACACTTTGGCTTTTCCCATGGCAAATTTGTACTTGCACAAACTGCTGTACACAGTTCAAGAGCTGTCCTGTGGTGATCTGTCTGACACCCAGCCAAAGCTGGCTCACATCTAGCAACCAGCAGGCATGGCTAGGGCTAGCTCACAGTGCCTTTAATGGGCAACAGGAACACACCTCTAGAAACCTTTGCCCAGCCACTTTAAAGAAAGAATGGGTTTTGGCCATTTGTACTTGAGACCAGTCCATGCTGAGCTCAAGCACTAAGGCTGAGCCTGTAGAGAGGAAGCCAAAGATGAGTCATTAATGGGAACAGTTCAAGTGTCTGCAGTTCTCAGCCTTCTTCCCTCCCCACACAGATCAGAACCACTTCCCTTCTGTCCACAAGCTCAGTTTGTCCAAGCATGCCTGGGACATAGCAAGTCATAATCTATTTCATAAAACTGAATCTACCAGAAGGAATTTCTCCCCTGAGCAGCACATCACAACCAGATCTTTCCTAACAGATACCATGAGAATCTTTACTGATGAACTGTAGAGGCAATTTTTTTACTCAGCTTAATCCAAATACATTCTCACATTCCCAAACAAATTATCACAAAGTGATACTGCTGTTGCACTAATAGGGAAAATGCAGTAAAAGGGAACTTAAAAAATGGTCATCCAACACTTCTTGTTTTCAGTTACAAGCCCAAGATTCAGAGTTAACTTAAGTTTAATTACCTCTGATTTGGTTCCTTGCATATTTGCAGAAGTCTTGAAGTTGTATAACAAATGAAGAGCATGCAGCTCCCCATGCTGAAATATAAGGGAAGATCTGTTAAAAAATCCCTTCTCTGGATATATTTTAGCCCACCATAAAAGATACTTTTTCATACCTTTGGCAACAATTCTCCCAGACACTGGTGATCAAGCAGCAGCTTCCCAGAATAAATCAACTTTTGGTTCTCTTCAGGCTTTAAAGAAAGAAAACAAAGAATAGGATTACTTGCTCTGCCAAGCATGAACCAACACAGCTTACAGCTGGTGGAGAGAGGCATGGAGCTTGGAGCATCCCACATACTAAGGTGCACATCTAAATTCAGCTGAAGTTATGAGAACAACTGAATGCCCAAGTGGGATATTACCGAGGTGCAAACCTGCTTAAGAATCCAAAGTCCCTTGGGCAAAGAATTTGGTTATGTGCTATATCTTTTACAGTCCCAACAAAAAAACATTTGTATGCCATAAGAACAGAAGTTTGGGGTTCCATCTAATCTGATCAGCACCAGGGGTGGTGTCAAGTAGATCTGTTACACCCCATCCAGTGGGACCCAGCAGCTCCTCATCGGGAGCTGTCCCACAGCAGCTGGTGGAAGCACACGGAGCCTGTTTCTGGCTAATCCCCACACTCCCAGGGAAAGCACGGCAAAGGCATGGGAACCAGGCTTTCTACCAAACAAACAGTGACAGGACAAGGGGAAACAGCCTTAAGTTTGCAGGGCAGTCTCCAGGTGGATATTACGGAAAATTTCTTCGCTGAAGGAATAACTAAACATTGAAATGGGCTACCCTGGGAAACGGAGTCACTATCCCTGGAAGTCATAAAAAATGAAAGACACATAGAGTATAGACATGCCATTTCACAGTGTGCCTTAGTAGGCATAGTGGCATTTGGCCGAAGGTTGAACTTGGAGGTGTTCCCAGTTTCTTGGCCCGGTGAAGGCCACGCACGGTCCCGCGGGAGCAGCGGGGCACGGAGCGCAGCGGCGCCGGCAGCGCTCACGCGGCAGCCCTCGTGTCCCGCGGCGGGGGAAGGCACAGCTCTGCATTCCAGCCCCACACACCCCCCACCGCCCCCCGTTCACCGGGAACGCGCCCCCAGAGCCCCGCCAAGGGCCCTGCCCGCCCGCCGC
>WBNO01030573.1:424386-442546 GCA_013400575.1 Peucedramus taeniatus
CCGTGGGAACGCCGCGGCGGAGCGCTCGCCAGATGCGCAGGGCGCCGGTGCGCCGTTCCGGCAGCCCCGGTGTGCGGGGTGGCCCCGCCGGTGCGGGTGTGCGGGGTGTGCGGTCACCCCGGGGACACAGCTCGCCCAGATGTACACTCACCCAGATGTGCGCGCTCGCCAAGGCATGCTCATCCCCCGTATGGCATCACCCAGATGTGCGCCCCCAGCAAGGGACGAGCCCCTGTCGCGCATCCAGATGTGCACACCTGCATGACTGTGCGCTCGCCCAGCTGTGGTCTCCCGCAGACGTGTCTGCTCATCCAGAGATGTGCTCACCTGGCACACCCTTGCCCAGGTGTGTGCGGTCACCCAGATATGCACCATTGTCCACCTGTGCCCATCCACACACCCCTGTGCTCACCCAGATGCGTGCACTCCCTTTCTGCACCCTTATCCAGCTGTGCACTCGCCCAGCTGTGCCACTGCCTGCTCGGGACCCCCGGCAGGGCGCAGGGTGCCCTTCTTCCCAGGACGTGGTGGCCACCGCCTGCCCCGACAGCTGGGGTGTGACCCCCTCGGGCAGCGCGATCCTCGCAGCGCTCCTCAGCCTGTTCTTAATTGGCTTCCTGTTCGTCGTGACGGAAGGAGGCATTAATTAGCGCTGTTGCTCACCAGGTGCTACGGCAGCGCCCGTGTCGCAGGGAAGGGCCTCCCGGCAGCACGGAGTCTGCCACGGCTGGTGGTACGGCCAGAGGGTCCTTCCTGTGCCGCGGGGCCATCTTCCTGCCCCATCACTTCAGTGTTTGGGCAGAAAAACGGCTTCGCTCCTTTTACTTTGTTTTTGGGACGGGCTCCTCCTGACTGGCTCTGCCTGCCCTGGGGCAGCTCTGAGTGGTCCCCTGCCTGCATCAGTCCTGCCGACAAGGGCCAGCCCTGCCCAGAGTCACCCTCTTCCTCCTCTTCCTCCTCTTCCTCGTCCTCCTCTGCAGTTCGACGCTGAATTTCGCCGCTTTGCCATGAAGCGCTCCGGCGCTGGCAGCTTCCAGGACTTCTACCAGCTGCTGCAGACAGTGCACCAGATCCCGCGGGTGGACGTGCTCCTGGGCTACACAGACATCCACGGCGACCTCCTGCCCATCAACAATGACGATAACTACCACAAAGCTCTGTCCTCTGCCAACCCCCTCCTCAGGGTCATCATCCAGAAGAAGGGTAAGCGGGGCACGGGATGTGTCCTCCAATCAGGAGAGATGAGCCACAACCCGCAGTACTGCTGGTTCCACCTTTGGACTGTGCCAGCGGGGGCATAGCTGGTCACATTCATGGCTTTGGTGGATGGATGTGGAGATGGTGGCGCTGAGATGCTGCCAGAACCCTGCCAGGGCTGTGGCAACCACATGGGCTCTCCCCTGCAGCTGAGGGCAACTGCCTCAGCCCAGCCCCATGCAACCTGGTGAGCAAAGGCAGGTCCTTGCAATTCACCCCTTTGAAGTCGTGTTTTCCAGCCAAGCTTGTGTGGGCTCCCAGATAACACCCGTGTTACTCCCGTGAGCACTGTGCCAGCAGCCCCATCCAGCTTCCTGCCCTGAGGAGGCAACTGCCATCATTTTGGCAAAGCTCTCAGGGTGCTGCTGGATTTTTGGTGTTGGGAAGAGGCTTGGTGCCTCCCTGGAAGACCAAGGGCTTGCACTTACTGCAGTGGCATATTCCCAGGGAGCCACTTCCTTGCACAGGTACACTTGATAGCATCCTGATAGCAGCGTCCTGGTGAGGATGAAAACCTCCAAGTGACAAACACTCCGAGTATTTCTCCTGTTTGCAGGGAAAACAAGCCCATCCCCTTCCACTCAGTTTAGTAGCACCGAGGTTTTCTCTTTCATAGATTCATCAGTCAGCAGTTCACAGAGCCAGAGCCTGACCCAGAGCCACAGGGTCAGCACAGCATCCAGAGCGAGTCTGTGTTTCCAGCTCATGTTAGCAGTATGGTGTCTCTGGGTGTGAGGTGATGCTGGTGTCCAGCCCACTGCTGTGTCAGTTTACCTTGGCTTTTACATCAGGGTGGTGTGGGATGGCCTGGACATGTGTTTCCCCTGTGGCCACATGGTGTGGGGGCTGGCAGCAGTGATCCAGGTTGCTGGAGCCCGTGGTGCACTCAGGGGCTGCCGCTGCCAGTGCCGAACCATCCCCTGTTCCTGGCCCAATGCTTGGACCCAGGCTGTGACACAGAGAGCCAATGCAGGGGTGGGTGTGCCAGGGCTGCAGTGGGACCATCACTCCTGCTCCCAAGAGCCACCCTGTGGGCTGCTGGAAAAGCCTGTGAGGGCCCACGGCTGACTGTGCCAAGACAGCACAGTGTGGAGAGGGAGCAGGCAGAGCCTGGCTCCATGGGCAGCACGATAAGGAAGGCGAGCAGGCAGCACCAGGGAGCCCCAGCACCCAGCTGTGCCCGCAGGAGAGGGGCCTCGGGGCTGGCAGCACCACAGGGAGGTGAGCAGAGAGGCCAGGAGCAAGTCCTGGGTGAATCACAGCTAATTTAAAATGGATCCAGGTCATCCCGAGGCTGGGCTGTCGTTGAACCGGTCTGGGTCTCTGAGGAATGTGGCTGCAGAGCCTCTCACACCACTGGGTGCAGAGCTGTGCACACACACAGGTGTGCTCCTGTCAGTGGGCTCCACAGCAGCCAGTCCTGCCACAGTGGGGCAAAAAGCAAAGGCTGCAACTGGGTTCCTCTCTGTGCCATCACCTCATTGGGTAAAGCCATCCCTGTGGGGCAGCCTGGCTGGGACAACGGCACTGACCCTCCTTGGATGGGCCAAGGCTCATGGGAAGGGCAGGGGGAAGTGTGGGACATTGCCACGGCCACCATGGGGCTCATCCTTGGCGTGCTGGACCTGCCTGGCCCAGCCACTCTGCGCCCCTTGGAGAGGAGCTGTGTGCTGAAATAGCTGTGGGAAAGCCTCCGCCACCCTTCCCCGAGCTAAAAATATGCCAAGGCTGTGTGTGCAGGGAGATATTTATAAACCAGGAGCCCTGGCAGGCTGGCTTGGCTAGGGAGAAATCCCATGTCCCCTGGGCTTGGGGACATCCCTAGCAACCCTGCAGCTGGAGCAGGGTCCAGATGCTGGTGGGGGACACTGTGCAGAATGTGCTGACCATGGAGCATCCAGATCTGGGCTCCCCCATGGAAAGAGGTGGAGAGAAACCAGAGAGGAATCAGGGGCTACTCCCCAACATCTGGTGGATGAGGCCAAGGGTGATGGCTTGGAGTTGGGCCCCACAGAGCAGCCCCAGGCCATGGTCCAGAAGGAGGGAGACAAACCCTGTATGAAGGTGCCTGACGGTGCAATAAGAGGCATGGGCACAAATCACAGTCTGGGATATTCTGGGCTCTGAGGATGCTGCAGCCCTGGGACTAATTTCCAGGAGGTGGGAAGTCTCTGTCCTTGGGAATGGCAGAGTTCTGCAGGACACAGTGGTGGCTATCACCAACGCATGCCAGCGATAGCTCTGCTCTGGTGGGGCAGAGGACTCTGGTGCTGTGTCCTGGGGTTGGACTCACCCTAAGGGAGTTGGTTGCCACCACAGCACACTTGTGTGGGGAGTCCTCTCTCCCCAAACCGAAATTGGGGCATGGCTGCAGCTCCCAGGCCATCAGGGCTGGCAGCTCTAGTGTTAAACTGCAGAGTTTGGCTTAAAGTGTGATTAAGGCTGAATCACTGCCTGGATCCCACTAATCCTGGCCTGTGTGCCTGTGTACGCTGGGTAATCCCAGGAGATGGGCCCCAGCGGAGACAGGCTGCAGGGAAAGCCAGGCTGATGATCTGGGGAGGAAAAGCCAGTGAGACCTGTGAGCAGGGCCCTTCTGCTGACCGCTGCCCCAGCACCTGGGGCCAAGGGCACGCGCTCACATCCCCGGCAGCTGCAGCGCCTGACCCGTGTCCTCCCTCGCTCCCTACAGCAGAGTCTGATGCCAGCGTCTTCGCCTCCAACTCCTTGCAGCGGAAGAAGAAAGGGCTGCTGCGCCCAGCACACTACAGGGCCAAGCCTCACCTCCTCATCGGGATGCCCCAGGACTTCCGCCAGATCTCCTCCATCATCGACGTGGACATCCTGCCCGAGACGCACCGGCGCGTGCGGCTGCACAAGCACGGCTCCGACAAACCGCTGGGCTTCTACATCCGCGACGGCGTCAGCGTGCGCGTGGCCCCGCAGGGCGTCGAGAAGGTGCCCGGCATCTTCATCTCCCGCCTGGTGAAGGGCGGCTTGGCTGAGAGCACGGGGCTGCTGGCGGTGAGCGACGAGATCCTGGAGGTGAACGGCATCGATGTGGCCGGCAAGTCCCTGGACCAAGTGACGGACATGATGGTGGCCAACAGCCACAACCTCATCATCACCGTCAAGCCGGCCAACCAGCGCAACAACGTCATCCGCAGCAGCAAGGCCTCGGGCAGCTCCGGCATGTCCACGGACAGCACCCCCAGCCAGCAGACCCCCAGCCCGGCCTCGCAGTACCTGAGCAACTACAGCACGGCCGAGAGCGACGAGGAGGGCGACCTGGTCATCGAGAGCGACAGCGCGTCCCACTACATCCCCGGGGGCTGCCCCAACGGGGGCCCCGCTGACGGACCCCTCCAGCGGAGCCTGTCCCCGCACAGCTCGCGGGGCTCCCTGCAGTCCCTCGGCAGCCATGACGGCAGCCCTGGCAGGGGCAGCGGACGGGAGGATGGCACCCTCCTCACCCTATAGCTGCAGGGGCCTGTGCCACTCGGTGGGCGGCCGGGTTTCCGCTGATCTGGGCTGGATGTGGACACCAGGGTGATGATGCGGGCAGGGGTGGAGAGGGGCTGCCCACTGCCCTCTCCCACCCCCCAGGAGCCCCACTGTGGCACCTACTCGAGCCGGGCACTGCCCCTCTGACCGCCCTTGCCTCCCCTTCCAAGCAAGCGGGGGTTTTTAATTGTTTTATTGAAATATGCATCATTAATATATTGCAATGGACAGTAAAACTTTTTCTAGAAAGCACCGTGCTTGTCCCTGGTTCATGTCACTGCAGGGAGGAGGGGGACAGTGGGTGGGTACCCCAGCCCTGTGCACGGAAGGCGGTGCCTGGGGGCGGTGGCCTTGACCTCAGCACACCTTGTGACTTTGCTGCTGTGCTGGGCGACCCCACCGAGCAGCCTGTCCCAGGAGACATGTCCAGGCTGTTTTGGGCAGCCACCTGGCCTGATGGCCTGATGCAGTCAGCCTTGCTTGGTCCCCCCATTCCTACTTTGTCCCCGCTGCAGGGCCCTCACTAATGCAGGGGACACCTGGTCTGACAGCAGCACCGTGGCTGTCACTCAGCCCTGCAAACACTGCTGGGGATAGTGCAGCCCCATCTTCAGCCCCAAGCTTGGGGCAGGGGGGTCCACACCTGCCCCTGCTGCTCTGCTGGGGCTCCCAGCACCCTCAATCCCTCTCCCAAAACTGCCAAGCTGGTGGCACTCACTGCTGCCAAGGGCTTGTGGTGGGACTGGCAATTCTCAGGGTCTGAAAAGCCAGGACCAGCTCTCCATTCAGAGCCTCAGTCCAGGGCAGGCTGGGAGTGCAGCAAGGGCTGAGGACACTCGTGGCACACAGCCAGGGCCCAGACAGACCGGAGAGCAGATCTGACAGCAGGGCTGGTTAGCCCAGGCTTGTTTTGGGCAGGGAGGTGCCTGGGGGCTGTGCCCATGGCCCCCAGTCACTCTCATCCAGCCGGCTCAGCCTGGCTGTGGGGTTTGCCCTGAGGTGGCCCCAGGGGCACATGAGGTGATTTTCCAGTTGGCATCTCACCTCCTCCAGCCTGCGAGCGCCAAAACATTCCCCAGCCCTTGGCAGCGGCGTCAGCCCTGACATCCCAGGGCACTGCAGTGTGCCAGGTGGCACAGACAGGGCTAGAATACTCCACAATATCCCCACCCCACAAAATCCTGCCCAGGATGGAGCAACCCCTGCAAAAAGGCAGCTGCTTCGGGGATCCATGCACAGTATCCCCACCCTGAGTAGCAAGTGGAGACGGGGCAACAGAACAAGCTGCAAGAAGGGAAAACTTGATGGGATTTCAGGGGGAAAAGTGCCCTGAGGCCAGCACTGTCTGGAGACAGAGCCCCAGCAAGGTGTTGGGGGCAAGCCCCTCCTTGGAGATTCTCCTAATTCAGCTGGATATGGCTCCAAGCTGTGGCACCGTGCCTCTGCTGAGCAGGAGATGCACCAAGCCCTCCAGCCATCCCTTACAACTTCATGCAGCAAGATCCCTGCAAAGGTCTGCAAAGGTTCCTGCATGGCATCTGAAGGTAAGGCAGCAGTGAGCTCACCTCCATGATGGCACCTTCCAGCCCTTCCTGCCAGCCTGTGGATGGAGATCCAGTAGGATTTTGCACATTCTCCAGTCCATGTCCCACAACCATGTCCCAGCACCCAGCCCTGTGAAACCCACGGCTCATGCCCTGCCTGCACTGTGCCAATGCTGATGGTTTCTGCTGCCCACACCATTCCTCAGGCCCTGCTGGGCCCCCCTGGGAGCTGCACACACACTGCAAGATGGAAATGATGATTTATTGGAGTATCTCCTGCCCCACAGACAACAAAGGCTTCTCCAGACATCCGACCAGACCCTCCTGAGAGCCCAGCCCTTTCCTGGGCAGAAAACACTGAAGCTCTGTGCCCCTTTCTTGTCCCCAAGCTGTCTCCTGAGCTTTCAGGTGCCCAGGATGAGCCATGACCATGGTCCAACTCAGGAGAAAGAGAATGACAAGGAATACTACGGGCAGCAGCACAAGAGACCTCCTACCAGTTTCTAGAAGTAGGGAAAAGAGGGAAAGAGGTGAATGCCACAGATCCAGAGCAGAGAGCGGATCTGTGAGAAATCAAGCAGCAGAGACAACTGTTCTCCAGACCACTGAGCAGGGCCTTTATTAGGGCATCTCCCTCCCTTTCCTGTGGGCAAGACACAGCACTGAAAGGTGAGCAAGAGATGCCAGCTGCACACTGGACACTGTTATCAGCACCTGCATGGGCCCAGGCTCTGGAACTTGGCTTCCTCTCCTTCCTTCCCAAAAAGTGATGTCCGTTCCTGCCCAGCAACAAAGGATGCTCAGGCAGAGCAGCACACCTGGCCCCACCAGCTCAGGAGTCCAACTTGATGAAGACTTTTGGCCTTGAGAAAATTTTGATTGCCTCGTCTATCTGGGAGAGCTTCCTCTCGAGCTCCACCCGCCTCTTCTGCATCTTGAGGCTGTCTCCACGCATTGGCAGCAGAACCAGGTCCTTTATCAGCTGCTCTTGGCCTGTAAAAAGAGAGAAAAAAAGTTGTGTAAGTTGAAAAACAAAGAAATCCACCCTTTTTCTAGTGCTATGAACACAATGGCAGCACTGGAACAAGGACCTAGAATCCTTCTATTTAAAGCTCAGCTGGATGA
Organism: Peucedramus taeniatus; assembly: GCA_013400575.1. Lineage (NCBI taxonomy): Eukaryota > Metazoa > Chordata > Aves > Passeriformes > Fringillidae > Peucedramus > Peucedramus taeniatus. Next base: position 431,817 of record WBNO01030573.1, read on the forward strand.
AGACCTGAGGGACCTGCTCCAGCTTTGAGAACCAAGGATTGGACTAGAGACCTCTGAAGGTCCCTTCCAGCCAAAATCTTTCTAAGATTTTAGGAGCAATAGCAACCCTAACATCAGTTCCACTGGACAAGTGTGCTCCAGAGAGCCACTCCTGTAACCTGCAGGACACCGATTCCTCTCTCCATGCACACAGCTCACATCCTGCCTATATATGCCTTAACCCAGGCAACTCTCCAAGTGGCAGGAATGTGTCCCTGTGTCTCTTCTCCCTTACCCTGCCTAGGATTGTCTGTTTTTCTGAGCTGGAATAGCTGTTTTTCCTCTTACTGTGCTTCAGGTTGTCGAGGGTCTCCAGGCGCTGGCCCTCGGGCATCCTGGTGTGCCCGGCCGGCGTCTCGGGGTCTGGCAGGTTCCGCAGCCGCTCCTCCGTCTGCTTGCGCCACAGCTCCTTCCTCTGCAGCAGGCTGGAGGCAAAGGAGAGCAGGTGTCAGCACATCTGGCACAGGCAGAGGCCAGGAATGTGCCCTTCAAACCCCGCCAGGTTCCATGGCACTGGCTGAGGACCCCAAGGAGACACGTGCTGGCACACACCCTCATGGTGGGGGATACACCACATGTGGTGTTTAAACCACATATGTGGACCAGCAAATGTGCTCCACGTCCACAAAGGGCTGCTGGGAGGGAGGCACTCAGGCAAACATGTGCTCCCTGGAGACAAGGGCTGCTGCTCCTCGTTTCTGGCTCACTGAGTGCTCGCCAAACCATCTGTGGGTCAATGGCAGAATGAAGTCAGACAGCAGCTCATGGCCAGGGATGCTGGCAGAGGACAGCACAGCCAAAGGACTGGCGCCACAGTCAGTCCTAGGACAGGGTCTGTTTCCCACGAAGAACCCCAAAATGTACAGCACTAGCTGGATTTTCCTCAGAACCCAGGCCCAAGGCAGGATGAACACTTGTGGGGCAAAGCCTCTCTGCCTCTCCAAAACCAGACCTTTTCATGCCAAAGCTACATCACATGGAACAAAGCTTACAAAGGGGCAGAAGCACATTTCTCAAAGCACACAGAGCTTCCCCATATCAGCATTGTTGTACAACACTGAGCAAGGGAGGAGGAGACAAAACTCCCTCTGAGCCCTGCCACAGTGGACATGGGAGGCTGGTTAAGCCAAGAAAGCAGGAGGGACAGCGTTTACTCCCCAGTCACAGAAAACGGCACTGCTGCACATTGCAAGAGCACCCCTGTGCCCAACCCATCTCTCTAGGCATAAGCTGGGGGGTGCATTAAGGCTGTTAGAGTCTCGTGGGGCAGAGAGGGGCACACATACTACTGGGGGACGTGGCCCTTTTGCTTGGTGTTGTATTCCTCCTGCTCCCGCTGCTTCTGCTGCAGCAGCTCGGCCAGCGCCTGCAGGGACTGGGAGCGGCGCAGCGGCGCCCGCCTGGCAGCACAGGCGTTGTGCCTGATGAAATCCACGCTCCTGCCCTCCACCTGCATCTGGAAAAAGAGACAGAGAGGCATCAGGGGCAGGCTGGGCACATGGACACAGCCAGCTGCCGCTGTCCACACGAGGGAAAAAGCAAAAATGCATCACACGGGATATTGAGTTGTGTGACAGCAGGACAGGCAGAGCCTCAGCACAGCCTGTCTCAGGGTGCAGCCACAGACAGGCAGGAGCTGTGGCCGTGGTTTGGGAAGGCAGGCACCTAAAGCCAAGCCTAATCCTGGCCTCTAAGGTCCTCAAGATGACCACATGCCTTAAAAACCAGAAGGACAAAAAAAAAAAATAGGCTTGACATAGTCCCCATGTCTCCTACTGGTACATTTTGAGGGCAGAGGAAAAACAGGTTGGGAGCTCACCAGGCCAAGAAATGCAACAGAACCCCTGGCAGAGCAGGAACTTTGCTGATCCTTGGGGCACTTCCCCAGAGACAGCACCTCTACCACAGCTCCTCTGCTGGACTAAACAGTGGAGAAGGTGGCTGTGTTTGCATTAAAGATTTCCCTGGTCTTCCTCTATTGTAGATAATGTCCTGTTTAATTAAGTCATTCAAGGCATTTAGGAACCAACAAACTGACAATCTCACATTTGCCAAGGGAAAAGGACATGAGTCATGGAGCTGTTTAGGACCTCCCAGACTACTTGAAAGGTTTAACTACTAGTGCTGATTTGACTCTCCTTACTAAAACACACACTGATTTCCCAAATTTTTATCCAACATCCAGACGCCACAGTTCCTTTGATTACAGTGGGAACAGCCTCCAAAACCCCAAGACCTCCTGCAAAGCCCTTAGAAGAGCAGATTTGAGATTGCTGGCATGAGGAGGTGGAATTTTCAAAGGGAACTTCACGAGCTCCTTAACTATGAGTGAGGATGAAGCTAGAATTACCCTGAATATCCATCTCACCACCCCAGTGACCAGGACCCTGCTCCTTCCCTTCAGCCAGGAACAGTATTTACAGACCTCCCTACTCATGCAGCACATCTGACCCAACACTTGAGAAGAGGACACGAAGAGTTCAAAGCAGGAGCAACGGATCAGTGCCAGACACCCCTGGGATGGATGCAGTTAGTGTGTAACTCACCTTGGTTTCAGCACCCTGTGCCTCTGGAGCCTCTGTGTCTGCTCCTGCCTTTGCTCTGGCAGGCCTTGGGGACAGTGGTCTGCATGGCTTGATCCCAGAGCCACAGCGGGAATACGCCCGCAGGAAATTCACAGCCTCAGGATTGGGAGGTGGGGAGGTCTCCTGGGGAAAGGCAAGAAAAGATCCACCACTGGAAAGAGGTTGGGGCAAAGAAAAACCCTCTCAGCCAAGTTTGGGTGGTCAGCCACGAGCTCAGCCACAGGTTTCCAGCAGGCACAGGACAGCACAAGGCCTGGCAGAGGTTCTTGGGGGAAGATAATCTGTAAGCAGCCAGCAAACAGCAACAGATCCAGACCTGGCCACGGAATGAATGGCTAAGAAACAGGGGGGGAACTCTGCAGAAGCAAATTTGGATCAAGCAGGCAGGCACCAGGCTGCCTGCTGAGGTGCTGTTCTCAAGTGCTGCCCTGCTCAGCACCTTAAATCTGTGGTTATATCACTCTAGAAAGAAAAAGGAGCAGAGAGTGAAGGAGTCTGGTGGAATTGCATCTGAGGGGCATCTTCAAAGGCTGTGGCACAGGCTGACAGTACTTGATGTCTAGCAGGTGGGTCTGGGACTATCTCAGACAGTCTTGTTGCAAACAAACCCTGAAAACTGAAAGTTGACACTGTGGCAAGTGTGTGACCTTATGAAAAATGCAGCTGGGGCACTGCTCTGCCCTTGGGAGTGATGGGATCTGCACAGGGCCACCCCCAGATCTTTACAAATACCCAAGGTCTCAGCTGAACTGCAGCTCCCTGGGGAAGGTTTCTTCTTGCCTGGCCCATTCAGCTGGGCAGAGCTGCAGACTGATGGTGGGATTGGGCAGCCACACTGGTGGGTTTGGTGTCAGGAGCAGGGTATGGGATGCCCTCAGCACTGCCCAGACTGTTCATGCTCCAAATATGATGAGTCTTGCTTCGACAGGAGATCTGGATCTGTCTGGTAAGTTAATGAGAATTGCCTTTACCTAGCACAGTTGGCTGGAAGTTGGTTGAGTCTGTGAGCTCAGGAGCACAGAGCACAGCTTGCCCCATGTCCCTCCACGGGAGCACTGGGACTGCCAGAACCCTTTCCAACACAACTGCCACAGCTAACAGCCTCAGGCACAGATGACAGAGAAAAAACTCTGCATTAGTCATCAAGATCCAGCAGAATCAACTGAAACTCTGAGCAGCAGTAGCAGCTCCACAGAAGATGGAGATCCTTCAGAGGGAACACCTCAGCTCCAGGAGAGCCACAGCAACAGTTAAAGCACCATGAGTCAGTGCCAGGGCCTCTCTGGAGGAATACAGAGCACAAGTAACACACCACGCAGAACCTGCCTGCGCAGAGACCACCCCCTTTCCCCAAAACAAAGGAAGAAATGAGCTCAATCTTCCTCTAACCCAGAGGATTTGTCAAACAAGAGCGTAGGCTTGTGTTCTTGAAGCACTCGTGGGTTTGCTCCCATGTGTGCAAGGGTCACAGATACCAAAGAGGTTGGTGACACATCAGGAAGAAGGGACACAACAGCTGGAACCACTGGCTTGGGAATCATCTTGACAATTTTTACAGTTGTTATCAATACACATCATGTTAGCATCAAAAGCTGGCCACAGATGAAAGGGAAGCAATGCAGAGATGAGGAGGAACTTAAAGGCTCCAACTCAGCAGCCTCACAGGCTGTGCTGATCTATGAGGCCTCAACCCTGACTGCCTGGAGATGTCTGTGTGCCCCCCTGAGCAGTGGCCATTCCCCAGGACAATCACCTGGGGATGTTCACACATGGAACACACTGCCCACTGTGTACCCACAGGGTGGGAATAGCTGGACTGAGGCTCAGTGCAGCCTGCTGATCTTACACCACAGCCTTTTGCCACAAACCCCAGAGAAGTGCTGCCCCAAACATGGGCAAGCCAGATGGGAGCATCCCCTGGCAGGAAATATGGCTATGAGGGGAAGCAGGACAGGAATTGTGGCAGCAATCACTCACTGGACCCAAACCACACTCTCTCACTCACAGCCCCACTGCCACATCTGCCCTTGTGCCTCAGCACTGAGATGCCCCCAGATCCTGCAGGCTGCAGGATTCCCCTGTCTCCATCATCCTCCTGCTCCTCATGGCTGAGCCACACCCCAACCTGGAGAGTTGAAGAGCTCCTCCACAGATACCAACCTGCAGTTTGGCCTTCACCTTTGACTCCACATTTTCATATTTCTGGGATTTCCACAGAGCTTTCACAGGCTTGGGCTGGCTGCGCTCTTGGGCTTGCTCCTTCTCTTTGCACTTCTTCTGAATCTCCTTTATCCTCCTCACATTCTCCTTCTCATAGTCCTTGGCCTCTTTCCCTGCTCAGCAAGGGGAGACACACCTTCACTCCCAGACACTGCCACAGGATGCAGCCACAGATCCCTCCCAAAGCTGGTCCAACAGCCAAGAGAACCAGCAAGCTCTTCCCTCTCCTGCAGACCAGACCATCTCTGCATCCTGCCCCTGTTAGGTGCACACTCCCACCCTGACTCTTCTGCCAGAGGATCCCACTGTGCCCAGATGAGCATCAGAAAGGTCTGTGCACACTGCTGGGTTCACAGACTCCCTTGTTCTCCTCCTGTCCCAGTATGGACTATGCCAGACAAGCCATGCCAGCATCCTCTCAAGAGCAAGGTCAATTCCCAGTTCAGCTCACATGGTGTTTCTGAAGTAGAGAGGGCTGCAGAGCCTTGAACTTGCCCTGTTCCTGGTTTCAGGGTCAGCCATTGTCCCAAGTCCAAGGGGACACAACCAACATTATGGATTAGGGGTTTGTTTTGGTTTTGAATCAAAAATGATCCTTCCTGGAGCTCCCCAAGGCAGGGAATATCTCAGCTGACATAACCAGATGCTCATCAGTTTCCCCCCTGCTTGGGCACAGCAGTTGTGGCATCTACCACAGTGGCACCAGCTCAGGGCAATGCCAGCACATGAAGTAAATTAAAATGACACTCAGGGCTCAACCTTATCTCCTTCCTGGACCTCTGAATGTATTCGGGGTGACATCCTGCCCTGGAGAAAGGAACATCTTTTGCAAAGATGTTCTCACATCCACAAACACAGGCACCCCTCCCAAATCCTGCCTGGCTTCACCAACTAAGAACTCTCCATGTTAAACATCCTCAATACATCAAGGTTTTGTTTCATTCATATAGAAGCTTGACTATAAAGAAGTCCAAATTTTTGCACCTTTTTCGAAGTCCCTCTTCCCATTCTAAACCTGAGACTGGAGCCAAAACATCACTGGCTCCAGCACAGGTGACTCCACTGCCAGGCCAAATGCTGCAGATGGGGTGACCAGCCCTGTGAAGCTCAAACTCTCCTCAGGCAGCAGATCCTGGGAATCCACCCCAAATGCTTCATCCCTGGCCCCAAAGGCAGCTGAAGCCAGCAGTGATTTGGCTGTACTTACTCTTAACTGGCATGCCCCCATCAAGGGAGATCCCTTGGAGCTGCAGCAGGAGGCTGAGTGTCCCTTTCTGTCCCCTCTCCAGGAAATCCTTTCCGCTGGGGCGAATGCGAGGGGCTGGCAGGGCCTGCTGGGCACTGCCCAAAGCAGGGAAGGGGTTGGGAACTGGGTCCAGGGGGCTGGAGGTTAAATACAGCTTCTGAGCATTTCCTTCCAGCCTCCCTCGAGCTGCAGGGAAAGAAGAAGGAGAACCTTGTCAGGAAAAGATCTTACCTCAGTTTTCTGCACCCACAGACCACAAACAATGTGAAGAGCCCCTCTTCACCTCTGCCTTATGCATTCCCATCTTTCCACCAGCTGTACAGACTGCTTTAGGATCACCTCCATCAGTGTGAACAGAGACTGTCGAGGACACCAAGGGATAAGGACATCAAGCTGTGTCATGCCAAAACCCCAAACCTGTACCAAGCATCAAGGACTCACCTGAGGCAGGGCGTTTGTAATACTCTGGAAAGAGAGCTGGGTCTGGAGGAATGGGTCCAGAAATCCTGGATGGCCCTTCACACATCCTGCCACACGTTGCTCTGCCTCTGCCACAGAAACCAACCACCACTGAGAACAGAAATGAACAGGGCTCACTGAGCAACTGAGAAGCTACATAAAAAAAAAATACATATATATGTATGTATAGGGGAATTTCTGACTTTCATTTGACACCTCGTCCCCAGCTCCAGAGATGTCCTGCAGGTAGAAACCACCCCAAAATGGACTGAATGCAGGTGAAACAAGGGGTCCAGCAGCCCTGTCCCTACTGTGGGTCAATGTTTTTAGCAGTGCTGGAAATGTCCACAGTTGCTGTAATATTGGTACCTTCAGTACAAAAAGATCCTTTGTGGCTTTGTTCTCCCATATGGAAACATTGAGTGCAGACACAGAAGGAGTGAACAGGAAACATGAGGCAGCTGGCCATCATCTGACAGCTTTTAGCCTGAGATTTGAATTATGCTGTACCCTGGGCTCCCTCTAAATGGCTCCTGTGGTTCAAACACAATTTGTCCAGAGGAAGCTGAAGCTCCTGCCCCACGTGGCCATGAGAACACACCTGTGCTGTCACCACCCCTGAGCAGACTGGGGCTGACCCTCAGAAAGACAAACACTTCACAAAAAGACAAAACATTTCCCTCCAGGATCATGTGGGGCAGACACTGGATTGCTGAGGAAAAGCCCAGATGGTTTCTCAGGTCCTGGGGAGAACAGAATTACTTGCTTAGAAGAACGTGTTTTGCATTTCTGAAATACTTTTCAAAGCAGCACAGATCCACAAGTCTCTGCCCTGGCCCACACGGGTCCCTGTTGCTTCTCTTCTCTCCATGACAAAAGCACAGACCTTTCACCAGGAAGGGACAGGAGCAGCCAGCATCAATTTCCCTGCACTGTTCACCAAGATCTCCTGGATAGCATTTTTATACCCACAACAAACCCACTCAGAAGATGAGCATGCAGGATGCCACAGCAGCAGGCACAGGCTGCTGCTGAACTCTCAGCAGATGCCACAAGAGCCTCATCAGAGTCACAGCACAATCCTGACAGGCGCCAGGGCAGCTTGGCTGGAGTCACTGCTGTAAGAGCTGGGGCTACAACCTGCACTGCCTGACTCCTGAGGCAGTAATTTAAACATTTCTGAGACAACTCGATGGGAAGAACCCCTTTCAGGATCCTCAGCATGCCAGCACCGACGGGACCAGCATCTGCAGTTTAATTTATAAACCAATAAACCATCAGTGCAAGGCTGAGTGAATCTGACTCATAGCAACTAATGCACTGCAGTCTTCCTTGCTAAATCACCCCTGTTGACATGAGACCCATTAGCAAAATGCTGTTATTCATCTCCTGGACACAAGGCAGAGGCAATGCAAGCAGTGCTGACTGCTGCACACCAGCATGCATGTGCAGCCTCTACCCAGCTGCTCTGAAAAAGCTATTTCTGAAAAGCAGGCACAGACTCTCAGTCAGAGATAAAAGGATGTTGGCTTGGTATTATTTAATCTCCTCGATAATGGATCAACTAAGCCAGAACAGCCTCTCTTATTCTAGAAGAAAAAAAAAAAAAAAAAANNNAAAGCGTTCACCATGAGATCACTCCAGAACAGCTACTGGCTTTGAAATGCACATCTGATCTTGATCTGAACTCGAGTCCCAACCCAGTGATTTACAGGCAAACTGACAGGCTGAAATGAAGACCTGTAACAGAGCAGACAATTATTGCGGGGGAATGAAGGAGGAAAGGCTGAGGGGAGGCGGGGGATGGAAGGCTGGTTTTATACCTTCACATCCCAACTGCACCCTGCCCTGCTGCAGGGGATTTGCAAATGACACCCACTCCCTGATTTGCAAGTCACATCACCTCTGGCATGGGATCCTGCAAGTTCAGACAACTCCATTACAACAGGGAGCATGTGGCCTGTGGAGGGGCCAGTGAGGGACACGAGCCCCCAGTGTCCCCCAGCAGCAGTGTCCCAGTCCCTGCAAGGACTTCCCCAGCTGCTGCTCTGCTCCTGCTGACCACGGGCCCAGCTGGGGGACACGAGTGAGAGACCCTCATGGCTCACTCCTGCCAGGAGGGACTGCATGACTTCTGCTGTCATCCCCACATGCTTCATTTCTCAGGACAGCTTTGCAGCACCAACAGTCCTGAGCTGAGCCAATTCCACTCACTGCCCCTGCAGCAAACAAGTCACTTCTTTCACTGCGTTTGTTTTCTGCACATGGAACCTTTTGTCCAAAAGGAACATGACTTTTACATCCACAGGGGGATCAGAGAAGCACTGGAGCAAGCACCAGGGAAACACAGCAGGAGCACATAGTTATGAACAGAGGAGAGGGGTGAGGGAACAGGGTCAGCCCTCCTGGGGGCTTTCCTGCACCCAGGAGAGGATCTGCTTTACCACCACATCAGAAACCTAAACATCAACAGCGCAGTACCCCAGCTGCTGCCACCAGACACACACCACTTCTGCACTCACAGGCTGTGAGATTCAGGCACACTCTGCAGCAGCAGGCTGAGTAAGTCCAGGCAGAGAGATGCACGTGTGCCACTCCTCTCTGTTCCTCCCCCCACCAGCCTGAGGACTCCCCAGGGAAGAGTCTCAGTTCCCAGCCACCCTGCACAGCTACCAGAGGCACAGAGCAGTTGCTGGAGTAACCCAACAACTTCAACACTGCTCATTCAGCCCAGTGTGCTGCTCCCTTTCCCACCAGAACCAAGGCTTTGTGCTGGCCTAGGAGCCAAACAATGCAGGCTCCAGTTCTCTCTCTCCCAGAGTGTCTGCAAGTTTAATAACCATTAACTCGATTCTGTGCCCTTTGCTGCAGCTGACCAAGTGGTAAAAATGCTACCTATCCCCCTGCTAAACTGAGTCCTTTCAGAGCCTGTAAGAACCACAGCTTCCTTTTGTGGCTTGCTTTTTGCACCATAGTTAAGGTAACTGCAAAACATGGGAACAGACAAGCCTCAGGCAGGTGCATTTCACAGCCTTGGACCTCGGCATCTGACTTTGAAGCATTCCCTCTTTTTCACAGATGACATTTTCCCTGTGCCTGGGTCCCTGGCCAGGAAGCTGCTACCACACACAGAGCTGATGCCAGCCCAGCTTCTTGCCTTCATGAGCCAATCTCTGCAAAAAGCATGGGAAAAAACATCCCACGGTTGTGATAAGCTGTGATAAGCAGAGCAAGTCATCTGCAGCAAATCAAAGGGCTAATCTCCGTGCAGCTGGTCTTGCATGTTTGATTCCTTCCTCAACAGTTTTAGCTGAAATGGAAAGTCACATCAGGATAACTTCCATGCCCGAGGGCTGCACTAAAACAGCACCAATGGATCTGCGACCATTCCTCCTGAAGAACTGGGAGTCGAGGCCAGAGGTCAATGTGCTCTGAACCTACCCAGTGGTTTTTGTCCCTGCCTAAGCCTTCTCCTTGCTGACTGCTATGGGAGAGATTAATATTTTCCTTTTAATACTATTCTCAACGCAGGTTTCCCCAGGTCTCACCAGCTCTTCCCCATGTGCCAGTCTCAAAGACCCATTTTTCCTTTTGTCTCTGGAAACAGAAGGGCAAGTACAGCCAGGTGCGATACTGGCATTTGCATTTCTGGGAGCTGGTGTCTACCAACAGCTCTTTAGGAATAAATCCAGCTTAGACACTGCCCAGGGAGTCAGACACATTCCCTGCAGCATCTGGGGAGCTGAACGAGGGCCGTGCTCGGCACTGGAAGGTGGGCAGAGACTGCTGAGGGTATTACAGAGCTGCAGCCCAGTCCTCTCTCCTCTCATCCAAGGACAGAAGAGGACACGGAGGCCCCACCTCAAAGCGTGGGATTCCTGTCGGATGCAAGGGGGAGCCCCGTACTGAGCCTGGAGCTTGTGTGGCAGCCCCAGCTCCTTCGGCCGGGCCGGCACGGGAGATCAACAGCGGCCCTGCCTGGGGACACGTGCCGAGAGCCGGCACCGCCCGAGCGGCAGCGGGCACCGCCGGGGGACCGGACACCACGGGGGACCGGACACCACGGGGGGGAACCCTCCTGGCTCCCTTCACCCGGGGCTCGGGAGGCTCTGCCAGCAGCGCGGTCCCGGGCTGCTCGGAGCCCGCAGCCTCCCCCCGCGGGCGCTGCCCCTGCCCCGGGC
>WBNO01030573.1:442559-471042 GCA_013400575.1 Peucedramus taeniatus
CCCCGGAGCTGCTGCCTCGGCCCCGCCGGCTGTGCCCGGGCAGCCGCAGCGCACGGGGGACAGAGCCTCCGGCCGGCCCCGCTCCCTAATGCTCAACATCTGCGTTACACACACACAGAGGGCACGGGGGAACCCGGGCTTCGCCCAAACGGGCGCTCCTGTGGTCGCCGTCCCGCTCTGCCCGTGCAGGGCAGCCTCAGGCTGCAGCCGGCCCACGAGAGGCCCCTTTCACCTCCCCGCACCATTCTGCGGTCATGTGTCCTTCTCATCCAGGAGTCTCGGCACCTTCCTTCCTTCACTGGGATCATCTGGAGATGTTTTGTGCTTCTTTCTTCTCATAGAGAAGGAGCTCTGCTTTAGCTTTGTTCTGCTCAATACAAACTTAGTGACAAAGGCACAAAAGAAGGTTCTCAGTTCCAGAAGGATAGCTTCAAAACAGATCCCAAATTGGCATGAAAAGAATCAGGGCTCTTCTATCTGAATGAAGGTGGTGACTGCCAGGTGAGCTCAGGACACATGATCTCATCCATTTTACACAGCACACACGCCACAGGCATTAGATGCTCACACCTGTGGCAGGATCATTGAGTACATCTCCTGGCACTGCACAGGATAACCGCAAGAATCCCACCCTGTGCCTCCCAGAGCATTGTGCAAAATCTTTTTGAACTCTGGCAAGCTTGGGGCCACAACCACTTCCCTGGGGAGACTATTCCAGTGCCCAACCACCTTCTGGGTGAAGAACCTTTTCCTAATATCCAATCTAACCGTGCACTTCCTTCACACAGCTCACAGCAGAGATGAGAATGTGCAGAGCACAAGAGCAGCCATGCTCCTACCCTTTAAAATAGCACAGCAGTAGACTTGTTTCTGTATGTGTCTGGAAAGTAAATATCCAAAGGTAAATACATAATTTGTACACCAAGCAAAGAAAGTGGTCCCATCAATACTGCAGGGATTTTGCTTCTTACTTGGTGTCTTCTGGCAACTTCTACAATAAGTAGGGAAGGATTCACCAGATAGTGAGTCCCAGCTTTGAGTCTTATGTTCACTTTTACTAAGATAGTTTTAGCTTGACCAAATCAGACACAAGCACACAGCTGCATAGAGAATTCCCTCAACAAACACAACTTTTTATTTCTGTAGAAAACATGATACTTTTCAGGAAGGTCCAGCTTATGGAACAGCAGCGTGCATGTTAATATACATAAATACACAGGGTTACAATTTAGTGGGAAATACATTTTAAAAAAGCTTTCAAGTACACAAAACAAATGTAATAAAATTAGACTATCCTTTCCACATACCTGCCTCAGAGAGAAACATTTCTCAAAAGGAATGAACTTCCACCCCATCATCTGCCAACAAATCTTTCCACTGGACACCAGCTGCAGGAGAGTGTGAAGATGGGCTGGACCAGAGGGTTAACAGCCAGTGTTTGAGATCAAGAGCACATCTACCCATGGCAGTTCAGTCCCTGTTCTCTCAACTATCAGGATGTGTATAGTGTGACAGTTACCCAGCCAGCACATTAAGAGAGCTGCAAGAGGTAGGAAATACCTCCTTCCTTCCACTTTCAGGTCCCTGAAAGGTTCATGCTGTACAACTTTGCTACCCAGGACACTGTGGCAATCCCGTGGCCCAGGGAGGCATTTATTTAGTAACAGTCACAGAAATGAGAAGGTGGCCTCACAGGCACTGCATGGGTGCTGCCAGGCAGTAAACACAACTGACATAAGCACAGAGCTTATGGAAAAACAGCTGCTGGATGCAGGCAGCCTTTTGAGTAGAAGGAATAATGTCTACAGATACTGAATAATAGCTCAATGCATCACAGACTTCCTGAATATTTTCCTGCCAAGACACCAACAACAGAGAATTATAGTATCATTTAAATAAAACATCAGTTTGAATGAATTTGAAAGACATTTACCACATACAGGAAGCCAAAAGGCTGATCCTTATGTTACTAACTTTAACCCATTCCTTCTACTTTTTGTCCTATAGGAGTTTAGAGACTTGTTACATCACTAAACTCTTTCCTAAAATTTTACAAACTGAGGATTAAAACATAAATCAGTTTCCAAGAGAGAAGAAAAAGGCATCTGAACAACAGATACTCCCTGATCTTGCTCTTATGGTTAAATCAGCAACCTGTGCAACAGGGGTTGTGTTCCATTTCCAAGCCACACAATGGCAGAGATCCCACGATTCACTTCAGCTACTGCAAGTGCAAAGGGCAATTCAAGTTTTCCTACCAGTCTCCAAGACAAAAATTAAATGTTTGCAAAAAACAGAAACATTTAAAACTCTTCAAACAATTTAAACCAGAACTGTTCCTATCAGAACATATTTTACATGTTTAAAAAAACCAAGAAACTCAGGCTATTAAATAAGAATCTACATATCTTAAAAACTGGGTTTTTTTACATTACAGCCATAAGTGTTAATTGTCCTATTTTCCAAGGTAGGAATGTTCATAAGTTATTTCTTTGAAGTGCCTCACAGAGGTTTTGGTTGGCATCTGGCTCCTCAGTCATCACCTCCACAGTCTCCCACTCACCTGACCTACTGGATTTCTTGATGGCCTCTACCACACTCTGCATGTACAGACCATCTTCAAAAGAGGCTGCCATGGACACAGGTTTATGATCCCACGTCCGACGGTCCTCTTGGTCTTGGAAGGACTGCCGCAGGGCTTGCACCATGTACACCATTCCTTTCAGGTAAAGCAGCGGGATGTCCTTGAACCCCTTATCCAAAAGGCCCTTGTTGACAGGCAGGGAGTCTGTAAACAGAAGTTCTTCCTGGAGCGCAGTGTTCTTCTGCCCGTACAGGTCCGTCCCACGAGCTACCAGGCGACCGGCAGAGCCCACAATCATGACCTCATGGATGAAGGATCCGGGCATGTTGAAGTTGAGAGTCACAGTGCAACAGACACCGTCGCTCATGAGCATCTGGAAAACGCAGAAGTCGTCGCTGGTGACGTGGCGGATCCCGCTGATGGCCGTGTTCTGCTTCACAAAAGTCTTGAGCAAACCGTGGACCTTCTCAGCTCTCCTGCTGGTCAGGTGGGTCAGGAGGTCGATGATGTAGGTGCCCATGGTGTGCAGCCCACCTCCCCCCATGAGCTCATCACAGATCCAGTTGTACTTGTGGCTGAGCAGGCTCCCCCCGTAGACGCGCACGTCGCAGATGATGACGTTGCCCACGTAGTGCTCCTCTATCAGCTGCTTCATCTTCACGAAGGCGGGCAGGAAACGCAGAACGTTGCCAACGATGCTCATCAGCTTGGGGTAATACCTGGCAGCTGTGACCATCCTGAAGGCATCCACAGAGGTAGCAGCTTTCTCACACAGCACGTTCTTCCCTATTCCTGCAGCACAAATGAAAAAATAAACAATATTTAGCACACTTGAGCAAAATACGCTCAGATGCCCCAAAGGTTGTTAAAAAGTGTTTTTAAGAGTTGGGCTTTTCTGCTGCAATTTCTAAGGTAAAGATCTGGGAACTAAAGTAGAAATGCCAAGTCCAGCAAGACTCAATGCTGTTTCCAAGAGCTGACAAACTCTCACAGAGGGAGGCTCCAAGTTAAGAGAGCATTTTTACATCATGAAAGATAAATATCCAAATGGCATCACATGGCATCAAAACAAGACACAGTATCAGCGCTATAGTTAAAAAATTATTTAAATATCTGTATGGCCAGAGGAGGAAAAAAACCCCATGTATCCTGCAGGGAAGAGGTGGGGGAAGGGGAGATTTGATTTTCACTTTGTATTTCACCATCACTATACAATTTTATTTTTTAAAATTAATTAATATAAATGAGACATACTATTATATAAAAAATGTATATATAAAAAGACATACATACAGATTTTGTGTACAGAACACAAGAATTAGAAATGTTTTCATAAGTGGACTGTTTTAAAACAATCCTTTCTAATTAGAAAGCAAATCATTTTGGTCTGCACATACAGCCTGTTTGTACAATCAGACAAAAGGTGACTGAGTTACACAGACAAGAACTGCACCCCCAAGCTGACCCACTGCACTGTTATTGCTCCTGATGCACTTTACATCATGCTCAGCTTGAATTAATGGGGCAGTCAATAATCCTCTTTTTTCCCCTAACTGTAAAGCAGAAATTAAGTAATACAAAAGAGCATGACAGTACAAGTTTTAGCCAGTTCTTACATTTCTGGTATCCCCCTTCTCATGGCAGGGCTTTACTTTTACTGTTTTTTCCTGTTTTACATCTGTTCTGATCAAATACTTATCTAAACGTTTTTCAGTGTAATAACCACGTTATTCCTAACACGGTTATTACAGACACTAACTGGGGATGCCAGACCTGCAGGTCAGTCATGGCACACCACAGTTTGTGCCCAAGAATTGCAGGAATCACTGCACACGGTGGTGGGCACCTCTCTGAAAGCTCCTCCTGGACTGTGCTCCCTGCTCAGCACGGCTTTTAACTGACTCCCCTTGAGAAGGTACCAGCACGGGCACTTCAGTCGGTCTCTGGCTCGCCAGGGCAAGGCACATTCCCCGCCGCGGCTCCTGCTCTCCGCGCTCCCCCTCCCGGCTGCACCCAGCCAGTCCTCCGGCAACCCTGCGAGCGAGCCAGGGGCCAGCGCTCAGGACACAGCTCAGCCAGGGGACAGCTCCAGGACACTCAGAACCTCTGCTTCTAACAGACACCAGCGAAATCCAGTCAGAAATGGGAAGACTACAAGTGAGAAATCCCCTATATTGATATGATTATACAGCAGCTTTAATGAACAAAGGGTCAGGTCAAACTCCCAGTGGACACCCTGGCTGTCCATTGGTAACCCCCCATTTCAGGGACCATTTCTAACTCCCTGTCCCCAGTCCTGCTGCCAAGGCAAGGCACAACACTCAGTTCAGTATTTTTCAGGGCTAGCTGAAGCACCTGGACAAGCATCTAGAGTTGCTTCAGTCGAGTTTATCTGCCTTGATTAAATGGTGCTTGTTAAATCCAGGCAGGTTACGGTAAAGCACCACCAGAGAAAGCAAAGGGATGCTCACAGCATCTCAAAGCTTGCAGATAACCCAAGTGACTCTTGCTCCATGTACAGCCTGGGTCCATCTCTGCAGCCAGTGCTGTGCTGATGCTGCTCCCCTGCTGCCCAGCCCTGGGTCCCTGCAGCAGGGACTGAGAGCAGAGCCTGGGGACAGCCCTGTCACAGTGGGCTCTCCTTGCTCTGCTGACCAGCCTCGCTCAGTGCTGTGCCTGTTGTGGCAGCCCAAGCTGAGCCACTTGAGGAGCTAAAACTGGCTGATGCCTTTTTTTGGGATGGCAGCCAGTGCAGCACACTGACAGCTCAGCACAGCCCACTGTGCACTGCCAGAGTGCCAGGATGAGACCTGGGAACACATAACAGCTCTGGGATAATTCTGCTGTTGCCTTTAGTGGGACATCCCTCCAGCTGTCCCCAGGCTCACAGAGATGGCCATGAAGCAAGGACAAGGGCCAAGTCAGAGATGGCTACAAGGTCCCTTCCCAAGGTAATGGCCATGCCTTTTGTTTTTCAAGGCAGTGCAGCTTACATCCCTGGGATTGTTACTATTGTTTTGGTAATGAATAACCTGAACTTTGTACCATATTGTTTTCTTAAACCACAGCTGCAAAGTTTTCAGTTGAGGCCCTCACCAGCCAGGAGACATGAGAGCATGGATGGGTGCATTTAACTGTGGGACATGAACCACAACAGACATTTGGTAAAATTTATTTAGTTCCTCTGAGATCAAAAGAAGCACAAATTTAAAGAGTGCTTCTTGCTTTGCCTGTTGTGGAGATAAACCATAAGATTACACTGATTTTAATATGAACTATCCCCTGGGCTTTGATCTGTTCTGTCTGGTTCATGAACTCAAACCAGTGTCACTGCTTTGTCCCCAGGCTTGTTCATGGATGCCTGTCAGCAAGAAACTTAGGCAAGGAAACTGCATCACCTAGAAAAGCTCGGGGCTTTTCTCCTCCTTACTAGGAACAAAAATGGAAGCACTTTTTTTTAAAAAAGTAGAAAAATGTACAAAAATAAGTGATAAAAGTGTCACCACTTTAAAACAAACAAACCAAGCCCAGCAAAACACAACACAACACATTATTACTGCACCACTTGAAATTTCCTAAAGCCCAGTCTCTTGGCAAGTAAACACCAAACTGTTATAAACAATTCACAGCAAATAATTCTCTGAATATAATCATCACTGTATCAATCTCAACTTCCAAAAATAAATATGTTGCTGCCATCTTTGGCCCTATCCTGGTTCTGTGTTCCTTCAGAACATTCAGGCATAGGAAACCACCCAACACTGGCTTTAAATAAGTCACAATATAGTGGGCAGCAGACCTGCAAATACCACTGCAATGAGTGTGGAAAGCTGAAAGGCAAGGTCAGCACCACACTGGTCTGAGGTGTCTGCATCAGATCATCTGCATATCAGATCATCTAGACCAGAACATCTCAGGACAGAGGAAATGATTGTTACCCTTTCCTGCTACATCCATCCATCCTCCCTGGCTTTTTCAGTTTTCCACTTCCTAAACTTGCATTCAAGCATACATACAACCTCTGTATTTCTGCACCAGCTTTACCTCCCTTTACTCCTCTGGATAATGTCATCTTATGGGTTCCCAGCCTTCAGTGAAGGAATCCCAAGCCCTTTTAGTTAATAATCCATCACAGAATGGTGAATCCTCTCCTTTTTAGCCCACTTGAACATCAAGAGCCATAAGACCTAGTGAAATGCAAATTACCTAACAAGTGCTTTAAAGAGCTTTTAGCATATTTGAAAAGAGATAAATTCTAACTCACAGTTCAAATATTTAAAAATCAGAATACCTTAAAATTCAAAGGACAGTACTCTAACAAGGTAAACAAGCAAACCTAACAGTACAAAAAAGAAAAGGAAAAAAAAGCCTGAAATCTCACTCTGCATATCTAAGTGGCATTGCAAATGTTTGTGCAGGGACTTGTTTACTTCCAAAAGAAATTACTGTAGAGAAAAGAGGCATAACAAACCACCCTGGCTCACATGGTCTGAGATTACCTGTCCTAAAATTAACTCATGTATCTCCTGTAAACACAGTAAAAATATCACCCTTGTTATTTACAGAATTACACGCAAACTGACACCCACGCTGCACTACAGGAGAGGACATTAACACTACAAAGTCACACACTGGGGAATTAAGAAATGTCAGGATGCCTGGGCAGTTGGCTCCCAACTCCCTGCCCAACCAGTCTGGGGTGTCATCCCTTCTTTCTCATCTAGCTGGATTCCTCCTGCTGTCCCCAACATCTGCCCTCCTGAGTCAGGTAGATTCCTCCAGCTGGGACCACATCAGCCTGCTGTGGGCATGGATGTGCCAAGAATGGTCCAGGCAGTGGCCAGGGTCACAGCTAAAACAGCATTTCTTAGCTCCTAATTCACAATATTCTATTGAGTGCCTACAAATATTTTCTCAAAGGCTTTTAACTTCCAAGTTTGATTTTACTTGTGGGGAAAGCATAAAGCAGAGCTGAACAACCTTCCCCTTCCAGGCAAATCTCAGTTTCCTAGTACAGAACATGGGAAAATCTAAAATGAATTAAACATTTTTTTGTTGTTGTTGCTCTGGGTTTTTTAATGGGCATAAAGCCATTTACCCTCTCATTATTGTCTCTGATACAGCTGATTTTTATTACAAACTCCCTGCCATAACTTCAGTCTGACCCAAGCAAAATATTTTATCCCAATTGGTTCAAGCAGATCTACAAGCAATTATTAACAGTATTTTTACAAAAAAAACTAGGTAACCTTTCTCACAAATGCCACGCAAAACTTTTAGCACTGCATTTGCCCATTGGTGCAACCAGAACTGTGCTGGGGTAACAGCTTCAAATCTCAATCTGCCAACAAGCTACAGATTTTTGGTCCAACTCCAAGGATAAAAAGGTACCTAGAGCCTTCACAGCAATTTGCCGGGTCAGTGGTGGAGGGATGTTGATGCAAACCAAATCTACGTCCTGGTGCAGCAGGACATCGTCAGTCCGACTCGTGTAGAAGGAGATGTTCATTTCCTCTGCCAGCTGCTTGGCTTCCTCTTCAGTCTTCCCCCAAAGAGCTTCAATGGAGAAGCCTTCTGCCCTCAGCAAGGGTACCAGGACCCGGGCAGCGCTACCAGTTCCAAACACACCCACTCCAGGGAGCATTTTCATTCTTCATTCATTCATTCAAGCATCAGGGTCTACACACAGGCCTTCAATAAAATGTTTGGCTCCTCAGCTTGGTGTTCCATCCACAGCTCCTAAAACGTGAAAAGTTACAAGTCATTATCAGGAAAAGGCACAGTGTGGTATCAAACACGCCTACCCTGAATGCCACCTTCTGTTCTTTGTATGGCTTTCAACATTCTCAAACATCCTAATGACAAAAACCAAAACCCCCAAAAGGTGCACTCTACAGAAATACAGTATTAAGGGACAAGTCTAACAAACCTACTGCAGAAGTATGGAAAGAAAGCAGCTTGACAGAGTCATCTCCTCAGCTTCAAAACTCAGCACATGGGGACAGAAACACACACAAGAAGGCAGGATAAACCAGACACAGAGAGACACAAACTGGGAGTGACAGGAAGCACTAAGAGGACAGGACATGGAGTCTGTCACACCAGCAGTAAGAGCAGTGCTGCTCTATTTGTGATGATGTAAGTCCCTAAATGAGATAAAGGTTTGTGAGATGATGTAATATCTTTTATTAGACCAATTGAAATAGCTGGAAATAATAGACATGCTTTGGGACACATAAATCTTTCTTCCAAATTAAATACACAAACTGAAAACAACTACTTGGACCTTAACAGTTTTATGGCAAATAGATAAGTCAGTCTAGAGAAGATTTAGAAAATGTGTCCTGTGGAGAAGGCCTGGATTCAGTGAGCTTGTTTTGCCTGGGGAGGAGAAGCCTACAAGGAGAGAGAATGCCAGTGTTTAAATACACAGAAATCTGCTTGCTGAAAGGAAAAGGGCGCTCCTCTGTGTCCACTGTGGGTAGTTAAAAGCTTCACTCAGGACAGTTAGAAATATCTCCTTCTGCCAATGCCACATAATCTCCAGGAATGCAGGGTTTGCAAAGAATTATTATACTCCCTACACACAAACAATTGGTCGAGTCACACTCCTTCTGTTCTTCCAAATATTTCCTGGTAAATCAATTCCTTCAATCCCTACCTGCCAGTCTGCCTTAGCACAGCTGCTGTCCACAGCTGGCCAAACTGCCCTTAGCATTCCCTTCAGCACCAACCTCAAGGAGAGATGTCAGAAGTCTCCTCAATCTCTGACACCACAGAAACCTACAATCCAGCTTTTGTTCTGTGACTTTCTGAATTCTCATCTACTACACCCACTTGACCTTTTTTGAGTTGTTTTTTTTATTATTTTTGAGAGAAAAACATGAGAAATTCCATTTTTGTTAGAACTTGCAATGAAAAAGCAAAGACCATATTCAAAAAGAGAATTCATACCAGCACCAGGATCAACACCTTTGGAAAAGACACCTAAAGCAGCAGGAATCATGGCCTGTTTCAGAAACAGTGTTACTCATCTCCCCATCCCAAGATACTCACATTAAGTTACAACACATGAAAGCAAACCCTGACACAGCACTGGGCAGTGCCAGCACAGAAGTAAAACTACTCCCAGTGCAAGTGCTTTGTTTGCAATCAGCATCTCATTAGTCTGGGGGTGCCAGCACTGCCCAGCATGTGTTATGAGACTGAACCCTGACTGAATTCCTAAGTACTTTTGTAGTACAGACACTAAACTAGAAAACAGAAATGCTTGAGAATATTTATCTTGCAAAATGTACAAATGTTTACAGATGCTATAGAACAGCTTATGAAATATTTACTTAATTAATTCAGTATGTTTTTCCTTATTCTGTGTGATGCAGCATTTGCAGTTATAGTGTCACTGTCATTCTCTATAAAGATGAACAAAGTTCATTGGCAAAAACTCCTTTTTATCCAACATTTAGCACAACACTCAAATAAGGCAGTGACAAAGATCAAAAGGATCTTGAAAATCTTTACTAGTCTACATAAAAGGGTGGGATCCTGGGATGGATGGCTTCTACCCAGGCTTGCTTTATATAAATCACCCAAAAAAAAACCCCAAACTGAAAAAAAAACGAAACCAAAACCAAACCAAACCAAACAACAAAACCTTGCAACTGGATGGACAGCAGGCACAACTACTGAAGTTCCCACAAATCTGTTCAGCAGTTTATGGTCTGGAAGAATTTAAAATTCTTACAGCAGAAAGAACATCATCTTTGTTTGAAGGGCAGAAAGTGAGGTGGAACAGAGAGCAGGTGAGTGTGTGCCTGCTTGCACCAGATCACACAGATGTGTCTGACACACCACAATGGTTCAGAAAAGGCTGAATTCATTAAAATGCTCTAGAAGAACACCACAGTAAGTGCAACAGCAGACTCCTGCTACTCAGATAAACTGATTTCTGTAACAATCACTCAGTTTAAGTGTTACTCTTTCCTGTTTTCCATCCAGCTGTTTCTTAAAAATAATCTCAGTCAGGTGGAAATAATCTAAAACTCACTTATTCCAAAACACAGTATGCTTCTACACTGGTACCACTAGGAGCTATTGGCACAAACCTACAAAATCTAGTGATGAGCTACCATGCACCAGTTCCTGATGCTACAGGAACTTCAGGTCACCAGCTCACCACAAAGCAAGAAGTGGCCAACCCAGCCTCAGCAATGGCTTCCAGCAGGGCAGCCTGAGCTCTCTGGATATGGAGACACAGCTGGCATGGTCAAAGGGCCCCACGGGGCTGGGGACCCCAAACACTGCAGCCACCAGGCTCTGCAGAGTGGCCCTGACAGAGGACAAGCTTCTCTTACCTCCCCTGAGAGCCACTTGCAGCCTTCTCTTCCCCCCCCGAGTTTCACCAACTGGGAAGTCCTGGTTTGGCAGGGCAGGCACAGCAGGGTGGGTGCTGAAGGGCAGCAGAAAGACAATCCTTACACAGGGCAAATCACAGAGCACGAGCAGAGCTGAGCTGAAAGAGCTTTTAAAAAGGGGTACACGTGGGTACTGCAGCCTTCACACACACTGCAGACACACTCCATGGCTGGCACGAGAGGGATCCCAGCCCAGGCCACCCTGAGGAAACAGCCTAAACCCTCAAATGCCAGAAAAAGGCCACTGCTGAGGAGAGGCAGCTGTAATTAACAGTTTGGGAAGAAGGAACAGGGATCTCAGAAGAACAGCACTGTGCTGCCACAGAAGTCCCCAGAGCACCATCCTCTGGAGCTCTGTGTGCACATCTGGTACTTTTCCTCTAAGCAGGGGGGAGCAGACCTGGAAGTGCTGCAGAGGTGATCAAAAGCACCAAAATCTCATGAAAAGGAAGACCTAAGCAAGGAAAGATTCCTCAGTTTGGAAGAGACATCACAAGTAATAACGTCAAGAGTGGCTTAGGATGGAGAAAAACAAAATTTTCACTGTTCTTCACCAAACAAGAACACATCAAATGGAGCTCAGAGAAGGCAGGATCAAAACAAGCTGAAGGAGGTGGCTCCTTGCAGCAGACTTTTTGTGAAGTGCCCCTGCCATGAGACAGTGCAGACATTTGTCATTTACAGGGAGTGAAAAGAGAGACTCTTGTCTATCCACTGAGGCTCACTGAATGCACACAAGTCACATCTAGCATTGAACTGAAAACTAGAGAAAACTGGTTTTGGCAGAGCATGGGAACAGCTCTGAGAAAGAAATGCCTGAAACTGGCACCAACACCAGCTTAGAATTAGGTACAATTTCTACATACTTACTTTAGAACCCACCAAGCCTCAAACCTTCAAACAAGCCTCAGAAAATTAGCTACAAAAATTAAAATCTTAGTGCATCAACCTCTCCAGCAGGCAAACATTGGAATGAACACTTTAATGAGAACCCTCCCCTGGAAAATACAAAAGGCAGAGCTTTTATGGGCAACTGAAACCAGACTGCAACAGGTATCTTGCATGTCAAGAGACAAAAATCAATCTCTTTTTAACAGAGATGAAATAATCAATCCTGCATTATTCTGACTTAAATTTTCCAAGAGCATTCTGACTTAAATTCTCCAACAGAAGCACTTAAGAGCTCTGCCATTCCTTTTTTTTTTTGGTGGCCACAAAACACCTTAATTTTTGCTGAATTTCACACTGAGTTTGAAGTCCCATCCTGGTCATAGAAAGGAGCTTTTTGACTCTTTTGGTATACATAGCAACAAGAAATTTGTGACCCAGTGGAATGAAAAACCTGATGATTCCTACAGCATCTCATTCAATTCCACGTTGAAGCAGTCTGGGAGCTCCAAAGGCAGAAGTCTCAAAAACTAAATAGTACAGTCAAGGATCACAGGGCTCAGAAACTGCTGTGGACCACTACAGACAACCAAAGGTAGTGAAAATAACAGCCCATGTTCAGAGAGGTGCTGGCCAGGGTAGCACTGGCTCTGCATAGAGAGAAAGCTTTTCACATGTCTCCAACTTATCCTAAAAAGTTCCTTTGGGGTTCCAAGAAAGATGAAGCACATGGTGGAGGAGCACACCAGCAAGCACTTCTGCCCACCGGCACGAATACACTCGAGGCTCTGTATGGAATGGCTCACGTGTTGATGTCAAAACTGACGTGCTTTCTTTACTAAACGTGCTTTTGGTTCAGCGCCAGCGGCTTGTGCGATAACCCACGAGTCCACACCCGAAGGAGCTCCCACCACACCTCGAGACAAGCCCAGCGCAGCCCTCTGTCCTTCCTGCTCTGGATGTACCGCAGCCAAGGCCCCGTTCCAGGCACGGCGCTTCCCAAAGGTGCCGTCCGATCTCCAAGGTGGCGATGAGGACCGTGCCGGAGGCAGCAGCAGCTGGAAAAGCCTGGGAACCCAACCGGCCTTGACGCAAAGCCCACGGCACGGCCGCGGCAGCCCCGGGGATGGCTCTGGCGCGGCCCCCGCTGCTCTGGGCTGCCCGGGGCAGCGGGGCTTGGGCAGCGGCTCTTCGTGGGCGGGTTCCTCACAGGGCTGGACGGGACAGAGCTCACCTGGCCTCGCCTCACCTCTGGAACAGGGCAGGGCTCACCTCGTCTCACCTCACCTGACCTCCCCCCTTCAGAGGTCTGGACGGGACGGGCCCCACCTCAGCTCACCGGCCCACACGGAGCTGGTACCCCCGGCCCCTCCCCAGCCGCTCGCGGCCCCGCGCCCTCCGGCAGGAGCGCGCCCCCCTCGCCGCNCAAACATGGCGGCGCCTGGGGGGCTTCACGCGCCGCGTGAGGAACGGCCAATCCTGCGGCCGGAGATTGGCGGAAAGGCGGGACTTATGGTGACGGACAGAGGTAACAGCCAATGGGCGAGCAGCGCGGTGAGGTGGGGTGAGGCGGTCTGAGTTCCCCGGCCGTGCCCGGATCGCGGTCCCGGGGGCGGCCGCCTCCCGAGAATGCTGTGCCTCAGGGAGCCCGGGGCACCGCCAGGGTCCGCAGCACCTCCTGCTCGGTGGCACCAGCACCAGTGCTCTGACGCTGCCTCTTCCAGCTCCGTCAGGGCTCAGGGGCCTCAGATCGATGTGCCCCCGAGCCCCGTCAGCCCCGCAGTGCTGTGAGGGTCGGGCCGAGGGCAGGATCGCTTTTGGCGGCCCTGCGGAGGGCAGAGCACCACGACAGCCAAGGAAGAGCCTCTGTAAAGCCACCGCGGGCCGAAAGAAAGCAGCGCTTCTCACAGCGCTCCTCATCCTCCCCAGCATGGCACGGGAGGCTGCTCGCCGGCTCCCAGCAGCTGGCAGAGGAAGGCCTTGGTGGCACATTCTGTGTTGCCCTCGAGCACTTCAAGGGAGCGGGGAGCTCCTGAGGAACTCTGCAGCCTCCCTGTTGCTGTGGACATTGTGTAGTGCCTGGTGTAGCTGCTGCTGACACGGGGCACCCTGTTACTAACAGCAGCATTGTCATTTCCTGCTCTCTTTTCTCCTTGGCAGAGAGCACAATGGAATGTGGCTGTTGAGCTGGGAAGGGGCTCTGGGAGGAGATCGGCTCTGTGGAGTCAGCAGAAGGCAAGACATTAACCTTTAGTTCCACCAGCACCACAGCTGGGAACAGGGGGAAGGCATGTCCTGCTGGAGAAGGTCTTGGCTTCATCAGTGTCAGGAAATGTGAGAATCAGAATAGAAATGAAAAGGAAGGAAGCAAACAAGTTCACATCATTATGCAGTTGTGAAATGAGAGAAGATGAAGATTCAAATGCAGAGAGGAACTAAACATCAGAAAGAGCATGGGAAGAGATGAAGAGGTCCAGAGGGGAGAGCAAGAGGAATGCAGAACCTGTCACTTGTCATTCTTGTGGATCTTGTACCCTTTTATCAGCAAATATCATGCTGGTGTTGCTGTTTCCTCATGTGGGTTGGTTTACAGATGAGACCTCAGCTTCAGCCGGGAAGCTCCACTGGCTGGTGGAGCAGAGCTCCAGTGAACACCCTTTCTTCTGGAGGCACGTGTGCCTGGGCTGTGTGTGCCCAGCACGGTGTGGATGCTGGTAAAGGGGAGGAAATGGCAGATGGGAGGAGGTTTTGCTGTGAGCATGAAGAGGAAGAGCGGTGGCAGGCAGTGGGGAGCAGCAGAGATTGCACCCACAGAGGCTGGGAGGACAGAGGGGCCTGCACCTGCTGCCCATGTCCCTTTGGTGGCAAGGGTGACACAAGCTGTGTTGGGTCTGGAGGATGTTCATGTCCATCATGCCAGAGGTGGCAGGGGAGTACAGAGAAGTGACAATGAAGTGACAGGCGCTGGCATCTGGGTCCTCATGGCCAGAGTGGGCTCTGCAGGGCCATGTACATCCCATAACCAGAACATTCTGAACAAACCCATCCCCATGGCAAACTGCAAGTCCCTGGGGGCTGGCAGGGTGTGTGTGTGTCCCCACCTGGGCTCAGCAGCCAGCACAGCCCATCACCGGATGGGTGTGACATCACCCTCCACCCTGACTGCAGCACTGCTTCCTCCAAGGGCTCCATTCCCTGGTGTGAAACAAAACAGGCTGGGGTGGCATGGGGAGGGGGTGCTGTAGGAAACTGGGGAAGTGGCAGGAGCTGCTGGGCTGGGCCCCAGCATTGTGGGAAATGGCCATCAGCAGCTCCCAGGGCATTACTCAGGTCTCAGGGCCGAGAGTATGTGGTCAGGAGGAAACTGGAGGAGGAATCAGAGAAGAGAGGAGATAAGAGCTGGGCTGAGGCAAGAGAAGGGGAAGCCTGTGAGCACAGAGGAAACTGTCTGGCCCAGTGGTGCAGGGGTGAGGTCCCAGCAAGGCTTCAGCTGCCCTTGGCTGAGCAGTGACCCCGCAGTGCAGGGAGAGACGGAGGCTCCCGGCCGATCCCACCGGGCACCCAGCGCGGTCACCGTGAGGCTGTTGGGAAGCATGGAGCTCTGGCTGGCCAACACCTTTCTGCCCCTGCTGCACCTCTCCTGGCTGCCACTTGGTGAGTCCCCCAGTGCCCTTGCCTCTGGCTCTGAACTCTTCTCTCTTTGCCTGCAAAAGGTGTGGAAAGTACCTGCTGCTGCTTTTACCTCTCCTCTTGCATCATTAGCCCCTCTTCTGCAGCAGCACCTTGCCATGTGCCTTGCAGAAGGGTCCCCCTTGCAGCTGTGCTTGCACAGGCTGTGAGCTCCAGGGGCTTTAAACCAGCTTTGCCTTCAGCAGCAGGGAGAGACAACAATTGGGGGGAAGGAAACAGAAATGCTTATAAGCCTGATTACTGCGGAGTGGGGTCAGCTTCACATGGCAGATATGGATATTCCTTAAGACAAAACCAGCCCTGCTATAGGTTTTTTTTCCCAGCAGGACTTGCTCACCAGATTTCAGCCACAGTTGATGTGTTGGTAGGGTTAGATCTCATCTTGCAGTGTCTGCCCCAGTCAGGTTTAAGCAGCACTGCCAGGGAGGTGAAGTGGTTTAATGTCACCTGAAATGATGGAAAACAGCAGAATGGAGGGTGTGTGGAGGAAAAAAATGATCTTGCCCAGCTCATCTTTGCCAACGTGAACAAAGCAAATGCAGGAATATACACATGCAGGGTGGAGAACACAACACATCCAAGAGCAGATGTTAGGAACTGAGCAAGGATGGTAGGGGACAGAATTACACTAACACCCCTTGGAGTGGAAAGAAAGGACTGAAGAGAGGTGAGAGAGGGAGGACTCAGCTGAGAATGTGTGAAGTGACTTCAGCTCAGAGGGTGATTCTGAAATACTCCAGAGTGAGCATTTTGGGATGGGATGAAGCCAGAGAGGCTGCAGGGAATCTGTTTACTGTATTTTCTTTGCTTCTCCTGGACTGATCATTCTCCACTGCCAATCCCCCAGTCCCATCTCATGCTCCATGAAATGGTGGAGCCTGAGGCAGTTCCTGCTTGGGTGCCTGTGTCACAGGTGGAAGAGGTGCCTTTCCCAATCCTCACATTTTCAATCCTTCCTGAGGCACAGAGAAGTTTGTGCACTGCACAGCATCCAGTGGCACAAGTCAACATGCAACATTTCAGTGTTGAGTGCTTAGCATGGTTAGAATGCTTAGAATCATTAGCAGCCAGATTTGGAAAAGATCATCAGCTGCTGCAGAAAAGGATGGTCACTTGACCGTGTCTTTCATGAGTGGCACGTGGGACATGACCCTGTAAGATCATATATATTTCAGCTATCACTTCTGGTTTTGTTTTTCCCAGGAACAGGCAGTCAGATGGTAAAGCCAGTCACCAATTTGCAGCTTGATATTGGTTTGGAGAATCTGACGGTGCAGGTCAAGTGGTACAATCCTGAATGTCTGGAGGGGGAGAATCAAACCAGCACTGTGTTTCTGGGAGAAAACTGTATGAACTTCACCAGCTCCAGCCTGTGTACAGCCTGCAGAGGAATCTGTGTGTCTGGGGTCTTCATCACAAGACCAAACATGACAGATGCTGGAAATCAAACCAACACGATGTTTCTGGGAGAAAACTGTATGAATTTGACCAGCTCAAGCCTGAGTACAGCCTGCAGAGGAATCTGTTCGTGTAGGGTCTTCATCACAAGACCAAACTCAACAGATGCTGGAAACAGCACGCAAGCAGCAGATCTCAGTAAGTGGCAGTGGGTCTGTTTCCATGGGGGAGATGAGTGGGCAGAGGAGGATGCTACATCCAGCACTCCTCTGGTTCTTCTGTGTGTTGTTTCCCCTGAAAGCATCCTGAGAACTGGAGGAGCCAATACAGCACAGCAGCTTTTTGCAGATTCATCCCACCATGGAGCTGCTGGGCCATTGGTTCCTTTCTAGGACTGCCATATTCTCCAGCTGCAGCACATCAGCCAAATGCTGACATAGCTGGAGCTGTAGTGGCAGGAGAGGGACAGCCAGGACTGTGGGGTCAAGACTCCTGCTCCAAAGCAGAGCAGGGTGCATGGTGTTCTCTGTCTCTGGACAGTTTCTCACTCACGTTTCTGCTTTTCAGGCTGTGGCTGTGCAGGACCTCAGACTGATGTCACAGGAAAGATCTGGACAGGTGTGTCCCCACAGTCCCCTCACTGCAAGAGTGGAGGGCAGGAGGAGTCCCCCGGGAAAAAGAGTGAGGAGCAGTAAGGGAGAAAACAGACAGTTGTTTTCCCATGAGTGGGTGGGACCCACTGCCAAACTGGGGTAGGCACCAATGGATCAGAAGCTGTGATGCTGGGAAGGGGCTCTGATGCTCCAACTACCCCCTGGGTGAGTTTGGAAACATTCCCCACTGGATTTTGTCAGCACCCTGAAGCTGTAGATGCTTCAGGGTCTGGAAGCCCAAGTCAGGGAAGAAACTGACCCGTGCCATGAAGGAGGCAGTGGCAGCAGGTGTCCCTGCACGAGGGGGTGGTGGCTCACGAGTGCCTCTGTGATGTTTTGTGTGCAGGACTCAACCTCCTCCTGAGCATCCTCCTTGGCTTAGCAGTCGCGACGCTCCTTTACATGCCGGTCATTGGCTTCCTGCTGTGGCGCTGCAGAAGGAACAGAACAGGTTGGCATTTCTTCCTCAGCTGGTCTGGACAAAGCCAGGCTTGGGAGATGTCCATCTTTGACATCCTAATGCTCTTGCTTGTTCTGTGTTCCTTCACAAGTCTGTCCTCCTGAACAAGCTGTCCCAGTGTGGTGAGAAGGTTCACCCCCCTCCTTTCCTTCTGGCCAGTTGCTGGTGGGAGTCTGGTTATGGCACAACCTGTTGTGTGATTGAAACCGGTCTTGCACATCCAGAAGTGTCCATCTCAGAGCTCTTCTCCAGCCCCTTCAAGGGCTTTTAAGCCCTTGCCAACCCCTGCAGCCCTTTGACCATCTTCAGAACCACAGAGCTGCAGTGCCTCATCCTCTCCCACAACAAAAGCAGGACCAATGCAGATGTTTGCTTCCTTCTTTCATTCTTTTTTTAATTTAAAACAATGATAATTGTCACTATTTTAACTACTATTTAAACTAGGTTTCCTTTTTCAGGAGAGCTCAGGAGCAGGGAAGTGGCAGAGGGGAATCAGGTCAGTACGGTAAGCCAGGGAGGGCTTTGCACGTATCGCTTCCTCCTCCCTGTCAAAAAAAGCATTGTCTGTTGAATACCCACTTAAAGGATTTAATAGCAAAATCAGCTTTGCTTTCTGAAAACATGGTCCTAAACACTTATTAATTCCTATTAAAAAAGGGCTTATGAGTGTTTGAGTAGGTGGCACTTTGAGCAATCTGGGTAATGCTTGGGCAGCACAAAGAGTTTTGCCAGTGGAAATGTATTAGAAAGGTAGACAGAGAAAGAAAAGCCAAGGCTCTACTCATTGTTCTCTCCCTGCAGGCAGCCCCGGTGACAGGGACTGAGGATCTGACCTATGCCAACTTGAATTTTGAAAAGAAGGGGACAGGAACTGCTTCCTCCAATGTCATTTACACTGAGATCAAGCCATTGCAACAGAACCAGAGTGGTGGGAATGGCAGTGCTGTCAGCACAGAGGTGGATGTCTCCCCCAAAGAAGAGGGCAAGTGAGGGAGGTGAGCAGCTTATTGTCCATCTGTTGGGGTTGTCCTCCTCAAAAGCTAGGTGCTAGCTCATACAGCAGTGCAGTCTTGGTGACCAAAGACACCTATTACCCCCGAGTGGCTGTAGAACCCTGCTTTATGTTCCCCTGGAAGAAGCCATGTCTCACGGTGAGGACAGGGCTGTTGAACATGTTTTCCCCTTGCCTTCTGCATCTCCAAGCACTGCCAAGCCTCAGCAACTGTTTTCACTGTCTCCAGTTGCTGACAGGCTCCTCTAGCTGCTTGTTCCATGTTCAGGAATGACACTGTTCACTGTTAGGTCAACGTGGTGTTCAGGAAGAGCTTGGTTCTGGATGTGCTGGGTGGCACATGCTGACCATGAGAAGTCCTGGAGCAGTTTTCTGGATTTTCTCTGGAAGCAGGCACCTTCTGTGATGTGGGTTGACCTTTGTTTTGTTCACTCACATGAAACACAAGGGACAAGGATGGAAAAACATTGCTTGCTTCACAGAGGTGCTGCTGCAGTGATGCACATAGATCTGCTTTGTACTAGGGAGTGTACTAGGTGTTTTTGCTGGTTTGGGGGTAAATACCCTTCTTGTGGGTAGAGCACTCTCTTTTGTGCCCTCTTTTATTGATAATGTTGTGTTTATTGTGAGTTTTTCAGTAAAATTGTGATTCCTACTTGTGGTCTCACCTGGTCTTTCCTCTGCTGTTGGAAGAGGATGGGGGAAGAGGAGCAGCTTGAAAGGAGTTAATTTTCCCACTGGGTTTGAAACCAGCACATAGCTGTAAGGATTTAGTGTTACAGCCACAACTGATGTTGAGGTTCAGAGATGACCCCAAAAAGATAGTCCAGATCTTCTGGGTTCTTCTCAGACTATATGATCCAACTTGGGCAGATGGCCAACCATTAAACAACCCACCTCATCAGCTCCTCTGCCAGGCATGACATCAGCAGCACTGCATGACCAGGTTCCATTCAATGCCCCATCAACACCTCTGCCACCAGTGACAGAAACAGCTGCACAAGCTTGGCAGTGATGGGGTAACTGTTGCACTCAAACATCTTTTTTTCTGACCTAAAAGGATCCCATGATTCTCTACAGCCCTTGGGCTGGACCAGCACAGCCCTTCTCTTGTGTCTATAGCATGAAATGACTTATATTGTTAAGGAGAAAAGGGTTTTAAAAAACCTTCAATTAAGAGGGACAGACTGCTCCTGAATTCAAGAAGAGCTGAGCCAGACACCTGAGACTTGTACTAACAACCTTGCTAGCCACTTATTATTTGCTGAGAGAAGGGGGGGAAGTATCAGAGCAGGCAAGTATAGGTGCAGAGTTCTTCAGAACCCCACTGGTCAAAACAGAAGGCCATGAGGAAAACCACAAAGGACGTGAGCAGAATTACATGCTCACTAAATTGTAAAGAGGCAAAATTGGAAAGCTGAGGTACAAATCAAATTAAGACTAACAAGGGCTGCCAGAGGCTCTGAATTTGCTTAACTGCCTTAAAAAGAAGTGGAGGGAAAAACATGGCTCATTGCTTCACATGGGGAGTTATTGATCAGTGAAATGGAGAAAGCTGGGACATTCACAGGGCTGCATTTGCATCCTCCTTTATGCCCAAGGTTAGTGGAGAATCAGATCTGGGATAGCATTTTTAACAGGGAACCAGGCAAGAAGCCATGAAATAGCCTTGGAGCAATAACAGCAGTGAACAAGAGGCAGGGGAAGGCAGCCAGGGCTGCTGAAGGAACTAGGCAAGCTCTCCAGCACAGGAACTGAGGCAACCTCTCCAGTGCAGGCAGGAAAGGTGGGGACAGTCTTTGCCCATTGGCTATTTTTAAAAAGGTGAAGCAACTACTGTGGCCAGAGCTGAGCCTCCAAATTTCACTTCTCAGAAAGATGCTACCACAACCAGCTAAGCAACTGTGTTAAGGTAAAGCAATAATAAACACAATGCTCTCCTTGCCCCAAACTCCTCCATATGGAGAGGGCCCCTTGTCCCTGTGTGCACCCACGGCAGGTGGGTGAAACATCCACAATGGGTTTTTGTGCCAGGAGCACAGAGTGTGTCCTTGCTGCCCCCCAAGCTCTGCTGACCATAAAAGGGAAGGTTGACTCATGCAGAGAAACAAAAGTAAAAGTGCTCCTTCTCCCAGTTTGGACAAGAGGAAAGTGGAGTTCAGGGTAAGGGCTGCCTTTATCAGGGACCTCATAAAGAGATCTGATCTTCTACTACCAGAGGAGCTGAGAAAAGGCAATAAAACCCCCAAAGGCCATAAGTGGGCAGAGGCTTTTGCCCATTTCCTTCTAGGATCATCACTAGCTAGGAGCAACAAGTTGGTTGGACAGGTGCTTTATCATAATAATCCAGTCTCCTTGGGAGCTGTTCTTGCTGATGACAGAAGGAGGGACTGGGGAGGACTGAAAGAGGGGTCTGGGAAAGCTATGCTCTGGAAAGAAGGGGCTTCAATCCCACCAGTGACAGCCTGGGGCAGTGCAAGTGTGATTCCCAGAGCAGCATCTGAGCAGTCAGAAAGGTGTTTTCTTAAGTTTTCCTTAACATCAGTGGTTTCCAGTGCATACCACATATTCAAGTTTTCAGAGGAACAATTTATGGAGAACTCCAAGATGCAACCTAACATTTGAACAGTTTAAGAAATCACTGAGAGGCTGAGTAGGAGACACACTTAGAATACCAGTAATACCAGCCTTAAAACAAAGGCTTTACTATTTGGTCAGTTTTATTTCAAGAACAGAACAGCCTTTCATTCGAGCCCTCTCCATGAGTTTAGTAACTCAGGTAGCACACAAGTCACATCCTGTAGGGCAAGAGCTCCAAACAAAGCAGCCCCCACTGAGACACTGAATGTGGGCTTTCCTCCTCCCTCTCTCTGGGTGAGAAGCAAGCCCAGCACAAAATGTGAACAGCACCCTGATCCCACACTTGCAGGATGTTTCACTAGTAGTAATTACACAAATAAATAGTATCTCATGGAGAGGGAGCAGAGGGCCACCACAGATCATCTAGAAATTAAGTTATTGCTATGTTCTTATGTATTTGACACTGCAGGTAACTCACTCAGGAAACCACCAAGAGAGGTGATAATCTCAGATTGCCTTTGTGTTATCAGCTCGTGTTGGACTGAAAGCTGTGGGAAGACAAGACAGATCTTGTTTCATCAGCTCCCTGCCTTAAAGGCAGGAGTTCTTGCTGGGACTGAATCCTTGTCATTTTGCTGAAAACAGCTGGGGGAAGGGGCTCCCAATACACGTGGAAACTCATCATGCCTGCCAGCCTTTCCCATGCACACTGCTAGGAGTACACACTGCCAAGTGTGCTCCCTGCTCCTGACTTGCCAGAGGAGCTGCTGAACCATCTCCACATAAGGGACTGCAGGTTAAAATTTCAAAGACAGCAGGAGCCCATCACCCCGGGGACTGAGCCAGGGCTACTGATTCACCAGGGAAAATCAGGACTAATTAGAGCTGTAGGACATGGGCATGGGAAATGCCACAGGCACACAAGGACAACCTGACACGTGACTGTACTTCCCTCTGCTGGTGGGACATGCTGTGACGGCCAGCGTCCAGGATCCAGTCAGGTCAGCCAAAACGAGGTGGAACATGAAGTCTAATACGTGACTTGTCACCAGAGGATCAGGTAGTCCAAGGCTGATGGCAAGTGGTGAGCTCACAGCAGTGTCAGTGCCTGCAGTGTCCCTCCCCACATGAAGTATTGGCTGGAGAGCATGAGTTTGAGAGGATGAGGAGTACTGCAGAAGAACCTCAGAGTGATGGAAAAGCAGCAGAGTCCTTGGCAGTACACATCTTTGTTAGGCATCGTGCAGCTGGTTCTCTGGCAGGAGAATCTTCTCCCCAGGCTTGAAGGCAGGCATCCCCAGGTAAGGGCAGCTGGCACAGCGGAATGCATCCCCCAGGTAGCACTGGCGAGGGAAAAAAAAGCACTGTCTGTAATCAGGTGCCACTTTCAGCTCTCTTCCCCTGTGATATGGTTTCTCCAGGTCAAGAGATGTCATGCTCCCCAGCATCTACGAGCACAGAAACTGCTTCCCTTCTACCCCCTTCTCAACACACCTGGTTAGTGTGGATGGCAGAGCTGTGCAGGAATTAGGCTCACACAGAAATGAGTCTCCACCCCACTTGGTGTGCCCAGGCTGGGGCAGCCCCCTGAGCTCCCACAAGGCAATCCTCCCAGGGCAGATCCCTGGTTAGGCCATGATCAGAGAGGGAAAGGCTCATTGCTCACTCTGATTCCCCCAGGGACTCAGAACAGACAGCATGTGCTGGTACAGAGCACATGGGCACAGGGCAAAGGCTGAAGCTCTGCAGGAGCTGCACAGGCAGTGTGTGGAAGCAAAGATCCAGCTCAGGCTGCAGTGACTAGGGAACACAATTCTTACACAGAGATCATATACTACAAACCATAGTACAAAGACAAAAATTACTAATTACATTTCCACAGGCAGATTTGGGCTGTGAGCCGCCCTTCTCCTTTTCCAGTTCTTCAGCCAGGCCACATGTGCTGTAGAAAAACAAATAAGTCACCTGTATCTTTCTGCTTTAAAGGTCATGAGTCATCAACACTTGTGCCAACCCTACTCACATGCAGCAGCCCTCACTGTCACATGACACAGCTGACTCTGGGACTCACGCTCCTCACTTTGCTCTTCAACACCACAGTTAGTATAACAAGTGTTGAAACACTCCTCAAGTTGAAACTGAGTGGGAAATGACACTATAGCACTTGCTACATGTGCTGTTTCTCCTTGGAATGTGAGAAATCAGGGTTTTAAGCAAGCTGCACAAGCCATGCAGTCACCTCCAAGGTGGCTGTTGATAATATACAGCATTGTGATAATTTGCAGCAGTCACAGGTCAATTCTCACTGTATTTGGATTTACATTCCAATAATTAAGAAAGGACATAAACCAAGAGAATTAGGCTCTGAAGAACAGCATATTGCCTACAATCTCTTTTAAATCCTCCAACTCTTAATATAGCAGTTGAAAGGTTCACTGATACATGAATTCCAGCACTGACCAGTTCTTGCAGGCTTTCTTTTTGCCCATTTCTTTGCAGGATGGAGCTCTGAGGGACAATGGATCTGGCTTTTTCAAATCCTCTGAATCCAACAGCTCATCAGAGTCCAAAAGATCCTGGAAACACACCATGGGAGACAAAATGCAGGAAATGGACTTTTCAGTAGGAAATGACACTGCTGAATTATGTTCAAAGAAATGGTGCTATCTGTACACTGGCATTAAAGTGCTGCAGCTCTGCCCTCTTATCCCTGTCTCCTCTCTGCCCTCACCACATCACTGAGCTCTCCAGACTCCATGAAGATGAGCTATTTTGCCCTAGAGAGGTTTTTCTACCTCTGAAGTTGTAAAGCTTCCCAAGAGGCACAACTGAAACTATTTAGAAGAGGAAAGAATGGGGAGAGAGAAGGAACAGCAAAACCTCACAAAGAAAACCACCTACCATCTCATCATCATTCATATCATTGGCAGACAGTGTCCACAGCTTGGCAGCAGCTGGGTCCACAGGGGATTTTCCTGGAGCCAAAACAAAGGAAGAAATAGTAGTTATTCCAGCCTTTGCCCCATCTACTCCAAACAAACAGAGTTCAAGCAACTTTGGAAAGCCCCATTTCATAGCTTTTTACTGCAGCACTCCCTACTTGGGAACTGTCTCCCTGTTGCAAGTGATGCCTGTCACTCAAAGCCATGAAATCCAGGTGTTCAGCATGCACCACTCCTTACCTGAAGGACCAGGTGTCTTGGCAAAGGAAAGTCTGAGCTGACTTGAGGATCCCACTTCAAAATTGGGCTTCCTGCCTTCTATCTGAATAATGAGAAGGTCATTGCCTTGGTAACCCAGATGTTCTCCAACAGACTGGGCCTCCTCTGGGGTCAGTGCTTCCTTTTGCAGCTGCCAAGTAAGAGTTTAGGTTAACCTCATGCAGAACCCTTTATTTTAACACCAAACCCAGCATTCCAGTGAACAGATAGTCAGTATTTTCAATCCTAAAGAAAAACACTATGCTGACAGTAACTAAAGTTTGTGCCAGGCAGTGGCCATGCACATTTAGAGCAAACCAGGGTAGCTAAAAACCTCATCACCCAACAAATCCCCAGGTAACTGCCCAAGGGCATTTCTGGAAATGGTAAACACATCCCTACCTCCTTCACTTCCACCAACCCAGAGAGAGTCAGAGTTGTGAGGAGCTTGGCTGCTGTCTTGATTTTGCCATTGTTTCCTGCAAGACACAAAAGCAGAGAGTAGGAAGAGGCAAGAACAAGAATTCAGCTCACTGGGAAACCTGAAAGAGCAAGGACTTTAGAGGGAAGTACTTGAGCCAAACTTCAGCACCAAAATTGGGCCCTTTCTAGTTGACAGCAGAACAAACCAGAAAAAGCAGCAGCAATTTGTCATTAGAATAACAGTGTGGGGGTCACAAAGCCATTCTAGCTCTGAATATGTTCTATATATGCCAAAACATTTCGTAATCCAATCAATACCCATCAAAAAAAGATTTTAAAAAATCCCCAAACCCCAAACAAACTCCCTCCCAAACATTTTTACCTATTAAAGTAAACTGCTAATGAAGTTTTCAAAACATGGACTCCTAAATGAACACACTACATTAAATCATCTTGTGTTTGCCTTCTCATGGCTCCTCCAGCTGTCCCATGGCAGGTGCTCTGGCTTTTCTCCTAAAACTCAGTCCAAAGACTTTTAACCTTTTCTGGATAATTACTTCTCAATGGACTTCTGGGGCGATCTCTTCAGGATCTGTCACCTGTTTTTAAAACCACCTCAGGAGCTCCTCAGAAACACAACATCTGCAACTACTTAACACTGCACCCTGAGGAGAAAACAGCGGTCACTGAAGCTTTTCAATGTGGTTTAGGAACAAGCCCATGAAGCACTTTTGATAGGAGAGTGACTGCAAATATCTCTGATGGATACCAGCTTAAGCACAAGATAAAAATCTTGTGATTTGGGTTAGTGTGTCAGGAGAATGAAAATCATTCAAAATGTCGATCAGGGTTCCTGTCCTTTCTATTTCAGCCTAATCCTCATGAGAAATGCTATGTTGCCATGGAAGCAAGATTCTCTCACCTGATTCTGTAACCACTGGTTCTTTCAGGAGGACACGGCCTCCTGGCTTAAGTATCCGAGCTACTTCTGCCAGGAGCTCCACACTGTGCTGTGCTGTACTGCCTGGTACCATGCCAGAGAGGATCACATCGAAACTGGACTCCCTGTGAGCCGCTGCAAAGAAAGAGGAAGATGGTACCATTTAACATGTACACACACAGCTTAATGCACCAGATCCACCTCCCTCATCCCTCATGCTTGAGTACAACAGCAGGAACTGATTAAAGACACCAATCTTAGAAGCACAGCCAGGGTGCATCCCTTCCCCTGCTGTACTGCCCAGGCAAGAGTCCGCAGCAGGTGCTGTCAATGTTCTGAGTGCTGACTCCCAAAGTGGGAAAGTGTTAGTTCACACAGCAGCAGAACCCTCTCCCTTTTAAGGAAATAGGAAAAAATTAAGCTCATTCTTACACTGAGACAGCTGGTTAACATTTTCCACAGAGATATGATTATCTGCTCCCACCAGTGCCTGGACTTTATCCACCAAATCCTTCAGGGCTTCGACGGGCGAGGAGCTGTCCCAGATGATGGCCACGCGCTGGCCTGGAGCCACTCCGTACTCCCCCATTGCAGCAGCAGCAAACCTGGCAGGGGCTGGGGGAGAGAGAGGAAGGGTAAGTGCTGAGCACAGCACAAACCTGTGGACTCAGACTTAATCAGCTGAGTTGTTTTAATAAATGGGGATAATTTTCTGGAAATGGGCAACACAAAGTTCTCACAAACTGAGTGTTAGCAGGACATGAAGAAAGAGCTACACTTCAGGGCATAATTCAGTTTCTCTCTAGTTCATTGCTGGGAGACTGCAAGCTATGCTTTAAAGAAACCAACAAAACAACCAAAAAACTTACCTGCCTTCCTTAAAAATCTGAATAAGGATTTCTGGATTTCCTGAGTACTGACAGCTATTTGACATTAAACACTGCCTTGTGTCTCCTACTCCAAATAGGACCTAGCAGAGTTTGCTTATGCAGTGAGAAGAAAAAAGTAACTTTCAGCATTCCCAGCATTCCTGATTGAGGCTCTTCCCACCCTTATGATTGGTGGCACTACTGGGTGAGCAAATTACAAGGAGGGAGGAGCAGAACAGAATGTGCAGTGGCAGTTTTGAGAAAGCTGTCTCCACTGATATTTTATTTGAGACTGTATTCCTTCTATGGCAATAGTATCCCATCATCACCTGTTCTCATAGCAGCACCACTACTGAACCCAATGACCTCCCCTCTTTCCAACACAAACCTATTTTCTTCCTAATTTAACACCACCACAGAGAGCACTGTTAACCAGAACAGTTGCCCAGTGTACCTTCAATTAGCTGGAAACAACACACCTACTTCTGGAGAGACAGTTGTAAGCAAGGTCTTACCAGGAATTGCTACATCACACATGCTGGGCAATGCCTTACTGCCACCACATTGTCACTAAAGCACAGCTCGTGGATATGCTGTACCAAATTTAACTGCAGTGAGGTGGGGAGTGGATTCTGACCCACAGTTCCTCTGGCTCTGTGTGCTGTGGACACCTCCTCTCTTCTGGAAACTGCCAGCAAGTTCAGAATAGGACACTCTGTGCCTTTTCTGAGCTACTGTGGTAGGAATTTATACTAAAACAACCACAATGCCAACCCAGTAGGGAATATACACCTTGGATGGACACTGCAGGCTGTAACATCTCACAGCTGGTTTTGCATGTGTGACACAAGCTAGGCAGCTACAGCAGACAGTAACATTTGTAATCACACGTGTTAATCCCATTAAAAAGTCACCTCTCCCGAGAACAAGGCTGAAAATCTCAAAAGATACCTAAGCTGCTAGGCCAAGGTGGGAAAGATAAACCCGAAGTCACAGCTCCCTCTCTGAACAGCAGGTTATGACCTTGCAAGATCAGTCAGAGCCCAAACTGCATCAACAGCACCGCGGGGAGGAGCCCGCGGATCCCGCGCGGGTGGTGTGAGGAGGGGCCCTTATCTCCATGGCACACACATTCAACAGAACAGGGCAAGGAAAGGGGTTAAACAATAGCGCAGGTTCCGCTCCAGCAGATTAGAAACCCGCTGAGCTGGAATGGGATGATCGTGACGGTCCTTTCCAACCCAAACCATTCCAGGGCTGTAAACGGCAGCCTCCTGACGCAGCACAGCCAGATCCCATCGGCCCGGAACGCTCCGGCTCCCATCGGCCGGGAACGCTCCGGCTCCCATCGGCCCGGAACGCTCCGGCTCCC
>WBNO01030573.1:479414-497041 GCA_013400575.1 Peucedramus taeniatus
CCGGGGGTGAAGCGGCCGGGGGCGGCCCCGTGGACGCGGCTTCGCCGCCGGTGCGGCCGGGCAGGGTCTGTGAGGCAAAGCCCCGCAGCAGCCCCGGCCAGGTGTGTGCGGGCCTGCAGCCTGACGCTCCCCATGCCCAAACGCGGGTGTTTCCTCCCTCAGGGTGGCGAATTCCATTCGGAGAGTGTTCATCGCAGAAGTCCCCATCATAGGTGAGGCCTTTGGCCGCAGCCCCTTGGGCTGCCCTCCGTGTTCTCCCACACCTCCCCTCTGCTTTTGGCTCTCCTTACCCGTGTTCAGCCAGTCCCGTGCCCTGCAGATGCTGCCTCAGTGTCTCTGCAGTTTCTGTGATGTTTTCTGTGCCCTCACGAGCTGGCTTTTCCCCACATGAGTATTCCTCACTTTGTGACTCTTCTCTGCAGCCATTGACTGGGTCCAGATAGATGCCAACTCCTCTGTGCTCCACGATGAGTTCATTGCACACAGGCTGGGTGAGTGCTGGGTGGGGAGGAAGGTGAAGGTGTGTTGGGGGCAAAATCAGGGTTAGGGGCTCTTGTGGTCTCACTCAGACATTCCTGTGATTTCCTGCTTCTCACAGGTCTCATCCCACTCACCAGCGACGACATTGTGGATAAGATGCAATATTCCAGAGTGAGTTCAGGGAAATGCTGTGGGGAATCATTTTGCGGGTGGTGGGTGTTTGATCTGGTGGCAAGCTCTGGCAGTTTCCTGCATAAAGAACCCGTGTGTGTGTGCCAGGACTGCACGTGTGATGAGTTCTGCCCCGAGTGCTCCGTGGAGTTCACGCTGGACGTTCGCTGCAACGAGGACCAGACTCGGCACGTGACATCTCGGGACCTGATCTCCAACAACCCCCGCGTCATCCCGGTCAGTGCCACCCGCCCTGCACCCGCACAGTCACACAGTCACAGGGTCACAGGGTCACAGGGTCACTGGGTTGGAAGAGACCTTCAAGATCATCGAGTCCAACCCAGCCCCAACACCTCAACTAAGCCATGGCACCCAGTGCCACATCCAGGCTTTGTTAAACACACCCAGGGATGGTGACTCCACCCCCTCCCTGGGCAGACCATTCCAGTACTTCATCACTCTTTCAATAAAAAACCTTTTCCTAATGTCCAACCTATATTTCCCTTGGTGCAGCTTGAGATGTGTCCTCTGGTTCTGTCAGTGCTGCCTGGAGAAAGAGGCCAACCTCACCTGAGCACAGCCATCTTTTAGGAAGTTGTAGAGAGTGATAAGGTCACCCCTGAGTCTCCTTTTCTCCAGGCTGAGCACCCCCAGCTCCCTCAGTGGTTCCTCACAGGGTTTGTGTTCCCAGCCCCTCTCCAGCCTCGTTGCCTCCTCTGGATGCACTCGAGTGTCTCAAGGTTCTTCCCAAACTGAGGGGCCAGAGCTGGGCACAGCACTCAAGTGTGGCCTCACCAGTGCCAGTACAGGGGAAGAATGATCTCCCTGCTCCTGCTGAGGCAGGGTGGCAAACCCATGGACTGTAGACACTCTGACCACATTTCACATTGCCTAAAGCTCCACTTAAACCATAGTGGTTGAGCAAAGCAGGAGCAGCCAGTGCCTTCCTTGTCTCTGCTCTGCTGTCCTTCAGTTGCTGTCTGACAGTCTGCAAAGCAGTGTTGCCTCATCCTGCACCCCTCATCCCAAACTCCTTGGCTGCCCTTAGGCCTCTGGCTTGCTGGTTCTTGACTCTCAGCATGGCAGAGTGTGAGGAGCCTGGGCCAGGGCAGCACTGCCAAACAGCTCCTGTGCAGTCATCTTGGGGAGTGGTGGTGGTGCCAAAGTGGAAAAGAGGCAAAGGGGCTTACAGAGAATGTTCTAGTACAGTGTTGAGGTGGATCCAGATGTCACCACAGCCTGGGCTGCTCCTGCTGCCTGGTGACAGTGTGTGCCTGGGTAAAGCCCAGCTGGAGCCTGCTGTCTGTTACTTGCCTTGGGCTGAGGTGCTCTGAGTGCTGTGTGTCATCTGTAGCAGTTGTGGGAGTACCTTTAGGAACCAAGCAGATGTGCTGTGCTGGAGCACTCATCCCAGCTGATCTTGTCCCTAATTTGCTTGGTTTTGTTTGGCTGCTGCAGGTGACATCTCGGAGCAGAGACAACGACCCCAATGACTATGTGGAGCAGGATGGTGAGTGGTGGGTCACTGGGAAGAAGAACTGAAGGAGGAAATTCTCTTTTCTCTCAGGTTCTTTGAACTCACTCTTCCTTTACTAGCTGTGCAACCGTAAGGCAGCTGTAAATGTGACACTTCTGAGCAGCTGGTGTCACTGCATGAGTGGGGTAGCATTTTGTGTTAATGCCACTCAGATTGTCCCAGAACTGAAGAGGGTGCTTCTGTCTCTCCTTGTGAGAGCTAAGAGACAGCAAGGAGGTGAAATGGTGTTTGTTGGCTGTTCCTTGGGGGCCTGTGCAGCTCCTCTTTAGCTGTTCTGGGGACACAGCTTAGCCCCTCTAAAAATCCAAGCAAACCTTGGGTGCTGGTGACATCTTCCTGAACACCAAAAATCTGCCTTTGCAGGATGTGATCCAGCACACTCCTTTCTGCTCTGCATGTGCTTTTGCAGACATCCTGATTGTGAAGCTGCGGAAGGGGCAGGAGCTGCGGCTGCGGGCCTATGCCAAGAAGGGCTTTGGCAAGGAACACGCCAAGTGGAACCCCACGGCCGGCGTGGCCTTCGAGTATGACCCCGACAACGCGCTGAGGCACACGGTGTACCCCAAGCCTGAGGAGTGGTATGTCCTGCTGTCTGTCTGCAGGGACTGGGAAAGCTTTTCCAGCAGGCCACAACTTACGTTTCAGCCCTGGGGATAATTTGGCTGAGTAAGTGGTGGGGAGTGTGCTTGCCACATCCCCTTGGGCAGACTCTGCTGCTGGGGTTGGGTAGCAAGGCCAGTCACTTGTTGGCTGCTGCACGCAAGGTGGACTGGTTTGTGGTCATCTTTTGTCCTGCCTCATGTGCCATCACTGCTGGTTTGCTTCACTTTCATGCCCTTTTTTACCACTTGCTGATTTTTTTTCTTTCCTGTGCAAGTGTTTTGTAGGTCAGAGTTCAGGTCTGAGGAAGGAGTAGATCCATGTGAGATGAAAGAAGTTGCTATGAGAGCAAAGAGTGGAATGTTGGGTTGCAAGACTGATTTTTCAGCCTGGCCTGAGGAAGCCCAGTACAGCTGTGATTTAACCCATACCTCTCCTCACTCCTGGAGCCTGAGCTCTGGCAGGGTTTCCCTCTCTGGCCCTTTCCTCTCCTCTGAAGTGCCATTCTGCACAATTTGCACACAGCTTCTCATCCAAAAGTGACATGGTTTTACTTTTGGAAAGCTGCTGCCCTGCTTTGGCCTGGGTGAGGACTTTATCCAGCATCCCTTTTCATGAATGGGTACCTGAGCTGCTCCTGGCTCTGTGTCCCAGTGATCACCTAGCAGACATCCTGTCACTGAGCATGCTGGAGCCTGCAGCATAGTGAGGAACCAGGCTGAGAGCAGGGACTGGGCAGGATGGTGGATGTGCTGCTGTAAACATTGATCAGTGGCAGGCTCAGAAACCTGGTGTGGCATACAACAGACAGGACACCAGGAAACAGTTTTTGAGAAGTGCTAGGCAAAATATATGTAAAAGTTGGAAAAATCCCAAAAGAGGATTAATATTGGAGCTGCCAGTTCTTGATGAAATGTCTGTTTTTTCAAGTTCATCTGACTCCCTGTGAAAACAATACAGAGCCAAAGTCTTCTGATGTCCAAGGCTAGCTATGACTTTTGGTTTTATTTTTCATGCTAATTGCTTTTTGAGGCTGTTGGCAGAGCATTGGCATGCAGCTGGACTCTCCAAACAGCTGTCAGGCTCATAGAAACCTCTGCAGTGTTTTGGTCATGGGTGGTTCTGCAAGTAACAAGAAATCCCACCTTCATCTCTCTCAATGGCTTGTACAGGCAGAGGGTTTGTTTTAGAAATACAGTTTTGTTTCAGGCAGCTGATTACAGGGTGCTGGGATCAGTGTTTCTGGGCATTGCTGGGGCAGAGGAAGGCCAGCAGGAGACCTTGGTGGGTACAGGATTTTCTGTGCTGGCTTCTCAGACAGCTCAAGGCTTTGACTTTTCTTATGTAGATTAAGTGGTTCCACACAGTCTCCCTGATGTGGTGCTCTATAAACCAAGGGATGCAGCAGGTAGAAAGATGTGTTTGCCTAACTGATGCACAGGTGTTGCAGTGATTTTGGTGGAGGAGTGGAGGTGCAGGACATCAGGATGGAGCTCACTGATGCAGGTGGTTTCTGTTGTACAGGAGATTTTT
Source organism: Peucedramus taeniatus (assembly GCA_013400575.1). NCBI lineage: Eukaryota > Metazoa > Chordata > Aves > Passeriformes > Fringillidae > Peucedramus > Peucedramus taeniatus. Next base: position 483,736 of record WBNO01030573.1, read on the forward strand.
TTCCTGCTGTGTCCAAGCAACTGTACCTCACACACTTGAGTGCTGTAGTATTCCAATGCTTTCCTGGCCCAGTGGGAAGTAGAAAGAAAAGATAACCAAGGTCCATTACTCCATAAAAGCATCCAGGCTCCATAAACACAGTCCCTTCAGGAATCAACATCCCTTCACTCTAAACACCTGCCAGATTGTACCTGTGTAGGTGGATGGAGCCACAGTACAGGGCTTGCTGAGTTTGGTCAGAGCAGGGCTGATCCCCTTCTTCCAGTGCTGCTGGATGACTCTGGCATTAGTGAGGAGCCAGAAAGTGCAACATGTGACTGAGCTTTATTCTGTGACTTGATGTTTGGTGACCACCCTGTTGTGTGCTGCACGTGAGCCCCAGTGTTTACTCACTGAGGCCAAACTGAGTGCCTGGGCTCTGTGGGGCCAGGCTGGAGCTGGGGCTCTCTGTAACCTCTCCTGCTCTCTGATTCCAGGCCCAAGAGTGAGTACTCGGAGATCGACGACGAGGATGCTCAGGCTCCCTACGACCCCAACGGGAAGCCAGAGAGGTAGGGAGCTGAAAGCAGTGCTGCAGCTGGAAGATGGGGTGACTGGCTGGGTGCCTCTCATGGGCTCTCATTAATAGAGGAGTGTCTACACTGTGCTGACATTGCCAGCCCAGGGAGCTGACATTCCCTGAAAAGCAGGGCAGGAGTTGGTGTTAAGTGGTGATATACCTAGACGTGGCAGGTTTTCCCCTCTGGGAGATACTAGACAGTTCTCCTGAGCTCATGTTGCCAGGTAGGGTGGTGCACACTCAGTGAGGTGTGAGGCCTGTGGGGGAAATACCCTGGCTTAAGGTATTCATTCACCTGTGTGTGTCTCATGCTCTGATTGCTGGTGTTATTTGCGCTGCAAAAGCGCCTCAGCCAGCCTTAGTCCCTGGTTTGGGGCTGCTGGCTTGCAGGTCATGGTGCTGAACAGAAATCAACCTCAGAAGTGCTCTTGCAGCCCATGAAGTTGTGAGTGTTGGTGTGACAGTTGTAGAGGGGCAGCACTGGCTGTTGCCTGCTTGGGAGGTGAATGATGATGATGATGATGGTTGGGATTCCAGGCAGATCTCCCTGCTGTGGGTGTGGATAGGCTGGAATGATGTGCTGTCTGTGTTTGCACCTCCTTGTAGAGGTGATGGTGCCTTAACCCCCTGCCTTGTAACCTCAGGTTTTATTACAACGTGGAGTCCTGCGGTTCTCTGCGCCCTGAGACCATCGTCCTGTCTGCACTGTCCGGCCTCAAGAAGAAACTGAGTGACCTCCAGACACAGCTGAGCCACGAGATCCAGAGCGATGTCCTCACTATCAACTGAGGTGCCCCTGGCAAGAGAGTACTGTGAGCTGTGAGTGATGCCTGGCTGAGATCTGGGGAGAGGCTTTTACCTCCCCATCATCTCCTTCTGCCTTTCCTGGCCCAGCACTTGGTTGGTGACGCCTCTTCTCTGGCCCTCCTTCCCAGGGAAAGCCATTGCTATGTGTAGGGTAAAACAGGAGGGAAATCAGTCAGTGAGCCTCTTAACTGGGACAGGCTTTGTCTCCAAGTGATCCTGGATTTTGGTTCTGGTGTTGGATTTTGGCCGTGTGCTGTTTGGGATTGGGAAGTGTGTACCTTTGTTACACGACCCTACCCCTTATGTAGATGTCCATTCTTTAGTGTGCTGAATAAAGCCTTACCCCCACATTTTTCTGTTATCCCTGAAAGCTCATCTGAGGCTGCTGGAGGAGGTGTCACATCATTTACTTCTCTCCAATAGACATTAACTTAATGAGATCTGCTTTGGAGGGAGCATTTCTTGCTGATGCTGATTGCTGCTTGTGACATTATCTCCTGAGGAGAGCAGCACCCTCCTGCAGGCAGCCCGTGGTTCATTGATCCAGAGCTGTGTTTAAAGCAGATGTTTGAGGCCAGGGTGGGCGAGAGCTGCAGAAGGCAGCACTGCAGGGGAACCCAGCTGGGCCAGGCAGGCAAAGCTGTACTTACAGAATCCTCTGGAACAGACTCCACCCCTCTGCTGTATAACCCTTTTCTGAGGAGCTGGGTGGCACATGGTCTGTCAGTAATAGCCCCTGGCTGATACCTTTCTTTGTGCCCACAGCCCCCAGTGTGTGCTGGGCTGGAGTTTGGTGCAGGTCCCATGCCCTGACCTCCCTGACAGTGGCTGAAAGCAATGGCCATTGTCACCCCTCCTCTTCCTTCATCACTGCCCAGCATGACTTGGGATGAGCTTCTTGGTGACACTTTCCTGGAGAGACCTTCAGCTCCTGTACCATGGGGGCTGGGAGGGAGGGGAAGGTCTGTGTGCCCCTGTGTTCATCCTGGTGAGGATGGGGATGGTTCAGGGGCTGGTGGTAGGGTCATGCTGAGCTGGGGAGAGCAGCCCATGTCAGCATTGCCTTCCCCTCCAGGCAAAAGCTGCTGCAGCCAGGCTGCTGCTTCCAGTTCCTTGCCATGGCAGAGCTGGCTCAGCATGGCTCCCCGTGTCCCCGTCCCTGGAGGGATCACTGTGCTGGCTGGCATGGCTGTCTTACCTTGAGGCCAGGCAGTCATAGCATGGATAGCTTACCTGGAACAGCTCTGGGAGAGCTGGGAGATGGTGTGCCTTGAAACTCCTTCACCTGGGGACTTGGAGCCACCACAGGCCTGGCACATCCCCAGAGCCACGGGCAGCTGGAGGTGAGGGTGACAGTGGGGTGCTGACATCCTGTTCCACTCAGGGTTGTTTGATGGAGAATGGCAACTCCCTTTACCCTTCTTATCCCAGTGGTTTTAGGGCTTCACTTGAAATGTCTTGGCCATGGCTGGAGGCAGAACAAAGCCCTGAGCCAAGCATGCTGCCAGGAACCTCAGGAAATCTCCCCCCATCAGCATTTTTCTCTCTGGCAGGCACTACTCCCACTCGCGCTTCCCGAGTGCGCTTGGATGGAACAGACAAACAGGAAGGGTGGATGTGGATAAGGGTTGTTTATTCATTGAGCAACTCCTTAAAAAACAGAAAACCCAAACATTTTTGGTAACAAATGTTAAATCTTTTCCAGATGAGGTGTGTAGCCAGGATAAGAGGGCAAGTTCCACCTCTCACCCCAGGGAGGACACACTGCTGGGCAGTGCTAGGGTCCAGAGCCCCTCTGTGCCCAGCCATGCTGCGAGGAGCAGCCTTTCTCTGTCCCCATGTCCCCTCAGCCACGAGCTACACCACCCTGAAACACAATATTTACAGACCACAGATTCCCACATCACAACACTCCCTGTGCCCAACACATGGACCTGGAGTTTTAAAGGGCAGAAATAAAACCACCAAGCATCCAACCCAGACGGAAAGAAGACTCCAAAGAAACACCAAGGTTTGCACGGCAATAAAAAGATAGCCCTTCTAAAGGAGGTCAATAAATAGGAGAACTAGAAAAAATCAATTGCTTTGAAGTTCAGCACATAAAGCCCAGTTCCACCCCCGGTGGGTGAGGAGGGAGTGAGGGCTGTGGGAATGCACAGAGGAATGTGGCTCTCTCCCCATCAGCATGGGTTTCTCTGCCCTGGGGCTTCTCATATCCACAAAGCTGCCCCTTGAGAAACAGATGCTACTGGCCAAAACCAGTCCCATGGTTGCCCACCAGCAGATAAACCAGGGGCATGGCAGGGGGACATAGCTGTGGGAGGAGTGAGGGGTGTTGGGGTGGGAGAAGCCGGGGAGCTCGGCTCTGCCTGGCTGCTCACCCCAGCCAACCCCCTGGAAGGAAAACCAGTTTCTCCTGAGACATATCAATTCTACAGCGAGCATTTAAATAGCTTGAAGAAGTGCAAAAATCAGCTCAGGGATGGCAGGGTGTCCTCAGAAGCACCCTGCTCTTCATGGAGGGGTGGGACCCTGCACCGTCAGCCTGACACAGCTGCATCCTCCGATGCTGCTCCATGGCCATGGCAGAGTGATGCTCCAGCCTTCCTGCCACGCAGAAATCTCCGAATTTCTTGACCCCCCCACCTCTCTTCACCTCCCAGTTGGATCCCCAAGAGTCAAAAACCTCTGGGCATCTGCCCAAGGGCTCTTCAGCAGCCATTTGCATTCACGTGAGAAGGAAATATCTCTTACAATAGGGGTATTCAATATATATTTGAAGTCAGTTGAGGCTGAGCCAGCCATCGCCTCCACTAACGCCAGACCAGGGCGTGAGCCAGTGCCTGCTTCCTAAGGTCCTGGCACTGAGGTGCTCCAGCTCGGTCTCCTGGAGATTCTGAGGGGTCACTGCCTGCGTCCTTGCCACCCCTTAGAGAAGAAAAAGGGGACCCCTGCCACAGTCCCCCCACACCAGCTCATGGGGACGATGTGGGCTCCCTGCCTTCAGGCTTGTCGCTTTTGGAGGACTTTGGCTTCAGCAAGATGAACCTGTTGAGGAGGTCGGTGTCCGAGCTGGCCTGGGCACCTGCATACGCCTCCCCTGGGGACAAAGCACAGGGTGGGCTCACCTGGTGGGGAGAGCTCTGGGGGCTGGAGGAGCAGCATCTCCTCGGTGTGGGGTAGGGATACTCACCAGCATAGCTGGAGGACTCGGCCATGTTCTGGGAGCCAGTGATGTGGTGCCAGTAGGCGCTGCGGGGCAGCATGCTCGTGGGGGTGCAGGGGTAGGAGAAGTGCTCAGTGCCCTTGTTCAGCAGCTGCAGTGGATGAGGGAGGAGGAGGGTGACACAGGGCTCCCAGAGTCTCCCCCAGTTGTGTTCCCCCTCAGCATGGGCTGGAGCTCACCCTGACGTTCTTCTCCATCTCCAGCAGGACCCTCTTGTGCTGCTCAGCGATGGCCAATGTGGCGCTGTGCACACGCTGGTAGATCTGCTCACCCTCCTGCGTCTGGAAGGTGTAGAGACCTTCTCCTGCATCACACATCCTGTGGGGACAGGGCACAGGATGTCACCAAGGTCTTCAAGCCAAGGCATGATAAAACCCACCCAAATGACAGCTGGCACAGCTTCCCATACTGTTAGAGCTATGCCTATGTCATGTGGGACCAGAACCAGCTCCAAGCCCCGCCTGCCATGGGCACGCTGTACAGGCCGTGGCCATCAGCCCAGCCTCAGGCCTGCCCTGTGGTGATGCCAGCAGCGCCACGAGGGCACACAGCTGTGATCCCTGTCCTGGCAAGGGTGCCATCTCACCGTCCAGCCTCGAAGGTGAAGCGGGTGGCGTCGCGGCCGTAGCGGCGCAGGGAGCAGAGGGGCCACGAGACCAGCTTCAGCCGCGGGTTGTGCGTGTCCCAGAGGTAGATGTTTTCGTGGGTGATCTGCAGCTTGCACTCGCCATAAACGTCCAGGTTGGGGCAGGGGAGGAGGAACACGTTGAACCGGTCTGGAGAGGGGGAAAAAAAATAGAAAATAAAATAATCTGCGGGGGGTGCAGCAAGGCGGGGCCCCGGGCGAGCACTCCCCGCCGCGCTCACCCGTCTGCTCGCACTGCACGCCGGGCGCCAGCAGGTCGGGCTCCCCCAGGCTGATGTCGTTCAGGCGGGCGCCCAGGCACTCCACCGACAGCGTCTTGTACCACTCCTCCGCCTCCAGCTCTGCAAGGCACCGCGGCAGCCCCTGGGCGACCCTGGCCACGCCGGGGTGCCCCACCCAGCACCCTCAGCCCGGCTCCCCTGGGCGCTGCCCCGTACCTGAGTCGCAGGTGAAGGTCCGGGCGGAGTCGTCGCTAAAAACGATGGCCACCGCCTGTCTCTTGGTCTCCTTGGGCAGCCGCGTGATGCACTTGACATTGCTGATCTCGGTGACCTGCAGAGGAGTTGGGGGTCACCGAGGGCTGCTCCCAGCCCCCAGCTGCTGCTCGCAGACCCCGACACCTGCAGCACCCAGACCCGGCCGCATCCCCCTCCGGAGCGCACGGCGTGACAGCCACCCGGCGAGTTTAGGCAAGGAAGGACCTGCTCTGGCACGGGTCTCCAAGCAGCGGGCAGCACCCCAGCACCCCTCCAGCGCACCCCCTCACCTTGGGGCACCCCCGCAGGCACGCCGATTTCTCATCCGGGTACTTCTCCAGGCGCTGGGGCCCTTTGCTGGAGGATTTGCGGAAAACCAGCCAGCACCGCCGGTAGATCTGCCGGACAGAGAGCGGCTGCTCGCTGCAGGTGGGGCTCCCTGTCCCCACCACAGCCCCGCGTCCCCCTGTCCCCATCCCCAGGACCCGTGCCTGGTTCTGCTGACCCTGCTGGCCTGGGGACAGGAGGGGATGCTGGGGATAGGGCTATGCCGGGGCTGCCACCATCTGCCCCCACCCCCCGCCGGTGCTAATTACAGAGCATAATTAATGAACACAGACAAAGCTCCCAAGGGGACCGCTGTTCTGGCATTTCCCCGTCCCCTCTCCTGCATCCCCTGCCTCTGAGGGTGGTGGGGCCACCGTCCTCAGGCATGTCCCCCCTCCCTCGATCCCGCTCCCTCTTTGTTCTCCCTAATTAGCATGAAATTACCCAGCATGCTCGTTGCTGCGGCTCCAAACCGTGGAGATGGGCGAGCAAACCCCCTGACCCCCCACCTATGGGTGCTGCACTCTCACACCACCCTCATTTGCACCCAGCAGCTCCAGCCCCTCCCGGTGTGGGGCACCCCCGATGCCAAACTGTGCGTGCAGGGAAACTGAGGCACGGGGGAAGGGAAGGCTCACAAACATCCCCCAAACCCTGGGTGACCTGGGACAGGTGAAGGGGTGTTACTCGGTGCGGGATTCGGCCGGTGCAGAAGCTGGACCCCTGGGGCTGCTGGGTGATTTGGGTACCAACAAGTGGCCTGTCCCTGCCATCCCCCACTCCTCCACCACCACAGCCCCCAAAAGGCTTAACCCCAAAACAGGGGCACAGGAAGCTGCAAGAGGGCACCTGTCCCTGTCACCTCACTGGGAAACCAGCACCCCAAATCCATGGGTGTTCCCCCCCACATCTCCCCATTCCCCACGATCCCCACTCACCCCCAGCTTCTTGCTCTTCATCCTCACGTAGCCCTGCTTGATGATGTCGTTAAAATTCGTCGCCATGGCGATGGCTCGATAGGGTAGGGGATATTTTGGGAGGGGGGGGCTGCCTTCACTTTTGCCCCCCCCTCTCCATCCTCTTCCTCCCTACCCCTCCTGTCTCACCACCGGCCCAGCTTGGTGCTAGCAGTGTCCCCCATGCTGGCTGGAAAAGAGAAATGACAGATCGACGGGTGACATCTTCCTCGTCCTCCTCCCCCTCCTCCTTGTCGTCCTCCTCCTCCTCCTTCTTCTTCTCCTCCTCCTCCTCCTCCTCTTCCTCCTCCCTTCGCTGCCTGAACCATCCGAGTGGAACAGTCCGGTGTTAACCCCTGCCAGCACGGTGGAGCCAGGGTGGCACAGACCAGTGGTCAGTCCCCTGCCGCCAGCTCCAACATGTGTCCGAGGGGACACCCCCACCACACCTCGCCCACAGGTCTCCATCACCTCTCGCACTCCCCCTCCTTCCTCCCGGGCTGCTCGCTCGGGCAGCAACATGGCCCCGGCCCTTGGGCACGGGCTGGGTTCAGTGGGAACGGCCAGGCCGGCTCTGCTGTGGGGTTCCGGCCGGCACCGGGTGCCGGAGGGATCCCGGCCTCTCTCCAGCCCTGCCATGAGCTCAGCCCGGTCCCTGCTGGTTCCCCCAGCCCCCACCGGAGGGACCAGGTGGGGACCAGGTTCCTTTCCCAGGTAGAAGGCAGTAACCCGGGAAACAGAACAGGGCCATCCCCGGGGATGCTCCTCCATGCCAGCGACAGCCCGGTCTCCACAGCCCAGCACCCGGGGGAATCCGACTGTGGCAGCGCCTCGGGGGCTGACTGAGAGAGGCCGGGGCAGCGCTGCCTCTGCGGGGAATATCCCCCCATCCCATCGCCATCACCCCACCCCACGCACACGAACACCCCAAAGGAACTCAGAGATGCTGGGGGGCACCTCCTGCCCCCTACCCCGACCTGTCACCGCAGCACCCCCACACCCGGCGCCCCCCCNGACGTCCCTCCGGGCGTTGTCACCTCCCGCCCGTTTTCCCCCGACACTTGTCAGCCCAAACCTCGGTCAAGCCCCGTCCTGTGTCACCCGCTCCGCCCGTCCCCGTTCCCCCGGCGGTGCCCCCGNCCCCGCCCTGCCCCGGTACCCTCCCTCCACCCCCGGGCTGCCCAACCGGAGCCACAACCGGCCGCCCTGGAAAGAGGTTTCCATCATCGGCCTTGAGAGAGAACAGCCCGCAGCGGCTGGCGGGCGGCGGCAGCAGCGTCCTGTCCGTCCCTCAGCTCCGGTGTCACCGCATCCCCGCTCTGTGCCCCCCGAACTGGTTTCCTGCCCTCCCACTAAAACTGCCCCCAGGCACCCCCACCCCCGCGGCCTCACTTGTTGGGCTATAAAAATATGAATAATCGCTGGAAATAAAAGGGCATTAAAAAACCCCCATGAGCAGCAAAGAGCTGCGCTTTTAGCCAATCAATTAAAAGGCAGAACGAGGGGATTAGCTCACCGAAATATTAATTTTTAATAAGGTTGTGTCTGAGCGCCTGCAAAGCCCCCAAGGCCCTGTGCTGGGGGGCTGGGCTGGAGGGGCTGTGCTGGGGTGATCAGCACCCCCAGGTGAGCACCTCTGCAGCCCTGGGTCAGCACCTGGGCACCTCCCCAGGGCGAGCACCTCTGGGGGAGCACCTTTCACTGCACAGGCCCAGGGACAGGGTTTGCCCCCACACTGGGCTGGTCTCCAGGCATGGGGACAGGGATGCCAGCGGGTGACATCCCTGGTGAAGAAATGCCAGTTCTCCCTGATGTGTCCCCTCCCCACCCTCACTCCTGTGTGGGGACAGACCAGCAGCTCACACCACCACCAGAGCCTGGGCCCATCTGGGCTCTGTATTTATAATAAAAAATCATATACAAATACATACATATATATAATATATATAAAAAGAAGTGGGCAGTTTGTGGCTGCCAGGCTTGGTGCCTCTCTCGGCCTGCACCTCCTCCTCCTGGGCTGCTCAGTGATGCCGGCTTTGGTGGCCACATCAGTGTCCCAGGAGATGCCAGTGGCCGAAGGGGCATCCAGTATTGTCCAAGAAGCAGTGGGTTTTGGAGCACCCTGGGCAAATTTCTCCCCACTGCTCCGTGCCTCAGTTTCCCCATCTATACAAGGATCACCGCACAGCCGGGCCCTGTGGCGACATGCACTCGAATGCAGAGGACTGATGTGGGACGTCCTGCGGTGGTGGCAGTGTCCCTAGGCTCTAGGGCACCTGGATCTGCAGGTCCTCATCCTCGTCGGGGTCACTGGTGCCGTCCCCAGCGTCGTCGGGGCCGAAGCGGGCGCTGCGCATCTTCCCGAAAAGCGGAGCGCTCTGCTGGCGCCGCAGCCTGCAGGGACAGCAGAGCCCATTCCCCTGCACCCCTACAGCATGGCTGCACCCCAGAGAGATTCCTCCTGCAGCCCTCACTGAGCTCTGAGCGCAGGGTGAGCCCCCGCAGCCTGGGGCCAGCATGGAACTGGGGAGCTGTGGGTGGTGCTCGGCACAAGTGGGGCACAGGCTACACCCCTCCATGGCTGGGCATCACTGTGCCGGGCAGCACAGACCCAGGCAGGACTGCAGAGAAGGGAGGTGTCATCCCCCTAAACTGAGGAACCCCCAAAAACCCCAGGAGTCCCCATTCCCAGGAACCTGTGGTGGTTATAGGTCTTTGCTTGCCCTTGTGTGAAAATCCATCAAGGAAATTTTATGAATCAAATTTGAAATCCAAAGGCCGAGGATCCAGTGAGATCCAACCAGTCCACCACACTTTACTGGAATGCATGAATTATTTAGGGTTGAGCACACAGGGAGTCTGGGGGGGGCAATGAATCCTCCATTATGCTTCCATGATTTAATGCAGATGTCCCAATAAAATAAAGGATGATTACAAACACCCCTCCCCAGAGCCTCCTGGAGCCACGGCATCGATCCCACGGCCATTTCAGCTCTTTACTGCTGGAGAGGCAAAGCAGGGCCAGGGAAAGTTTTAAAGGCAACAAAACTCAGCTCCCACCTCCCCAAACTGGTGTGGAATGCCAGGAGCCCGCCCTGGCCATGGGTACTAGTGGGTGCAACCCTAAGCAGCATAAAACTGGGCTGTGCTGGTCTCTGGGCAGCCTCGTGCTGGCTTAACTGGGAGGTGAATGCCACCATCTCAAAGTGGGGTGAAGACTGCTCAGAGGATGGCTGTGCCCCTTCTGAGGGTCTCGGAGGCACTTGGGCCATGCTTAGCCTGGCAGACAGTGGCTGAAGGATGGTGGGAAGAAGAACATCATCCCATCCTTGCTGGTCACCCAGCCCCTGCTCACCGTGACTGCAGATGCTCCAGCTGCACCTGGAAGCTCTCACTCTGCTCCGTCTGCTCGTCCAGCGACCGCTGCAGCTTCCGCGTCTGGTTGTGAGCCTCATCCAGCTGTGGGACGGGATGGGATGGGATGGGATGGGATGGGGTGGGATGGTGCTGTTGGAGTGATATTAGGGAGCAGAACAGCTCCCTGACCCTCTCCACCAGCATGAGCTTTCCCACCTCATCCTCAGCTTGGGCCAGCTCCTTCTTCAGCTCCTCCACCCTCAGGCGCAGCTTCTTCACCTCTCCCTCGTGCTGCTCCACGCGGCGATTGGCATGGGCCAGCTCGGCCATCTTCTCCTGGTACTGCTTCTTCAGCTTGCTGTGGATGTGCTTCAGGTCGGCCAGCTCCTGTGATGGGCATGGGGAGGGGGCTGAGCATGGCACAGCCACCCCCACCCCTGGGTGTCCCCTCCTCCCTCCCCAGAGATCTCTCCCATTGCCCTGCCCCGTGCCCAGGAGCTGATAGAGCAAGGATGGGGTCACCTCCATCCCTTGAAGGGCGGTGGCAAAATTTGGGTTTGAGGGAGTCCTTGGGGAGGCTGAGGCCCACAACAGAGTCACCCAGGGATGCAGTGGTGGGGGACAGCAGCACCCCTATGGCACCTTGTTCTTCTCGAAGAGCTCGGCCTGGATGGTTTTGAGGTCAGTGTCCAGGGCGCTGGCCGTCTGGCGCCGCTTGCGAGCCAGCACCTCCTCCAGGTCCTCGATCTGTGCCCGCAGCTTCTTGTTCTCCCGCTCCAGGTTGAGCTTCTCCGTCTCCAGCCGCTCCCGCCGGCCCCACTCGGCCGCGTTCTCTGCCTGCAGCCGCTCCATCTGGGACAGGGGCACGGGGTGGCTGGGGGGCAGCAGGACCCCCCTCGCTGCTCCCTTTGCCCCCCACGCTGGGGTTTGGCCTCACCTCTGCACGCAGCTCAGCCAGTTTCTTGTCCATGCTGGAGCGAGCACCCAGCTCATCCTCCAGGTCCTCGGAGATGCGCCCCAGCTCGTCCTGATGAATCTCCTTCAGGATGTTGAGCTGTGGGGAAACATGGCACCAAAGGGGGCTGTGAACACCCACCTTCCACCTGAGCCCAGCCCACACACATCCATCCAACCTCTATGGATGGACCCACTGCATCTACAGCACTAATGGAGACCCTTAACAAGTAACCAACCTGGAGTGGGGGAAGTGGCTGTGGGCCACCATGTCCATCAGGATGTGCCACCCTGTGAGGGACAGGCCACCCCCTGGGGCAGCTCTGCTCCCCAGGCACCTCGCTCACCTGCTTCATCACCTCCTGCTTGTTCTTGTTGAGCTCCTCATACTTGATCTTCCACTGGCTGAGCTCACCCTCCAGCTTCTCGATGTTCTTGCTGAGCGCCAGCTTGTCCCTGGGGAGAGGCAATGACAGTGACAGACTGCAGGACCCCATGGGACATGCCAACCCAGCGGGGACCAGGCTGGTGTCAGCTGGCACCCTGCAAGGATGATACCCCAAGCACTCACTCCCGCTCCTTGAGCAGCACTTTTTGGGACTCATCCAGCCTGAGCTTCAGGGCGGTGACTTTGGTGGCATCCTCCTCCACCACGCTGACGTCCTCCCAGAGCAGGCGGCTCCGTTCCTGGCGGCTGAAGGAGGCCCGGGGGCCCCGCTGCTCCCAGCTCTCCTCCTGCTTGCTCATCAAGATGTTTTCCATCAGCTCCAGCTCCTGTGGTGCCGTGGGTGGTCCAGCACAGGGGACAGGGTGAGAGGGCTCCCCAGCCCCTACAGCACCCAGCCCTCACCCCAAAACCAAGAGCACCTCTCCCTCCATTCCCCGGGGATCCCCTAAGGCTGATGAAAAGGGACTTGCCCTCCCAGGGCATCACCACACTCTGCTGCCAGCTCCCTGCCATGCTGGAAATTTGGTATCAAAAAATTTAAAACCAGTTTATGACACTGATCTCACCCAGGACTGCCACATGGGTGACCTTCTGTCAGGTGCTCTGAGCACACAGTAAATGAGCTGCAGGGGTTTCTGGGGGACAGGAAGTCCCTGGGGAGCCAGTGTGGAGCCCATGGGGGATGCTCTCATTAGTCTCAGATTTGTCACTTGGCAGCTGTGCTGTCAGGTGGACTGAACTGTCACAGCATGGCACCCCAAGCAGTGACTTGTGTGCTGGGACAGAGCTAACAGCAGCAGAGGAGGGATGGCTGCAGCAGCTGGGATAATCCCTGAGGTGGCTCTGGTATGCCCTCCTTCCTCCTCCTCCTCCTCCTTCCTTCAGCAAAAACCCCTGCCAGAAGCCCATGTGGACACCCTGACAGTCAAGCCGTGGCTGGGAGATGCCACCAGCACTGCCAATGCCACCATCCCCTGTGCTGGCACAGTGATTTTTGCCTAGTGCCTCCAAAGGGAAAGCCCCAGGAAAGGGACTGGTGCCAGTGCCAAGGTGATCTCACTGCATGGGGCTACGATGGCTCGGGATCTCCTCATGACACTGTTCTGAGGAGTCTGAGCCCCCCAGTGCTGTTCCAAGAGGGATCTGACTGCCCTGTACTGCTCCAAGAGGGGTCTGGGCCCAGAATGCTGCTTGGAGGGGTCTGACACCCCCCATACTAATCCAAGAGAGGTCTGATCACCCTGTACTGCTCTGAGAGGGGTCTGACCCTCCCAACCCTGCCCCAAGAGCAGTCCCCCCACACTGCCCATCTTTTCAGGACAGGCGCTGGTGATTTGGGGGTGCACACGGGCAGCAGACAAGGATGAGGAGCTCCCTGGTTCCCCTGCCAGCTGCTCGACTGGGGCAACCCCGCACTCCCACCTTGGCTTTTTGGGGCACCTCAGCCCCCACATCCCGCACGGGCTCTTGCTCGGGGCCGGTGTCCCCCTCTGCTCCGTCGGCGGGCGGGCCGCCGCCGCTGTTTGCCGCCGGTGTGCGCGGCGGGCGCT
>WBNO01030574.1:335-18346 GCA_013400575.1 Peucedramus taeniatus
GGGATCCAGGGGCAGCCACAGCTTCTCTGGGCACCCTGTGCCAGGGCCTCCCCACCCTCACAGTCAATAATTTCTTTCTAACATCCCAGCTAAATCTCTCTTCTTTTAGTCTAAAACCATTTCCCTTGTCCTATGACTGTGTGCCCATGCAAAGTCAATCTCCCTTTTTTATGTAAGCCCTCTTTATGCACTGCAAGGGGCTCTGAGGTCCTCATGTCTGCAATTTCCAAAGCCCAGGTGCAGCACCTTGCACTTCTTTATCACCTTCACTAGTTTATGAATAAACTTTAAAGCAACCATTTGAAAGTTTCTGAGAAAACAGTTCTCAAAAGGCCTTTGAAGCCAGATGATGAGGAAACTGTGCTGCAACAGCTCCAGCCTGATGACCTGATGGAAAAGGCTGTGCAGCAAAATACAGAGATCCACAGAGAAAAAAGTTCAGGTGGTGATGCCAGATCCCCAGAATCCCTGAGCAGGTTCAGAAGGGGTGAATCACTCTTAGTTTCACCCTTGCTCATGCTGCAATAGTTCTGCACTGTCAGGTACACTGTGAGAGTCCACCACAGACTGGATTTCTTCCCCTGGGACATCACTTGCCTTTTCCAAGGAAATGTCAAGGTTCCTGAGAGATGTTGCAGACATCAGACACCTCAGGTGGGAATTTGCAATATGCTTTTGGTACTCAGTGCCTGATTGTCTGGTTTGGGGTAAGAAAGGTGAGACCAAGTGGTGCCTTTCTGTCTTTAACTTTCTTTCACAAAAGTATGATTTGATTTCCAAGAAAAATCTGGGAATTTGCCGTAGGCCAATCCCCAAAGACAGTCACAATGCAGACAGGGACTGTACCTCAGAGCACACCTGCCTTGTTTGCACAGTGCAATCCTGATTAAAAACCAACGTGTAGGATGGCCATGCTAGGAGGTTCTCTTGTTTTGCTGGTGATGGGGAACAAAAAAAGCATTGTGGTAAAATGCCTCAATGAATTACGTGCAGCAGAGTTAATGCAGGTGTGCTTTCTTGGCCATGGAGCAGGCAAGGGACTCAAGAAGTGACTCTGAGGCAGGGAAATTTGAGACCAGCAGTGCTGCCTTCAGCAGAAAACTGATTATTTGGAATTAATGTTAATAAATCTAGCTCTCTTTTCCTATACCCACTCCCCCTTCTCCCAGCCCTGCCACAAAGACGCTGCTGGCCGATGACAGCATCCAGCACAACACAAACCCCTTCCCCTTCCTTTGTGTCACGTATTTCCACTGATACAGAACCTTTGTGTCTCTTGCCGTGGCTGACATGCCAGCCAGAGCCAGAAATCTTCACTTGGCAGCAATTTCCATGTGAAAGGGATATTTTGAAGAAAGCCTGTGGGCCGGAGCCAAGGTAAAAGCTCCTCACTCTCTCCAGCAAATGCTGCTTTTCCAGTGTGAAAGCATTGGGCCACTGCCCTCCAAACCACTGTTCCCATGGATTTGTCCCAGGTTGGAGCCTGTCATCGTCGCAGCAGGAGTAGGAAGAGGGTTTTTCAGTGGGATGGGGATAGCCAACAGCACACACATTGTTTCTTCACAAAGGAAACAAACTTGAGCCCGAGGTTTTGGCCGGCAACACATCCCTAATGCAAACAGCCCTCGGTTCTATTGCTCTAGGAAGGGTGACTGGACCTAGCAGGGAGAGGAATAACCCCAGGCAGGGGCTGACAGCTAGATCCAGGTCATTGAAAATGAGAAGCAAAGTGCACATTTTTAACAGCTGTCCCCTGGAATGAACTGCCAGGGGGTGAAGTTGGGCGGTTTAGGTTTTGTTTAAATTTTTCAGGTCAAGATTAGGGTGTCCTCCCTGCATCACAAGTTACTGCAGACCTGAGCAAGACTTGTTGAGCTGCAAACACCCTTGCAGGGAGCGAGGTGAAAGAATGAAAAAGAATGAAGCTTTGTAGAGCCAGGGTTTCAGCGAGAATGAAATGACCCCTATCGGTACTGCTGCTCTTCCAACTCCAGCCACGAGCTGGATTTGGTCTGGCCCTTAGCATCCTTCAGGAGGAGAAGCAGTAATGTCGGGAATGCCTTCACACTGCAGCTTTACTGGTGATGCCAAGCCCTTCCCAGCCACCTCAGCATCAAAACTCCTCTCCCGGCTTTCATCACGGCATGGCACCATCAGCTTTCCTGCCGCCTCCTCAGTGTGCCCGGCACCTGCTGCTCAAGGCTGCACCCCAGGGACATCCCATCCAGTTTTCCCCCAGACTCTGGGCCATAACGGTGGGGTTTTACTCAGTAAATCTGACTGCTGCAGCCACCCTCTCCTTGCAGGAGCGCAGCGCCTTCCTGCTTTCCACGCAGCAGGGGCTGCGCCCGCACGGAAGATGCGCGCAGCGCGCACGGGATGCTGCGCCGGGATCCCTCCGGTGCGGGCGGAGGAGAGCACGGCACCCACTTGAGCCCGTGGCACTTGCCTGCGGAGCTCGTCCCCTCTTGCACGGGCGGGCTCTCTTTCCTGCCTTTCCAGCCTTTCCAGCCTTTTTCCCGTGCGGAGCGCGGCGGCCGCGGGACGGGAGCGCCGCCACCGCGGGGCAACAGCTCCGCAACGCGGCCGCTGCGCGCACTGCGGACGGAGCGGGGCTGGGGGCTCTGCCCGCTCCTCCCGAGCCCTCCCCGCCGCCTTCACGGCTCAGTTTTATGGCTCAGGTCACTAAATCCCGGGTGAGTATCACCCCGAGCGGAGGGCAGCACTCCCCTCTCCATCCCGCTCCCTCCGAGGCACCCCTCGCTTTCTCATTCCCGCTGAAGTTTCTTATCCCAGCTTTAAAGCTGCCAAGTTTTGTAATCCTGCTTGTTTTACTTCAGTTGAACTAGAAGACTCTCCTCTAGAAAGTCCTGCCTGTAAAAGAAATTATTGTCACAATTCTGCGGGCTGTTACTCTTCCTGTCCTCGAAGTGAATGTCACTGTTCTGTGCTGGTGGTCATGAACTCTGTGTGGCAGTGCACTGGCCCTGAAGGAGTTTCTCAGTTGTCTGTAATATGTGTAATTTTGAGCTGTCTCCCTACTATCTCCATAACTGTGGGAAAAACAAAACCTCTCCATCAGCATTTTTAGTGTTGGAGAGTCAAGGCATTACTTTATGCTGGCCAGGATGCTGTTCTGGCCAGGATGTGCTACAGAAATCATTTTATCCACACAGGGCCTGGGCTCTGCTGAGAAAATCATTCCATCACACATCAATTTCACTAGATTTTTCACACAGAGTCAAAACCCATAGAAATTCATTGGTTCAGTGTTCATTGGCCCCAAGTTACACAGTTCTCAGTATTTGGTTTCCTATTGGTTTTCGATCTCTTCATATTTGATGTTAATGAGGTTCTCATTCCCTGGTTCTCTTATCAAGTTTTTCTGGACCAGGTTTCTCCGATCATGACAAGGGTGTTGTTTGCTTGTTGATGGTTGTTATCCTTTGTGTACCTTCTGTGCTACTCCCAGTCTGTTGAGACATGAGGCTTTGAGTGCTGAAACAGTCCTTTGAAAAGAAACTTAAAATTCCCTTCCCCAGGGGCAAAGGTGAACAAAACCCCTGATTAAGTTATATAAAAATATTTTCAACTCGGTATCATTTCCAACACTACCACTTCATACTAAGAGCCTCCTGCTTGTAGGGTTTTTCCTTACTGACAGGCTGGAACACACAGAGTACCCCACATGGAAACACCACTAGTACATCACACACACACGGGTTTCCATCAGCATTAAATCTGCCAGACAGGAGGCAATCCCACAAAAACTCTGCACAGCACTCAGGGATAACAGATTCCATGCAGAAAGGCAAATTTCCCCACTGTGACCCCTGGAAGCTCATACCCTGTGCCTCTTCCTGCTCTGCACCCTCTACCTCCACCCTCCTCCCCAGCCCCCAAGTGACTCTGCACCCTGTCCCCTTCACCCCATCAGCCCCAGTAATCACCAGAGGAGCCCTTATCTCTCTGATGATTTCTGGAAATGCCTTTTGTCTCCAACAGCTCATCTGCCCTGCCCCTCACCTGCTGAGATCAGCTGCTTTCCTACTGGGAAAAAAGAATAAAAAATGAACCCTGGGAATAATGAGGAGTTCTGAGAGCTTTCAAGTTCCAGAAAATAAATAAATAAAGGGAAGGAGGAAGGGAGAATTGCATGCTTCTTTTGATTAATTCCCTTTCTTCCCACCCCCAAAGAGCATGCAGTAAATAAAATGAAGTCCAGTCCTGACAGACACAAACCTTGACTGTCTGTTTATAGATGGTGTGAGTGCCAATACTCCAGTGGGACTGTGCAGAACGAATCTGTCAGGGAATCAGAGCACATGTTACAGAGTGTGAAGGTACATGCTTCACATTAAAAACAAATCCTTCAGAAAGTGCAGAATACCCTAAATCTACATCTGCCACGCTGGTTATTCCTGTTGCGTTCTTAAAATTCACCCTGAATTTTATTCCCCATATCTTTCAAGTGTTAGATCTGCAAAACAGCATTATAAGTGCAGCTGTTGTGAAGTTCAGCTCTGAATAGATATGTAGCTGAATGCTAGCTGGAATTCTGATTTTTACCTCTGAATATTTTCCCATCTTTTGGAAGCTGCCCAGTTTGAGAAAACCATCTCTTCTGCCTATGAGCACTGATACCATCACATTTCAGGGTGCAATTTTTTCACATCTGACTCAACCCAGCTCTGGCACCCCCTTTTCCTGATTGCCTCAATTCCTCAGCACCAACTCCCTGTGCAGCTGCTTTTGCTCCTGTATTGCCATTACTGTGTCCCCAAGAGCCACATTCAGTGCCACTGATGTCATTGAAAATAATGTCGAGGAGCAGAAAGAAGCCTAGTAAATTACTATTTTTATTACTATTTTTTAAATCCTTTGTCACCATCAGCATCCCCTGACAAAGGAAGCAGACTTGAGGAGAGTCTGTGCTGTACAGCAATTTGCAGTGTAAATTTTGAGCAAGGTCTTTGATCACACCAGAATTCAGTCAAATATTCAGTATTACCAGGCAAATACAGCACAAAAACCTGCCCAGTTTTGAGACATGGTTTAGTATCAGCTGATGACCCTATTGATTTATTTTGTATTTTTCATAATGAGTTATAGCTACATTATAAAGTTGCCTGCACTGGATTGCAGTTTGATTTTCCAAGTACCATTTCTCAGACTTGAGGTTTTTATAAAAGCTTTCCTCACAACAAAAGCCACCTTCATCTTAACAGAACAGTGTTGCAAGTTTGTATCTACTGTTCAATAACAAATTAAAACCTCTTTATTTTCATCTGCACACCCATGAACAGAGGTTGGAGCAGGGCAAAAGAGGCCACTGTGCTCCCTCTGATCCCATTTTTTCTTGGAGGTGAAGGAGAACACTGACTATTTTTCCTCTGCTCCTACACATCAACACTGCTGGAAGCTATCACCTCTCCCTGGCTGCACTTTGCCAATAAAAATAGAATAAAACATTTTAGCTCAGCGTTCCTAACTCACAGCTCTTCCTACAGGACTTTGCCTGAAAAATCTGTTTCCTCAGCAAACAGTTCATCCCCTTCCCATGCTTCAGCTGGAGCTAACACCAGCCAAAGGCATCAGCAGGACTTTGCCAGGTCTGAGTTGTGTCTCTGCAGACTGTACAATGTCCTGACACAAAACAAAGCTTAAAAAAAGTGAAAAAAGACACCCAAGAAGAAAAAAAAAAACACCTACCACACTCCCCCCACACGTTATGGATTTCAAACCTTGGCTCAAAAGGTTTGAATTTCAAACCTGTCAGCTCAAAAGTATGAAAAAAGTCACAGGGAGGGAAGAGCTGGAAAATATTCTTTTCCTTAATTTCTCAAAATCAAGGTCCAAAGTGCTTGCTGGAGGTCTTTACACGATTGCATGTTCTCCTCATGTGTCTGTCACCAGCAGACCAAACTCCCTGGCCCCTGCATTTCCTCTGCTCAGAGCAGAGGGGACAATCCCTCATCCTCAGGTGGGTCACTGTCTCCTCACAATTATTCTCCCACTTTGTTTCATTCAGGACATTCAGAGTGACCAACACACTGAACAAGCAACCTGCCCTGGGTGCAAACAGAAAACATCCACTTTTCTGCTCAGGAACAGGAACAGAGCTTCTTGTTCCATCCCAAATCCTCCCTTCAAGGAAATACAGAGCTAATGGTGCTGTCAGAGCCCCCCAAGTTTTGTGAATAACTCTTTGGGGATGGCACAAAATTAGAAAAAGTGACTTGATCAGTGTGAAACTTTATTTCAGCTGAGAAGGAAAAGGGACACTTCTCTCTGTACATTAAATAAGAGAACAAATGCATACAGGTGCAACATTTGCCACAAGCAAGGCAGCAGCCCCCAGCATTGCTCCAAGAGACAGCTTCCCTCCCCTTCTACTCACCTCAGGTTTTGGGATACACAACAGGATTTAAAATGGGGAAAAAAGAGTGAAAAAAGAAGGAAAGAGGACCCTAATGAGCTTGCAATATTCAACCTGGCATTGTTCCTTGAGGATATTTCCTAGTGTGCACTCGGTAGTTGAGAAAATACTGACAAGATATTCTCTCAAGAGGTCAAAACAGCTCTACTACACTTTAGAAAAATCAAGGGAGTTTGACAAAGGGTTTACCTCAGCCTCCAGTCTACATAAAACACTTCTCAGAGCATTAACTTGGTCCATTCAGCTTAGCAAACTTGAAGCCCATTTGATGTTAAGTTACTCAAAATGCTCCAAGGAGGGGGAATTATAAGAGGAAGAAAGAGAGAGAGACAACAAGATAGAAAAGACATAGAAAAGCACACAGGCCACATCCACATTCAAAGAATGCAAGAATTTGAAATTAAAACATCCTGAATACCATTTACAATTCATCAGACTTCTACCTGCAGAGATCAAACTACATCACAAAAAAATTCATTACAAACAGAAATCCAGTCCAGCAGCCCTTCACTTTTGACCTGGGATCTGAAGCCATACTTTCCTGGCTCAATTTTACTTCTGTTTGAAAACTGGAATACTACAAAAAGCCTGTCTACAGACAGTAGATCCAGGATTTCCCAGGTCAAAAATAGACCTTGAAGGTGTTTTGATTAAACTTTTTTGTTTAAACAATCACTGGGACTGGGAGAAAGGGAACAACCTTCCAGCAGCACCATTTTCCTTTTGCACACTGAAAATGTTAGGGATTTTCCAATATGTGTTACTATCTTGTGGGGACACTGAGAGCAGAAGGAATCTGGAAGTGAAGTGAGGAGCTCAGAATTTCAAAGTGAAAAGGGTGAAGACTAAAAGATAAAAGAAGTAAAGCTAATTTTAAGCCCATTCCCTAATTTGTAACGCTCTAGTTACTGTGAGCAGATATGGAAATACACAGCCTCTGATTCTCTCCAGCCCTGCCCAGCATACAGGAGGCCAGGAGAAGCACACAGGGAGGTAGAACATGTGCCTTCTGATGAAAGGTCCAGATTTAGGGCACTCCAAGTGAATTAGACATAAGGAACTGACCCAGGTAACTGCACCACCTCCATGCAATTAAAACATGGCATAGTTACTAATTAAACTTACACATTTATGGCTCCCAGAACATGAGAAATCACAGCTGACACCATGCAAGCAAGAAGCAGGACACTTGTGCTCAGCAGATTCCCACAGGTGGAGTCACAAGTCCCAGGAATACATTTTAGGATAAGCAGCCACTTTTACCTCTCCCCAAGTCCCGTGGAGGACAGGGTGGGTGGTCTTTGCCAAAGGGCTGCAGAGCTGTCTCCTTGTGTCACAGGACCTCTGGAAGGGCTCATCCACACACCAGCTTCTCCCCAAGGAGCCCACAGCCAGATATTTCCCATGGCAGGGTTTAAAAAAATCCTATCCATCATGCTTAGCAGTGTCAGCCTGCTGCCAAAGTTTGTCAGCTATAGCCTGGAAGCATCCAACTTTTTTAGGTTGGAATCCAAGCCCTCTGCTCCATATGTAAAAGCTTTAGGGCAAATAAAGTGTTTGCACCCACAGTGCAAAATTTCTTGTGGGTGGTTTTCTCCCCTATGCAAAAACTCTTAACAGGGTTTGAATTAGAATGTTTTTAACATGTTAATTTTATGAACTTGTGGTTTTATTGTCACCACTGACACTGCTCATGCTTCCCAGCCAGCTGTAAAGGCATGGCATCCTGGGCTGAAGCAGGAGCTGCCTTGGCAGTGACAAACCAGCCCTCCTGGGCTCCTACAAAACCTGGCAGATCCACAACACAATCCCAGTCTGGGACAATAACATGGAAGAGCAACCAGCACTGAAATTCAGCTCAGCTGGGGAGGAATTTGCCCTTCTGATGCTCTGAAAGCCTTTATCCTTGCTGTTAACCCCTCACTGAGCTCAAAGTAAATTGTGTGATGTCCTCCTGCCTCCAGCAAAGTCCTTGCCTGTTATATTTGGGGAAAGCAGCTGCTGGAGACAGCTGGAAGGAGACTTTTATGATTATTACAGGAGCTGCAAAGTCATCTGTGCCATGGTAGCACTCAGATGTTTAGCAGTTTCTGTCACCAGCACAAGTTTTAATGTAGAAATGGGTCTGCAGGCAGCCAAGGGAACTCACAGCACCCAGCCCAGCCATGTTTCAAGGGATGGGCAGCTGCAAGGGGCTGGCAACCCCCTGGAAGATGCAGGAGACATTGCTGGGAGCTCATGGTTTGGTCCCTGTCAGGATGCCACAGATGTGACAGAATGGAAAATGGAATTGTAAACTGAAAATACTGAGATCCTTTTAGTGTCATGAGATGTATTCCTAATGGCAGCATTTAAAGAGTTTGTGTCTCATAAGATGATGTTTCTAATTTCAGAGAAAAAAAAAATGACTGCTCATCCGAGCCTTTCAGATGCACATCAGCCAGCAAGTAATTGAAGACAAAGTGTTTTTCTGTAATAAACCTTCATAATGAAGCACCAGAGGAAAATCCTAAAGTTCAACTCAATAAATCATGCTAATCTGCAGAATGGGATTTTCCTGCCACTAATCTTGTTAGAGCTGGGGCACTGTGCAAATATATCTAAACACATAATTACTGAAGAGATATTAAACGGATCGATTTATTTCAATAAAAAATGCAAACTTTGAGGAGAATTCATTAATACTCAAAATCCTGCCAGGCAATAAATAACACTAATGAACTGAGAAAAAGGAATAGATGAACAAGTACTGACATGATGTCTTATGCTTACTGCTGTTAAAGAGGAGCTGACAACTACTCCACTTGAAATATAAATCCTGCAAGGGAAATGCTAGAAAGTGAGTGAAAGACTTGTTAAAAATATGTATGTACATATATATACACACATTTTAAGAAAGCATTAGGATGAAAACTAATTTAATTTCATCCTAAGGAGGCCATATTACCATTTTCATCACCCTTAAGCTGTGTTTACATTAGCAAACAGTGCTGTGCAACAGGAGCATGAAACAGCTGTTGCTGAGATGCTGCCAGCACAGCATCTCTAAATGTGTTGGGGGTTTGCTGCCAGCCAGCTCCTGGGTGGTCCTGCAGCCTGAGTGCCTCACAGAGAGCAGGGTACCCTGGCCACAGGGCTGCAGGATCTCCCTGGTCCATTTTATCCCAAGGGGACTCCAGGGTGAATGCTCAGTAATGTGACTCAGATCCCAGCGATTGTGGGTGTGGCAGCAAATACAGCATTTTCCTCAAAAGCAGCCTCCTGACTGGCACTGAAATGTTTCCTGCAGCAGAAGCACTCAGGGCACTGTGAAGGGCTCACACTAGGACAAAAGAGCCAGACACAGCAGGGACCTCACTGCAACACTCACCCACACAACCCAAACGACCCAGTGACAACCAGAGGTATCTAAAATAGCTTTTTCAGTAAGGGCTGTGAGAGCTTGTCAGGACAGAAACCAAGAACATGTTTTTCCTTGTGCTTGGGAGGTTCTGCAATTTGCCAAGAGGAAAAATCAAAACATTTGGTTTGGTGTTTTGGAATTATAACATGGTTTTCAAACAGCACACTTGGCATTATCCAGGCTGCTTCAGAGGACACTTGCAGTGGTTTTCTACAGACTCCTGAAACAGAAGGAAAACATTGAGGGGCTGAGGTGTGTCTAGAGAAGGGAACAGAACTGGGCAAGGGTCTGGGGCACAAGTCTGATGTGGAGCAGCTGAGGGATCTGGGGTTGTTTAGCCAGAGGAAGGCTCAGGGGGACATTATCCCTCTCTACAGCTACCTTAAAGGAGGCTGCAGTGAGGCTCTCTTTGCCCAGGGAACAAGACAGGAAGAGAGGAAATGGTCTCAAGTTGTGCCAGGGGAGGCTTACATTAGATATTGGGAAGAATTTCCTCACTGCAAGGGTGGTCAGGCATTGGAACAGGCTGCTCAGGGAACTGATGGAATGGCCAGCCCTGGAAGTGTCCAGCAAGGTGTGGATGAGGCACCTGCAGGTTTTACTCAATCCCACATTTCTTATGGCAAAGGAGGTGCTGCCACCTCTCCTGGTAGAAGATCCCCAGATTATTCACTCATTCCTTACCTGAAAGCTGCTCCTGTCCATTATTTGGGACAATAGACTTCAGCAGCTGAGGAGGAAGAAAGCTCAGATATCAAAGATGAGCCTGTTCCATCAAATCACAGTCAAGTTATTAAAAATCACCATTTCCTTTCAATAGTCTTGTGTGGGAAAATGCTGGCAAGGCACCCAAACCTCATCTAGATGAGCAGCTCAGCTTTTACTGGTTATAAAATGAGTAATTTATGGCAGCATATACAATATGATGTTATTTCCCTTGCAATTTATGCTCCCAGAGGGCAGAGAAGAGGTGGCTGTGCAGGAATTACACATCCCCTGCTCTTTCCAGCAGATGCCTCTCTACACAAACACCACTTCCACAAAAATCTCTGTTTTGTTCTAACCCTTGTCTCTAAAGAGTTTCTGTAAGGGCAAATGCTACTGGAAACAAGCCAAATAAATGTACTTCTGTCATTTCTTTAAGTTTATCCCAGAAAGATAAGAGGTTTCTTAGTTTTCATTCTGCTGAGGGACTCCAAGCTTTCCTTCAGATCAAGGCAAGGGGGAAAACCTGGCAATTTCAGGGCATTTTGCCGCCAGCAAGGAGTGGGATAAAGCAGCTTGTTCTGCACAGTCTCCTCGGGACTGCAGCTCCGGACAAGTGATGAATCTGCCAGCAGATGTCACCCAGAGGCCACTCCTGTCCCCTGCTGAGACTCCAGCAAGCCTCTGGATTTCCTGCAGGCAGCAGAGATGGTCACAGCACTCTCCTCACTCCTGCAGTTGCATCCACATTTAACTTCAGATTTCTACTTCGTGCCCATAAGAAAAGAAAAGAAACTTTCAAGCTGGAGTACATCTTCAAAATGCTTTGAAAGCTGAAGTACACTGCAAGAGCTAAAAGCAAAATGTTATGGCTGTTGATATCTTTACTGGAGGCCTGTATTTCTCCTTTTACAGAATGTGATCACCTTGCAGAGTTTACCCTTATTCAACTCATAGGGGAAAAAGAACAAGCTACTGAGACAGATAATGGATTGCAAGAAAACAGCAAGCAAGAAGCATCTTGTGACAAGGGAACATAATAGATTTCCTGTCATAATGAAGACAATTATAACAGGAAAGAACCAGCAGAACAAAAAATTATAAAGTCTAAACAGATGAAGACTATTAGACACCTTTTACAAATTTGGGAATACACTTAAAACCTTCATTTCATGGGGAGCATCCAAAGAATGCACAGAGGGACACGATTTCCACTGCTTAACATTCAGAAAGTTCCACATGCTTTGCTGCAAATAAGAATTTTGCTTTTCATCAAATTATTTATCAGAGAAAGATCCAGAAAGCACAAATTTAGCATTACAGCTTCAGTGGTAATGATAGACATAAGAAACTGCTATTGAAAATATTTGTCGTGGTAAGAAAGAGGAAAATGGATGATAACAGTTTTGAAGAAATTTTACTTCATTTTTTCAGTCTCCTAAATACAACTAAAATGTCCAGCACTTCCAAGGGTAAATCAACAATTAATGACTTCAGCTCTGAACAGCAGCACCTAAAAAGAGGGATGAAATCACCCCTGTAAATATTTCAGCTTTTTGAAACTTGTCCAGCTCCATTTAAACAAGTCCAGAAACAATTTCAGCTCCATTTAAACAAGTCCTAACTTTTCCCTTAAAGTCAAGGTTAAGCTAAAAGTACCTTCTCACATTTGCCACACAGTCAATGCTTTCCTCTTAAAAAATTCTGCCTGTGTCAATGTTTTGAAAATTGAATTTGCAACTCTCAGTAAGGATATTTATTCTAAACAACAGAAAAATTAGAAGCCACAACTCAGCTGTTTATTGAGAAAGAACATCCCAACACAGTATCTGAACTTTTGCTTAGAGAAGAAATTACTTTAATGAGAAAGCAAGATTCAGACTGTTCATAAAAATCAGTTCTGTGCATACCTGAACCTTCTTGTTTCCTCTCATCCAGCCATACTTCACCCAGACAAACCTGGCAACAGTTCTTTTGGTTCTGCGAAGTTATGGGGAATGTTTATATTCTCAGAACTTTAAATAGTGAAGCCACAAAATTAAAACAAAACTCCCAAACAATCCAAACAAGATGCAGAAAAATAAGTTTTCACCTCTAATCCCCTATAAACAATTTTTTTAATCAAGTTTTACAATTGCAATAATTTCAGTTATTAAGTAGTAATTGGATACTTTTCTTAGCATGACCTATCATTGCAACCACCCAGTGGTTACAGGACTTTCAGTACCTGTAATAAAGCAGCTCAGAGTAAACAAAATACTTATTTGAGAAAACATATAAAAATCACAACTATTATATTAAGAACTCTGTTGCAATTATATACAAAATAATTATCAGAGCATTTGGTTCATACAGTGTTGCTGCAAATTTTGAAATCAAGTTCTTTATCCAAGACAGTCAGTGCTGGAAATAGGCAACCATCTCAAACTTGTCTGCTTGGGGACACAGACAGAATTATTTGTGTGCATTCATGACAAAATTGGAACCATTAGGTTAAAAGGACAGGAAGCAATCAATACAAAGAAGTTTAAAAAAAAAAGACTTCAACAATGCCAAGTTCCCCGCACTGTCCCATTAAAGCACGTTTAGGACACCCACAGCAACTGCCTCCATACACAAGTGGGTTTTTTTGGGTTTTCTATTGGTTTTCTTGGGACTCAGATGTCCATTTAGACACTTAGCCCTCCCAAATTTCAAAAGCCAGATGCAATGTCTTCCTGCTACAGCTCAGGTGAGAGTTTCAACTGTGTGTCCTGAAGAGAATCTGCAGTTTGTGGAACCCCTCATTACACACAGCTGCTAACCCATGTTTAAATGTAACCATGAATAAAACTGGACTCTAATGACAGTGTAAAACCTGAAGGAATACCCATGAAATATTTGCTAGCTCTTAGAAAGTGTCCACAAGCATCACCTGTGTTAATACCCTGTATCTCAGCTTGCCACTCAACAAATCTTACTCAGAGAAGAGAAACTGCATGGCAGCAACAACCCAGCCCCTCACCCAGCTGTGACAAAACACTCAGAATCTCTGAGGTTCAAACACAGTCAGCTCATTCCCATCGTAGAACTCTCTCAGTTGGTTTGACTCATATTTTATTGAAGGTTTTTCCATTTGCATCCCAGGCTCCAGAGCGTTCTGCCCTACTATTTTAAGGTTCACCAGTTTTATTTTCCAGGTGTTATTCCTCATGGGGCAGCTGATGAGCCCAAAGATTTGCTCAAAGACACCCAAACAAACGTTGTCTCTGTGCACTGTGCCAGCCACTGCCACCAGCACCAAGCCATGAGGGGACATGGCACATTTCAGGCCACTGGAATGCAAATTTGGGTTGAAGAGGAGACATTCTTCTTTCACCAAGGACAGCAGGCGCAGGCTCACCATGTCTGCACCCACATATTGTTCCACGTTTTTTTCCAAAGTGTTGTAACAGAACTTCAGTTTGGCATCCTCCCAAAAATGCTGTGGTCCCCATGTCGCTTCAGATTTTACTCCCAAAGGGTGCTGAGAGTTCAGGAGTTCAAAGTACCACTGGCAGAATTCTCCTCCTAGACCATCAATGTCATCTTGTGGTGACTTCTGGCCATTTCCATGACTCTGCAGTCAAGCAAATTTTTTTCTTAGAACTGTTCAGCAAGATAATCACTTAGAAAAACATCAAATCATGCGCATACTTAAATTAAACCTTTTAAGTGCTCTGAGCCAGAGTGCCTGAAAATAAACACCAAAGTAAAATCTCATTTATTTTTACTAACATGATTATCTAATGTAGAGAACTAGGAGAGGTTCTTTTAATTACATCTAGAAAGTGCTTCAGTGTCTTGGGCTCTTTAGAAACAGAGGAAAATCCTGGTTCTACTGAAAAAGGGCAGGGGAAGGACGTAAAGTGACATTTTTTGGAACTAAATGTACAGTTACTTTGTAGGACTTCTCAGTATTTATAACTTGACAGCAATACTTTTTTTAGAAGTAAATCAAATATCAAGTTTGCCAACACCAAAGTCTGGCAAGCATTAAATTGTGTTATATGCATTAAGCAATTAAGTGTGAAAAGTCTGGAGAATTCCGTATAGAAATGCTATATTTGCTTCACCAAAAGTTCAAATTAATTTCCAATTCTGTTACATAGGTTCAGGTTTCCCATTTTTTCAAAGTGGAGAAGAAAGAAGGGACAAGAATTAAGAGAAAACAAATGCAAAGAAAGATGCATGTGATAAATAAATCAACTGACTTTCTTTTAAATTTATGAATGTGTTTTAAGTACTTCATTTATGTGCCATCAACCACAGAAATTTGCTAAGAGAAACCTTTTTTCTCGAATTATGCACACAGAAAATTGTTTTGAAAACAATTCTCAGCTAAATCCTGTCATCAGTTAATCCCTGAGTGAAAGCTCAGGGGAATAGGTTCTCAACAGGGACAGAGCTCTCACAGCCCAGGTGGGGCTGCTGCCCATGAGGGCTCTGAACTACAGCAAGATGCCCAATTAGAACCACAAATAAACCCCTTCAAGTTCATTACACCATGAGGATTTGCTAAATGGCAAAGATTTTAACTTCAAGATACAACATTTTCTTATGCTGTATTAAGTGTTACAAATTCCTGGACAAATTTTGTTCAGCTCTTTCTGGCTTATATGGAATTCATTGCCACAGCTCAAGAGAACAGCTCTTGCCCAGCTGAATGTGTGTTGCTTTTCCTCCTGATCAACCTGGGATATCTGCATGGACTTTTTTTAGATCTCAGAGAGGAAACAATCATCTGAAATACAGGGATAAGGAATGTGTCCTCTGTTCCCACCAGTGTTCTGTTGTAGGTTTACCAGATCTTGGAAGCAGGCATTCCTTACTACAGCTCTGAACAGAGCCCACCATAATGATGAGTTCAGTTGTTTGGAAAAAAGGGAAAACAAATGGCACTGACCTGTCACTGCTAGAAACTGCACGTTTTATCAATATATAAACTCACTAAAATCACAAGGGCCTCTGCAGGATTTCTGTGCCATTCATACTGTTTTCAGCTGTCCCTGAACCCACAAAACTATCTGTGAATATTTTCTATTTTAACCTACAGGACAATCCAAAAATCAAAGCATGGAGAAGACCCTGCACATTAGAGTTCAAATATTGTGGAAAACAGAGCAGACACCTTCAAATGTCAACCAAACAAACCCAACTAACACCAAACCAACCAAGAGTTAAAAAGATTTGGAACCTTCCTACAGGTGCAGAGTCCCATTTGCTCTGGTCATCCTGTGGAGGCAGCGCTGAGCAGCCTGAGGATTTCCAGCAGCAGCAACACTCACCGGTGCAGGAGGTTTTCTATAGCCCGGCTCCGGGGCTCGAGCCGTGAGCTGCCCTCTCCAGAGCTGCCTCACACGCTCGATCAGGACGTGCTTCTCCGAGGAGGGAGGCACCGTGATTCCCTGTGCCGCCAAATACTTGAAGATGATTTCTCTGCAGACTTTCCTGCGCCTCAGAAGTTCCTCCACGTTTTGGCTGTACACCAGAATGGCATGAATGGCCTCTGCAAAGAAACAAACTGCAGTTAGAGTTACCTTCTTTCACAAGAAAACCCCAAACCTAAGTCATTTCTTAAACTCCTGACCTCCAAACACAGTGCAAGACAAGGTGACAGGACATGAAGAGATTGAAAGTTTGTCTGTAAAGTGAAACCTGGCCTCATCATGTCACACACAGAATACACCCAAAGGCTTGCAAATATGCTTCTTGGACAGGACTTCCAGTGAAGTGTTTCAGCAATGCACAGTGGTTTGAAAAAAGTGAGGTTCCACCTCCTTCTTGAAGCCTGCTGGAAACAGAATTAAATCTGTTTTATTTCCACACTAATGTGATTACAACTCCCATGTTCATAAGAAAATGCATCCTAGCACAACAGTGCATTGAATGGCAACAATAAAAAAAATTCAGCTACAAGGCTTTGTGGCAGAATGAAGAAACAGGACAAACTTAAATTCACTTTTAAAGCAGTTGCAGCAGACAGCTCCCACCTGAACTGAGGCTGGCACTTAACAGGGGACCTATAAAAACCCTAAATCGAACCAGAAAGAAACAGCTAAAGTAAAACACAAAAATCTTTTAATGTAACTTACAACCACTGCAAAAAGTAGGGGAAAAAAGGTAAGGGGAAAAAAAAAACTACAGACAAAAGACCTTTTAAAGAAATGTGTTGGGCAAATCTTACAGGTTTTAGTTACATCACATATAACATACTCAAGGCTTTAGGATGAGTATATATATATACATACACTCATCAGGTGTATATATATATATATATGAATATATGTGTACCTGAGGCCACCTGGCAACAAACCCAGGGGCCTCAAGTAACTCACATAAAAAATTAATTCTTATAAAACAAATCTCAACGGAGTGATGGAGGATGGTCACAACTGGAAGCGTCCTGCAAAAAAAAAGGAAGTTCAACGTAGCTTCNGAGCGGCCGGCACCGAGGTTCCGCTCGGAGAAACGGCCGCGGGGGGAGCAAAGCGGCCCGGAGGCGGGCCTAAATGTATAGATCGTGTGATATACGTGTGCAGAGCGTATAACTGAGAGTATCCTTCCCTTCCAGCCCGCCCCGAAGCGGTGCTGAGCGCTGGGGAGATGCTGGGGAGCAGCAGCATGGAGAGGGATGTGCGGGTGCTGGTCCATGGCCAGTGGATGGGAGCCGGTCCTGGAGCCAGGGGCGACATCCCTGTCCTGGGGACATGAGGGACAGCAGGGCCAGGGGATTGTCCTGGAGATATGAGGGACAGCAGGGCCAGGGGATTGTCCTGGAGATATGAGGGACAGCAGGGCCAGGGGATTGTCCTGGGGACACGAGGGACAGCAGGGCCAGTGAGGGGATTGTCCTGGGGACATGAGGGACAGCACGGCCAGGGGGTTGTACTGAGGATATCAGGGATAGCATGGCCAGGGGGTTGTCCTGGGGACATCAGGGACAGGTTGGCCAACCAGGGGATTGTCTCACTCTGCTCTGGGGCAGCCTCACCTCCAGTCCTGGGGTACCTCGGGCACTGCACTGTCAGAAGGTTAAAAAGCCATTAGAGAGTGTCCAAGGCAGCAAAGATGGGGAAGGGCCTTGAGGAGGGCTTGGTCTCTTCAGCTGGACANCATTTTACCCTTTCAAAACCCGAAAGCCAACAGCGAGAGACTCCTGAGCTTTCAATACTTTTAACCACTGAGGGCACAGCCGTGCTCGCAGCTCGCTGCAGGGGTCTGACAGGGAAAAGACGCGCGCAGAGCTGGAGGTTTGCTACGAGCCCGTCGCCACCGCAACTCCCTCGGCCTGAACAAGCCCAAGCTGCGAGCGGCCACCCCCTGAAGCTGCTGGGCTGTGCAGGAGAAGGCTCCCAGCAGCCACCCTGAGCTGAGCCCTGCCAGCCCCGGCCCCCCGGGGCAGCCGCAGCCGCCGGGCCCGGGGAAGCGAACGCGGCGCTCGGG
>WBNO01030574.1:18463-51510 GCA_013400575.1 Peucedramus taeniatus
GACATGAGGGACAGCAGGGCCAGGGGATTGTCCTGGAGATATGAGGGACAGCAGGGCCAGGGGATTGTCCTGGGGACACGAGGGACAGCAGGGCCAGTGAGGGGATTGTCCTGGGGACATGAGGGACAGCACGGCCAGGGGGTTGTACTGAGGATATCAGGGATAGCATGGCCAGGGGGTTGTCCTGGGGACATCAGGGACAGGTTGGCCAACCAGGGGATTGTCTCACTCTGCTCTGGGGCAGCCTCACCTCCAGTCCTGGGGTACCTCGGGCACTGCACTGTCAGAAGGTTAAAAAGCCATTAGAGAGTGTCCAAGGCAGCAAAGATGGGGAAGGGCCTTGAGGAGGGCTTGGTCTCTTCAGCTGGACACGAGGAGGCCTCAGTGCAGTCACAACATCCTCGTGAGGGGAAGAGGAGGAACAGACACTGATCTCTCTGTGGTGACAGGACCAGGGGAAGGACCTGAATTGCCAGGGAAGGTTTAGGCTGGATATTAGAAAAAAGTTCTTCTCCCCAGCACCAGCCTGGCAGAGTTCAAGCAGTGCCTTGACAATGAATGCTCTTAGCACAGGGTGTGACTCTCGAGATCCTGTGCAGGACCAGGAGTTGGACTCGGTGATCCTTGGGGGTCCCATCCAGGTCAGGATATTCTCTCGTCATTCCATGATTCCTACCACTGGTCATCTCATCTGGACCAAGCCAGAGTCATCCACTTGTGCCTGAGGCATGAACTGCATGTTCCCAGGTGATGCATGGTCCCAGGACTGGGAATCCAACAGCACAGCACCTGTTTAAGTAAACAAAGTCCTATAAGCTAAAGATGCTTTTTTTTTTTTTTCATTAAATGCAAGCTCTCAACCTTCAGATGCTCTTCCACTTGGCACCATTTTCTCTGTCAGAGGAAATGAGAAGCCAGTGATGGACACTTCATAAAAGAGAAAAGAGGAAAGATGAACAAAAAAGGGAATGAAAGACAGCAGAAGCTTCAGCTGAGCTAAGCAGCACAAGCTACATGCCAAGAAAAATAAAGGTGCAACAAGTGCTTGACCTCTCTGTGGCAGAAAAAGCCAACACTCTCCTCCACCCCATGCTTTAATATGGATGAGTAAGGAGACCACCTTTTTGTGCTAAAGCTGCCTGTGATTTCAAACCCAGGAACACCCAGATCCTGTAAAGACACACAAAACAACCACGTTCAAATTACTGATGATGTTTTTGCAAAAACAGCTGAACTCATCGTTATGGTGGGCTCTGTTCAGAGCTGTAGTAAGGAATGCCTGCCCTCAAGTGAATGTAAACCTACAACAGAACACTGATGGGAACAGAGGACACATTCCTTACCCCTGTACTTTAGATGGCTGTTTCCTCTTTGAGATCTAAAAAAGTCCATGCAGATGTCCCAGGTTGATGAGAAGGAAAAGCAACACACATTCAGTGTGTTGAGTAAGAGCTGTTCTCTTGAGCTGCAGCAATGAATTCCATATAAGCCAGAAACGGCCGAACAAAATTTGCCCAGGAATTTTAAGTTCAACATTCAGATAAAAATTCAGTCTGGAAGCATCTGGAAAGCTTTAACATAATAATGCTTATTGTCTGCTGTGCCAAACTTCCCCTCACATGCACAATGATTTAATATTCTTGATTAGCATAAGTCCTGCAAACTACAAATTAGACAATGCATCTGAGAAATATAAATTACCTTTGTTTCATTTTGCTTATGTTTCAATAAACCTTTATTTAGATTCGCAGCCTATCCAATTCTTCTGGAATTCAGGGAAAAAAAAAAACAACCATCAAGATGCCATTTTAAAAATTAGATTGAGATGTTTGCTGTGTTTTCAGTAAGAAATGAGGGGGTGGGAGGGGAAGGCAGGGACAGGCTGCCTTGTAATGGTCACATTCCCATTAATCCTTAGAGAAGTGCACTGGCATCAGAGATTGGAGAGACTTTTCAATATCAGGACTGATGCCTCCCCACAGCCCCTTTCCTGCTCTAAACCAAGACCAGCCCTTTCAGCAGGATTATTTATAATTATTTATATTTCTATATTATTTGATTTTGTAAGGGCTTCACCTTTGGAGGTGATGGGGGTGGAAAGGGGATTATCTCAGAAGTAGATTTCTGTTTTTTCTCTATTTCTCATAACTCAAAATTCCCTTCAGAGTTTTTATTCAAACTTTTAATTGACTTGAGCACTGAGCAGGAACTGGCATTCCCAAAGGGGAAGAAACAGGAAAATTATTAGCCTATATAAACCAAAAGGTGAACAGTACTCTTGTAATAATAAATTACTGTCATAATTCAAGGAGTTATTACAAGGGCTTTTATTTTATTTTCTGTCTCCTGTTCATCTGAGGAGGGGCAAAGAAGTTTTTACTTGGTGTTAATATATTTAACAATTAATTTATTAAATGGCTTATGTACATATTGCCATTTTGATAAATATTTTTGCTGGCAAAATGTACTGAGATCCCTTACCCTTTTACCCACACTTAACTTCCTCAGGCAAGGACCTTGTCAAAATTATCCACAATAGAAAACAAAGGTAAGTTTGAAGTTACACACCCAAAATAGTCACCATCCAAAATTCTCCAGAAGAAGTCAAAAATCTGCAGTCAAAAAAAGCTAGGAATTTACAGGGCTGTGAATAATAAATCTTAATTATCCAGTAATTTCAGATGGCAGTGCTGAACTTCCTGAAGCAAAAGAAAAAAAGCAGTTACACTTTCTGTCTGAACTTGACAACCAACCAGAATCATCTTAAAACAGCTGCACCCAGACTTGTCTGTGGCCCCAAATTTTGATTTTGAGCCCTAGGAATTAACTGCTGCCCCCCATTTTGAAGCTTGAACTGTTTAAATCCAAACATCCACACACCTGGAACATCAAGACCTGGCATCTTCACACAGGTACCATACAACCATCACGTACCCAACCTAACACAGTAGCTCTGAACATCACAGCAGCATTTCCAGAGTGATTCTCCAAAAGACAAGATCAGTTTCTATCAACAACAAAGACAATGTTTTTATTGAACAAATCTATGTACAGTACAAAAGGTCTTTAAAATGAAACACTACTGTAGATTTATTGCAGTTTGATGGCTCAGTTTTAATTTGTACTCTTATATAAAATGCAAAGTAAAATAATTTAACATTCAACAAGGAAGCACAAATTTCCTTTCTTGCTGAACCTGTAACAGCTTTTACAAATTAAGAGTCCCAAAATGCATACACTGCATTTAATCAGAAAGGTGTTATACAGTACCAAATAAATTAAGAAAATAGTAACACTACCACCCCCTCTGGGTCTTTTGTCCATAGTACTGGTGTTAAACAATAAAAGAAATGAGTACAGCTGAACCTTCCATGTGATATTAAAATCACAAAGTTTAATGTTATAAATTATCCAAACTATACAATTCATATAATTTTTATGAATATGGCTAAATAACCAAAGTACCAGTGACCTTGTCCCACAGATATGACCACTTGCAACCTACTTTCAGTATTCCTTTTTTTGTGAAAGGAGCCTACACCAAGCGGCAGCTTTTTGAAATCAGCAATTCCATGACCTTTACAGTGAAACATGATGGGGTTAGAGGAGACACTCTTAAAAGAAAAGTCCAAATCCAACTAGAGGAATGTTATTAAATACAATTATGAGCACTGAATTGCACCAACTTTGATCCAACAAGGCTCCTAAGCTCATGGATACCTTCAGGCAGCTTTAGGGTAGCTGGAGGCTTACATTACACATGTACTTCAGGATTTACTGAATCAAAGTGATACGTCTTCAAGAATTTCCAATTATGTCACACAATGCGTCATGGCTGGGGAAAAAAAAAATCAACTAAAAACCCTCCAACTTTCAAGACTTATAACCCGTTTTCAGCCTTAGAAGTTGCAGGCTTAGCATGGGGTATTACTCAAAATAATAAAGAATCCTCAAAAAGCATGGAGAATTATTCCACACATGATCCAAGTAAGTATCTTTTTGCCTCTGATTAAAGTTGCTTAATACTGCAACTATCTGAGAATACCAACAGGTATCAGAGATTAGCTTAAAGAAAATGCAATGTCTTTTGAAGTGAAAATAATTATTTTAAAACATTACCAGCTACTTGCTGCTTTAAATCAATTTAACAGATTCCTGATAATTGTTAGGTGATGCTCATCTTCACCTACTGAAGAATTCGTATTTCCTATTCTCCAGAGTGTACACACTGAATACATGAGAGAAACAAATTGTGGTGTCCCAGAAAAGCATCTTGGAACAAAAATGACTTTAATGCAGGTACAAAAAATTATGGTCACAGTTTATGCATGTACACAGATGCATTTATCTACACACTTAAACCAAAGATAATACAAGTCTCAATCATGTTTTTAAAGCATCTTCAAACATCTGGAGCTCCAGGGAAAAGGCAAAAAAGCACCAAAGATTTAAAGGTACATTAAAGAGATTTTACACAAACGTCTTTGTTCTATCTTTGTTGACTCACTTTTTAGATTTTCAAAACTGTAATACTTAAAAATGAATTTTTTTTTCCCAAATATATTTAAGCAATCTCAAGCAAAGAAAGGAGAGCCTGGGAACATTCAACACAGTACCCGGGTCCTTAAAAATTAGTTGGTATCTTGAAAGTAAAAAATGTGAAAGTGCATTTGTCTGATAAGGACCCCATTAACTTTATGTTTAAAACTTTAAACGTATTTATATGTGTAAATATATATATAGTGTGTATATATGTATATATAATGAATGATGCATTTAAATCAGGGTTTTTGCAACTGCAAAAAAAAATTCTTTGGTGCCTAAACATCATACAAATCTCTGGAAGTGGGCCATAAGTGGGATTCATGTAATGCACACATACCTGTGATCATAATTTTATAACCTTTTATGTCAATCCAACTCAAAGTTAAGGCAAAACTCTTCTAGAACTCAAGAGCATGATTTTGAATTTGCATTTTTTTTACCTTGCAGGAAGGGGAAAGAAAGCAGAATTAATGCAAATATCTGTTGACTTCCACAGAGGATTATTAGCAGAGGCATTACTGAACTACTGAGTTTATGTTCCAGAGCTACTTCACAGCCAACCTTACAGGGAAACCCTTGGGTTTGCAAGACTGAGCCATTGCTACAATGAACAGGAGGTTTTATGCACCCCCTGATTTTTTACTCATTAATTTTCACCCACCTGTTGATTTAAGCCCTGCACACACTGTGACAAACTCTTCAGTGACAGCTGAGCAGGAACAGTTGCTCTGTGCTGTCCTACATTTCTGGAATGACTCTGAACATCAGTTTTCACCCCTGTGCCTCCCCTGCCTGCAATCCCACTACAATTTTCATAGAGCAGGATCCCAAATAAAAAAAAAAAAAATCTGTGGCAAGATAGTGTGAGGTAAATTAGAGGATAAATTAGCACAGTAATTGGACAATGTGCATGTTTGCCACACCTCTGCCTTAGGACAGGAAGACCAAAATTTCCAACAGCATCTTTTTGGTTTCAAAATCTTCTGTATTTCAGTTTTCCATATAGAATTGAAGGACTTGTATTTCCTGTCTTCACATTGTGATTGTTTCTATGAACAGTGAATTGTGAATAAAGTGCTAAACATTTAAGTAACTCCTTCACCAGCCTCTGGGAAAGGCTCTCCTTTCAAGGGATACTACTAAATAGGATTACAATGTGTCTTGAGAATTGAGAGGATCCCTGATTTCTCCTTCCTAGACAGTGAATAAGTAGTGACAGTGCTGAGTTGTGGCCCACCACCATTAAGCAACATAACAGATGTGAAACAGGTTCTTCCTGACCTTTTTGTTCACCCCAACCTGATGTGCTCTGCTTTTGTTTGCCTTCTCAAGTTCTTGTCTGTCCTACTAACAGCTGAGGGATCTCTGTGCTTGCAGAATATTACTTGAACTCTGCAAGCTTAACCCTCCCAACATTCCAGATTTGCTTCCATCAGCTGCTGTTAATATCCACACAATCTATCACTTGTATTGGTTTTCCCACACCTACAGCAGATGTTTTACAAGACACTTTTACCTCAGCCTTGCAAAGGGCTTCTCTTGCACGCATCTGATTTCCACTGTTTGCAAGTCTCAGAAAATTTCACATCAGCTCACTTTTTCCTGCTTGTTCTGTATTTCAAGTTTTTGGCTATTCCAGCATTCCATCTACCTTAAGATTTCCTTCCACATTCCTCTTTGGATTCTGAGTAGAAGTTAATGAAACAAGCTCCATTCTTTTGAGCAGATAATGGACTCAACATACTCAGACTTTAAAAAAAAAAAGAAAAGGAATGCATGGTTTCTTTATGCATTTATCCACAAGGTAAGAATGTAACACCTCCTTGAATGATTCCTTCTCAGCTGTGTGGACAGACCCATTAACCACACAAACTAAAGCAGCTTTCAGAACTGGCTGGTTGGATTTCCACAAGGCAATGAACACCTCTGCTTCCTCTGCCTGCTCACCTCTGTGCCTCATTGTCCTTCAACTTTCATGCTAGAAAAGACTGAAGCTTAATGTGCCATTAAGCTTCAATCACACATTTGGAATGAACATGGCTTTTTTTGATAACTGGTACTTTGGGGGTTTTGTAGCAACTTTTCTGGACTCAAGACCTGCAGAGCTCCTATTACTCCTCTGTGAGTTTTGTCTAGAAAATGTGCTTTGTCTTTATCAAGGTCATATTTTTCTATAGGAATTTGAGACTGCTTCATGATTAAGGCCAACTGGGAAACAAACTGATGCTGCTTCATGTAGTGTTTCCTCACACCACTCCTCATCTGATACTTTTCTCCACACATTGAATCAGGCACCTGTAAAAGACAAATGATCAGAATGTAAATCATTCCTTAATCTAGAATACTGCTTATGTTTCTCACCATGTTTAGTTTCAAACATGCAAGGAAAGACAGATTGACTGAATTACTCCACTCTGTTTTATCAGAAGTCTTTTCCATTTGTTTGCCTACAAATTCTCACCACCTCTTTCTTATTCTGAACAGCATGTCCGATTTCAACTTCCAATTTAGCACAGTACTGTGATTTAGTTAGTGTCTGTCTCATCTATTCCTGTTTTCAAAGGAAATTTTCTGATTGCTATTGACTGCCAAAGAAACCAACAGGGAAGGACTGCAGGACTTACTTTCATCATCTGAATCGAATCCAAAGAGCGTCTGACACTTCTTTTGTGCAAGGTGAGCCTCAAGTGCTTCTGAATTACAGTAGATGGTCAAGCAGTTGCCACATCTAAATCTTTCTGTTGATTTGCTACAAATTTTGTCTTGTTCAGAGTAAGCATCTACTTCATCAGCCAAAATTTTTCTCCGTTTTGGCATGCTAATGTAACGTTCATCAAGGTAACTGGGAGGCAATGGTCTGACGTAGGGTTTTGTTAAGATGACACCATATGAAGTAGTCTCTGTTGTCTGATTTGGTTTAGAAGGTACTTGTGAGGCTGCAGGAGCATTATTTTGTGGTGCATCGTGACAATTCTGTAAAACTGGTAACACTGACCCATTTTCTGTCCTTGGTTCATCTGCTACTCTGTCCAAAGGTACCTGGGCTGCCTTGGATGATGCCTGATCTGGGTCACTGTGCCCATTGACCAGTTGGTCACTAACAACATTACAGTTTTCAGGATTTGGCTGTAACACAGGTGTCTTTTGGTCTATCAAACTTAAAACTGGAGCACTAGCCTCAGATGAGCTTTCATTTCCATTGTGAATTACATTATTTGCTTTCTTCTCCACACTTTGAATATATGTCTTTGGTTCTGCAGAATCCTTCCTTGACTTCCAGGTTGGAATTGGTAAATCTACAGTTTCTTTTTCATTAACGGATTCATCATCATCTTGGTAATTACAAAGTTCTGAAGGATCATCTGAAGAATCTTTTTCACTTGCATCTTCTGAACGTTCTGGGGTTTTATTTAAATAATGCTGAGCCTCGTGTTCATACAGCAAAGGGAGCTCCTCAAATAGCTCACAGCAGTTTGAGAAATTGCACTGAGCTTTAAACACACTGTGACTTTTTGTATGTTCTGCAAGCTCAGTCGACAGCTTAAATCTCTGATTACAATTGAAGTGTAAACAAAAGTAAACATTTGGATACACATGTCTCTTCAGGTGGTCTATAAAATGTTGGGAATCGGCAAATTTCCTCTGGCAGAAGCGGCATTTTCCTTTATTCCATTTCATTATATGCTGCTGCACCTTCAGATCAGTTGGGTGAGTTTTTCTGGCGTGTTTGTTGAGGAATCTTATTTTTTTAAACACTCTAGCACAACCATTAGCAGGGCACTTAAAGGTTCCTTCCTCATCCAAAGCATCAATATCTTTTTGAGGGCAAAATACTCCATTCACTTTATGCAGAATGGGTGACTCTTTACTGGAGCTCTCATCATCCTCAGGCAAACTCTCTGTACTTAAAGCATCAGGAACATTATTTAAACAGCTGTCACTACTGTTTTCAGTAGCATCATCCTGGTCACTTAGATGGTTTTCCACTGCCTCAAAAACCTGTTCTGCATTCTCAGCCTCCTCTTGGACCTGATCAGAACTCAGAGGTATTGTGGCTACTGTAGCCTCTGGTTCAGTATCTTTGGAACCCTCAGAATTCCCATTTTCAAGAGACACAGAAACACCAGAACATTGCACTTCATGAAGAACAGGAGGCTCTTGACCAGCCTCAAGAGCTGCAGCAAGATGTTGCCTTTCTATCTTCCTGACATGGTTCCTTAAGTGCTTCAGCATGAGTCCTTTCTGCCTGAACTTCCTGGTACACAGTACACAGGAGAAGCTGCCCTTTTTTTGGTGAGCTTGTGCGTGTTTCACTATGTGATCCCCAAGGAACTCCTTGTTGCAGATCACACAGCGGTGCCTTGGTTCAGTCTGATCCAACATTTTGGATGCCTCAAGAGCTTGGTGGTTCCTCCTGGCATTCCCTTTGGAGCGGGCTCCGGAGCAGTTTCCAGGGTCGAGCTCCCCATTGCTGACATCTGTTAAACAGCCACGTTCCTCACCCAGAGCCCTGTACTCTGCTGTTTTCTCTGTGTTTGCAGGAGAGTTTTCCAGTGTACTTTCACTCAAGCCATCCAAGGCTTTATCCCCCAACAAAGCCAAACAATTCTGCTTGATCATCAAGAAATTCCAGAACTCGGGATCGAAAAACAATCCTTTCTTCAAGATGGGCAGCAGCTCAAACCGCACGCGGTTCTGAACAGAACTAGTGCACTCATTGTATTCTTCATCTGCACACTTGTACAAGTGCTCAACAGTGTAGTAAGATTCCAAGGTGCGCTCCAGGAAAAAGATGGAGAGAGCACAAATTCTGAGGATCTCCAAGTCATTTGGCAGAAAATGAGCGATTGCTTTATAAATAAGACTTTTCATGTTGGGATCTTCACGGAGGTCCAGCTGTAGGGCACATCCACATATCTCAACACAGATCTGAAGGCCATCTTCACCAACCTGCAGGAAGGAAACCATAGTGTACATTAACAATTCCCAAACATCCCACGTATTTATATTTGTCTATTGCAAAGCAGGAAAGCATCCTGCTACTGAACTTCACCCAAGGGCATGAACATTTTCAAATATTGCTCAAAGCAGGCTATGAATACAGATACAAAAATGGTTTGCACTGAAAGCTGCACAGCTACAAAGCTTCAACTCTGCCCCATGCAGTTCTATAGTTAAAGACAATTATTTGGGGATCTAAACCAAAACTGCAAGAGAACATATCTGATCTATCAGTATCTTCTGCCTGCCTCTTCATTGCCTAGGCTGCTTTACATTATAATTGGACAGTTCCTCTATATTTTGGCCATTACAACTTTTTAGCTTGAATTACGTAAAAACCATGGTAACATTGCTCACAGTTTTGAACAACCCATGGTCAAGAAGTCTAAAAGGTTTCGTTTTCCAAAACTGATGACCCATCCTTGCAATGAGCAGAATTCCTGTTCCACACTTGAAGGTGGGGGACCTGTCATGAACATAGGACTCAGAGGAATGATCAGAAATACAATGCCCAACAGGCAGCAGAATAAAGTCAAAAGAGGTAGAGGAAATTTAGAAATAATTAATACCTCCTTTATTTGGGTTTTAAAAAATACAGACAATGCTCCATAAGTAGGGGGTTATTAAAAAAATAAGACTATTCAGATGCAAATAGAATTATTAATATCACCACAAGTATTTTAGAATACATACCCTTGAGCAGCAGCAAATTATTGCATTTAGATCTGACAAAATAATTTAAAATTCATTTAGGGCATAAAACATGAAGGAGCTTGGTTAAGTCAGGTCAATGATAAATAACATTTGTTGGGAAACAACTCACAGGCCTGTGTGTAAAGCATTGCAGGTGACATCTTTTGCAGGTAGGGCAGAATAAGACTGAGATCTGAAGCATGAAATACAGCACAATTTTCTGAAGCAAAATAATGTCTTCTCCTGAATTACTCTGCCTTTTCCTTTATGTTATATTAAGCAATT
Source organism: Peucedramus taeniatus (assembly GCA_013400575.1). Classification (NCBI taxonomy): domain Eukaryota; kingdom Metazoa; phylum Chordata; class Aves; order Passeriformes; family Fringillidae; genus Peucedramus; species Peucedramus taeniatus. The sequence continues at coordinate 28,988 of WBNO01030574.1, forward strand.
TTTTCCAGATTTGATTAGAATTGGTAAAAGGATTTAGAATTCAACAAGGATGAAGGGTACATACAATTACACCAATCCTATTTCCTTAAGAGGTCAGGCTGATAAAAAAAAAAAAAACTCAACCAATAAATCATTCACATTTATTCCATGGACTTATTTCTCAAACTTGCTGCAGAAACAAAAAAACTCAGAACTCAGTTAAAAAAAAATCTTAAAACCACACAAGCAATCATAATATTGCAGCCCATTCTGGAACCTGACAAAATTTTAAAGATAATATTGTGCCCTTCTCTAATCCCTCTTTTTTAACTTTCCACCAAAAGTGGTCATTACATAATCTAAACATCACTCCTCTTCACTTTTAACTGGTTACTAGAAGAATGGTGGATGAGGTAAAAACAAACAGAACTTACTTCATCCTTAATGACTTTCATGAAAGGGAAAATTACTCTGACATTTGTAGCAATTCTTAGAAGCTGGTAGCACTGGTCCACAAATACTTGTTTGGATGGGTTAGATTTGAGCTGCAGTTTACTCCAAATGAAGATCAGCTCCCTATTAGGTAGAGAATAAAATAATCCAATTACATTGAGTTTTAGAACTCTCTCACTAAGCACAATGCATTACTAAAGACAATTATTTGCATATTCTGTGATTAAAATCATATTTGAGGGTGTAATACTGACCTAATTAACACCACAACATGCACAACGGAAAATGCAACTTAATGACTTTGTTAAAGCATTCAGGGTATCTCCTATCACCAACCAATTAAATATTCAACAAAACATTCATGTATTCAGCTCAGTTTCAGAGAAGTGCACAATAAAATCAGATGGAACAGCACCTAGCCCTCAACACCACAGGCAATAAACATCTGTATGCTCTTGGGATTAAGTCACTTCCAGTACAAGGATGAAGAGCCCTTCAGGAAAAGAAGCTTTTGAATGTGAAAAATGGAAGCAGCACAGGAAGCTCCTGATGTGGCAGGAAATAGTGATGTTCTCCAGTTTTTACAGCACTATTTTCTGCCTAGAGCAGTTACAAACTTTCAGGCTCTACAGCTATGCTACATCTCCATAATCCGCAGCTAAATAACATTCCTGCCTGAGAAAAGGAAATGTAAGAACAGATTAGTGCTGAACTCTGCACAAGTGATGTACTAGCCTATAAAATAGAGCTAATTGAAGTTTACAGCATCAAAGTTCTGTGCACTTAAATTCAGAGACTTAGGAAGGCAACTGGGCTTTTAGTCACGAGAAAATTTTTGCCAGCACTAAGATCTCACACAAAGGCTAGGTCTAGCTAGGACTCAGGAGAAATCCCACCACAGAGTTACAATGAAAGCAGGATCCACTGACTTGCATTTTCTGAAGGAAGACACTTTTCTACTCCAGCAGTCTCCTCCCTCAGAAAACAAACTTGGTTACTGACAAAATATTTGGCTGATTTCCAGAGTCAGACAAACCCTTTGAGATTAAGCTTCTCTTAGGGAGCTCAGAGCCTGAAGGAAAGGAAATGACAGAACTGCCTATGACAAAACCAACTCCACTTTTAAGTTTAGGACAGCTCTAGAATTCTGCTTGAAATGGAGACCTTGATTGTTTTCTTTCATTCAGAACCCAAGAGAACTAAAGTTGAAAGAAAGATCAAGCTTATGGGGGAAACTGAAAAGGGAGACCTAGAAGCAGCTCTACACACACAAAAAAAAAGAAATTTTCTGGTTTCCTAAAGATACAAACTGCTCACCTCTGCCTTTACCAGGCTGGAAACCTGAATTCTACATATTTGCAAACTTCATATACAAGTTTGAAATTAGTGTCTTCATGCACTAAACCATTCTTAACAACTCAGTAGAAGTCTCAACCTGAAGTACAGAAGTAAGAACTGAGTAGCTTTGCTGTTATATGTTACAATTCATCCATCTCATTCTCTGCTTTGCCTCACACCATTTCAGAGCAAGCCATTTCAATACTAATCCCAGAGAATGTGAGAAAAATCAAATTATTCTTCGGAGATTAGTGGTTAAAGAGGCTTGCTGTGTGTTCAGACAAGTGCTAGGCTGGCACAAGGAAAGAGCTGAAAAAGGAGAGCAGAAAACTGCAAGTAGAAGGAAGAGCTGCATGCTGAAGAACAAGGTGTTACCCACCATTTACCTAGACCCTGACATGAAACACTATTTTAGTCTTTTAGTTTCATTTTTCTATGTCAGTGCAATGGCTTCTCCTTTTCAAGTCCATTTCTGCCTTTGTTGGGACAATTTAAATTGTTACTGGGAGATCACAGATCTCACCACCTCTTTATCAGAGGCAGCCATGCATTCCAGCCTCTTTATATAAAAAATACCAAAACCACTGTGTGCCACATGAAATGATGGTTAAACCCTCCTTAACTCAGCTGGATCTAAACCCCTTGCTACTCTTAATAAATAGGGAACACACTTTGCCAAAAGACTGATCAAACCTGTGGCAAAAATTCTTTGACTAACTGAATTTACTGCATAGGAATCACCTGAAAACAGCCAAAATAGCATTTAAAAACATCTGCCAGAGAAGGAAAGCCATCTATGCCTGCTCCACCAAAATATTGTGTGTCCTCCTGAAGAGACAACACTTTGATACAAAGTATTATTGATTTCTTACCATTATTTCACACAAATATATTTTAGTATGACCAAGCACAGCTTGCTTGATGATTTCATTTCAGAAAAATAATTTGCTCATCTGAATCTAGAATTTATTCTTAACATCAGTCAAGAAAATTTGAGTTTTGTGACCAAGCTGCTTCAAGTTCATCTTCCTCTAAGATGACAGCTAAGGGTTTTAGCTTGAAGATTTCATTCAGGCTGTAGCAAGTATCTGCTATTTACAGCTTTCTAATCTGTTTTGTTGTCTTATCTTTGTTTGTAGTGTTAGCAGCTAGATGTCTGTTAGCTCTGCAAGGCCCTCAGTTCCAGACAAGGTGAGATGATTTATCATGTGCTGGAGACACTAAAATCTTCCCTGGGGAAAAATACTCTGTAGGTTAATTTAACCTGGGGCTCCTACTTCTTAAAAAAATTGGACTGGAGTACAGTCATGCCTTCACAAGCTTTGCTGCAGTTTCCATGAGCTATCAAGTATTACACAGAGTTCTTGTTGGGAACACAGTTGTTAAGGCTCAGCATCTGTGAAGAATGAAACATCTGTTTGTGAGCTGCACAGACAGAACTGCTCTGAACTCTCTTCCAAAGATCCTCAAGTTCTATATTCTGAATAAATTAAAATACTGAGAGATGCCAAGATTATTTCCCTGAAAACCAGGTATCAAACAGTACTCGAGCCTCTATTGGAATTTTATCTTTGACATCTGATTTACCAGAACAAAAAGATACATCTTGCTTTGAACAGCAATTTCAAAAATGGATGATGCAAAACTCAATGATCAGCTGGGTAAGAGCAAGGTCAACATGTTACTACAGCAAAAGGAGCTTTAATTACACTACTAAAAATGCATTTCTTCAAAGACTCGTGCCCTCAAACAGAAAGCATTAATCCATGGAGGTTGCTGTAATTTCCTAGCAAGAAATAGGGAGATGCAGTTATTGGGCAGGAATCAGCAAAGATGGATTGAATTCCCACTGAGCTCACACTAACTCTACCTTTTAGCTCAACCAAAGATGGTTGAACTTCATCTTTCCTATGGGGACAGTCCTGTCCATCTCTTCCTGGACAGACTGGATGAAAAATGCCAGTAGCTGTTGCCAACACATTGTGCTATAATGGATGCCATTATCATAATCCCAATGGTTTTGATTGAGCAATTACTCCTCCAACAGTCCAACAGATAAGGAAAAATATTTATATCAAACCAAACATTATCATATCTAACTTTCATGGTTTCTCAAGGCTACAAAGCTGTTTGATTTCCTGGAATCTGGGAACACAGAAATCCAAGGTAGCTTCTGAACTCAGAATTAGTTAGATTGATAATTTGATCTCTATCAAATCCTTGTTAGGATGTTTTGCTTTAACTACATAAACAAACAAAGCATATTTTATTCAAGGAATACTGATGGTCCCCTAAGTACAGAAATCATACAGGCTCAACAGAAGGATTATATTCCTTAGCCTTCTTTCAGTCCTCAGAATGATGAAATTTGTTGACAACACTAGAAAACACTTCTTAGACCTAAAAACAAGTTCAGGTATCAAGATAATTGAATGTGTGTGAAGACATCTTCAATGTTCTCTAGAGAACCCCATCTAGGTGATACCTCTGTTCATGACATCCAAGTTTCCATAATTAACAGCACATTCCCAGCACCACACATTCTCTCTTTAGGCACCTTGGTAACACACTACAGCTACAGAGCAAAATATCTACATGGCTAAAGCCTACAGACTGCATTTTGCTAATAATAGATGCTACATTTCTAGGTATGTAAAGGTTCACTTTTCTATTACTTTGAAACAGTAAATAAAGAGTTATGAACTATTAAGCTACCCTGTATATGACTGTGTAAAAGGGCAAACAGGCACAACAGAAGCACCAGGAACACTTAAAAATCATTTATATCTAGTATTTTAAAGTTAGGTGAGTTTCATTTTGGCAATAAGCATGTATTTTCTGCTCAGCTGCTTCCCCAGAAATAAAGTATTTACCATATACAATACATGTCCCCATTTTGGAGCTGTGGGACTAGGAAGGATTCACAAAGCTGTAAGGCTAAGGTAGTCTTCCCTTCTTTTTCAGTGTTGCAGATGATCTCAATTCCACTCTTGCAATCAGTCCTCAACAAGTGCTATACAATTAAAATAAAATCGATTTAGATCAATTTGCTGACATGAAATCAAAACCAATCAGACCTTGCTCTACTAAAAACTTCAGGAATTGCTATTAACACAGGATGTCTTTGGAATGGCTTTTGTGTACATCTATAAGTAAAGATTTTGGAGGTATTTAGAGCTCTTTCATATTTCTTAGAGTAATGACCATCAGAATAACTGTCTGAGAAATTAAAATACTACACAAAAGCACTTTCTTCCTTGTTCTTGCCACTTTTTTGGTGACTTGTTCTTAAAACAAGGTTAAGAAAAGCACTGTTATCTACCAAGTGCTATCAGTGATAAAATAGGGCCATATTCAGTTCAAGTGTCATTTTACATATTGGGGCATCATTAAAAAACTTTAACAAAACTATATAATGTATGATTAACATCAATTAGGCTCAAGTGCTTTTATTAAAATAGTCAATAGTAAAATACTCAATACACTGAAGTTACGAAATATTTAGGGACTATATCTACAAGAATACCTGACCAAAAAATTCCATTTAGGTCAACAAGATTTGTAGGCACTTCACATTCAACTTTTCCAAGCTTAAGCCAGCACTGAGTTTAGCAACAGCAGTGTGGCTGCCTGATTTTATGACACTTGGTTGCACAAAAGCAGAGTTCCACATGCTCCTCTTGACAACTCGTACACAGCAAGTATAAAGCACCACTTCATTTTAAAAAAAGAAATGTATACTGACAAACAATACCTCCTGGAATAGCTGATCTTCTAATGGTGACATATAAAGACAGGTGAAAAGAGCTTGATGGAAATACAGATCTTTACTGATATCTGGATGATTTATGCAAGATTTGATAAGAGCCATTGCCTCAGGGATGCGTTCACAGGCAATAAGGTATCTGGCACGGAGTTCAAAGAACAGTGGATTTTCAGAGCTTAAATATTTGTTAACTGCACAGAAAAGAAAGATTTAAAGGCAATTAGAATATGAAGTCCAAACAACAAATATATCTAAATGTAATGTTGTTTTTAATAACAAATAATATCAAGAAAAAATAAAGGCTCTGCTAAAAAAGTCTATCAAATATTAAATTAAATACCATAAGAAATCTGTCCTTCTGCGTGGAAACAGAAATTGTTATTTTTCTTAAACCAGTAATCTAGTTCAGTATTTTGCTTCTAACAAGTTAACACAAGGAGCTGTAAAGGATTGGTAAAATTTATATTACATAGAAGCAGATGTGAGCATTTTAAAGAAAGAAAATTCCCTCTTTTCTCAGCAGTGGAATCTGTGTGACTGTCAGAAATATAAGATTGACATCACTTGCAAAGCTATAATTATAAATCTTTTAAAAAACCTCAAGATACTCATTATCCATTAAAATGTAAGACCTCAAAGTGGTGAAAAAAGTTAACTACAATTCACATGCTATTGCCTTAAGAAGCTTTGAATGCCTTGATTTTTCTGGCTTGTAAAACATATCTTCCTCTGACAGTGCTACTGGGCACAATTCCTACCTAAATACCTTTAAATTCTGGCTCCTAATTTCTGGAAATCTGTTTTTCAGCTCTAAAAGATAATCTTAACACTAATATTTTAATGAAAAAATTTCAAGTGAGATACTGAAAATACTCAACATTGAAGTAACTGGAAATTCAGAAATACCTAGAAGACATGATTTGCATCTTTATTATAAAATATCATACAGATTATAGTATTTCTTTGGATTAAAAGTTAAAATATTACTCAAGGCTACAACTGTAATACTTTAGTGTTCCATGTTTTAAAGAAAGAAAGAATGAGATAGTCAATTTAAAGTCAGTGAAGGCTGAAAGTTCATCCCTTAGAAGGAATCTCTATTAATTACAACCATCTTAAAGTGATACTTAAGAAATGGTTACAAAAACCACAATCAGAACAAAGAGTTTTTTCCCCAAAAATGAAGAGATTAGTTGTACAATAAGCTTTCAGTTAAAGTTTTTTTTTAAGGACTGAAATAATTTTTTACACTTAAACCAAAGATTTCTCTAGCATTTTTGCTTTTATGCAAGCTAGCAGTGTTCCATACTAAAGAACATTTAAGCAGTAAAATTCAAGGTGTCAGGTTTCAATTTGATTTGTTAACAGATGCACTGGAAGAAAGAAACATCTCATTCCCATTATCCATTAGCACTTTTGAGAACAAACTCAGAAAACAAGAGGACTAAAAGGAAAGCCAGTGTCTAATGGGGGTGATGAACTGCAAGAAAAAGTCATTATATGAAAAGTCATTAGAGCCAGGTAAAGGCCTCTCCTTTTCTGAATTACCACCCTTAGGATAATAAACTACATCCTCTGTTTTGCATGCAAGCATTACTGGAAAATAAGGCTGGAAATACTCAGCTTTGGTGAGTGCTAATGGTGAGGAAATGCTGTCCATCTAACAAGTGGCTGTAACATCCTTTTCCCTTAAAGGTGGGAGAACTGCTCTGCACAGCACAGCTCACCCTGTTCTACCATTCCCACTTGGTGTGGGGAACTCTGAGGTCCTTTCTGCTCCAGAAATGAGACTCTGACAGCCTCCTCTCCCAGGGAAGGGCATCTCCACACCCTATACCACTGCCAGCAGGAGCTCCCAAGGATGGGGGTTCCTACAGCCTCCTCTGTTTTCAAGCAGTTTCACTGATACTGCAGGGCAATTCTCCCTCCCTTTTCTGGAATGTCCTATTTTCCCAGGGCAGCACACAGAGCTCTTCTAACCAGCTACAGCAGCCTTTGGCCAAGCCTGTGATACACTAAGAAACAACATTTATTCCTACCCAGGCAGTGATGCTTTGCTTTAGAGCAACAGACATCAACCAGCACCTCAGAAACTCATTAACTGCTCCATCTGACTGCACCTCTGTCATGTTCTCTCCTAGATGCTCACCTTATTCTCCCTAGTCCATTACAAGTTGATTGTTCCTATGTTTCAACCCCACTATTTTTCTTTCAACTCAATGACTGCTTTGTTTCCAGCCATCTCCAAACAGATTGTGATATCTCAAAGTTTACAACTCCTGTAAAGACAGACACAGAGAGGTTTATCTTGGCCTAAGCTTCTCCATGGAGTTAATGAATCCAGGACAGGATTATGTAGTTCACACCAACTGATTTTTGCAAGGAATGATTGGTGATTCAGCAATAATAGGCAGTTTTTCCTATTTAAAATAACCCCTGAGGGAGCTACATGGCCAAGTTTCAAAATACACTAAACACTGCTAGCCTATAAAGCAGCACAGGATGTTTGCTTTGTGTAACACTTCACAATAATCAAATTTTAGAGGAAGTGAGATGAAGAAAGAATGGGATTTCAAAATATAAATTATCTAAAATAAAACGTTTGTCAGCACAGACGAGATGTGTCAAGGGTGTGTGTGAGAATATCAGAATATAAAAGGAGAGAAAATCTCTCAGCAGAGGGGAAAAAGATGCAGCCTGAAACAAAAGGGCACAATGTGCTCATCTACTGACAAGAGGTCTCATTCCTGCCCTGCCAAGTTAAAAACAAACATCCTCAAACTGTTACCCATCATAGAGAGGATTGATGATGACCAAGAGAATCATTATAGCAAAGGACTAAACTAATTCTTTGCTGGAGAGATGGAGATCAAGACCTAATTCCCCATAATAATCACCAAAATCATGTGATGCAGAACAAAACAAGGTTCATCTTGCTTTTCATTTTGTTTCTGTAGGTATTTGACCAGAACTTTATGAGATATCTAATAAAAATCATGGGTAAATCTGTTGCTCAAGCAGTTGCTTCACAAAAGAGACAGAACAACAAAGGCATAAGGATGTTACTTTGTATCAAAACCCTTGTTCTGGTTAAGGAGGCAGCTCACTGAGCTGTCCTGACTTTAGTGCTCTTCCTCTCTCTCAACAAACAGACTGTCACAAACACAGTGATGAGTTTCTGTCAGGCACTACACCCTAATAACTAGAGAAGAGCTGGCATTTCCCATCACTATCACACTAAAACCAACTTTTTTTAAGAGCTCCCCTGTGACCACTGCTGCTTAACATGCTAGTGAAGACTTTGCTGTAGCTTGGGTATTTTTCCTCTTAGGAACTTTCATTAACATTCCAGTGATTTTGTTCCCATGCACTGCACCTTTGCCAGCTCCAGGAATTACATATCCATAAACAGAAAGCAGCTGTCACATGTAGCCATGGGCATCATTGGAAACAGAACAGAAGAAAAGCCACAAGACCAAGTATTCACAAGTGAAGAGAAAAATTAAATGAGTCAGAGTGCCAGGAGACAAATACACATCAGATCCTCCCCAATCATGTTATTTCAGGAGTCTAACTGAAGTCAAGTTGATCTCCATGCCTTAAGTGTACACTTAGATTTGGGAAGTCCACCCTGTGAATTTTATAAACTACTCCATAGCTGCCTGTGTCTGACCAATCTGATCTCTAAATTAAAGGAACAGACTTAAATTAGCAAAGAAATTCAGCTTTTTTTTCATACAAAAAACAGACCAGCACACTTTACTACAGAAAAATAATTAAAACACTGTGCAATGCTAGCTGATAACACCTGACCCTATATGTTTTAAAAAAGCATAATTGAACACATTTTTCATTACTCTAGAAAATTACAGTGATAAATGAAGTACCTAAGTCCTGTGACACAGGCTTTGCTTTAAGAATTGCTTGTAATACTGGATCCTCCCATGGTCCACCATCTCGAATGATTCGAGTCACTAGTTCCAGGTTCAGATTCCTGTATTTATTTAGAAGGTTCTGGCATTCCTAAGTGCAAAAAGAGAAACAATTAGAAAGAATAAAAACATGCTGTCTAAAAACAGTTAGGCTATCCCAAAGATACAAATCAAGAAACCCATGCATGGCTGAGTATTTCCTCAGTCAGTAATTTGAGCTACAAAGTTTTTCATTGACCATACAGAAAGCCCTAAAGCAACAACTGATATTATCTACAAACAGCAATACAGAACTGTTGAAGGTCAAATTCATGGCTTCTACAGCCCTCAGAAAGAGCCTTCCATTTGTATAACAATGCAAAACCAACTTGGATTGGAAATATTACTGGCACACACTGAGACAAGCCTTCACCTCATGGCAGCCTGCACAGATTTAGACATGTTGAGCTGGATTTGTGATTTCTGACGGAAAAACTGAGTTAAGCCATGATTCACCAGCCCTCAAGCAACCATTTTTCTCCAGATTTCTACACAGCAGGAATTATGTTTCCTGTAATACCATGGAAATGCTTTAGCCAGCCATGATTTTCACATGTCAAGTTCCCTCTCATCCCCACGCATTATTTGCTGTAAAAATGTCAACAACATCATTAATTAACAGAAAATTTCAGTAAGGAGAGAGTTATCTAATACTGAAACAAAAAATGCAGCAGAAGAATGGCTTCCATCCACATACAATTACCTGCTTTTCACTGCCAGTTTGATTACACAACTAATGCAGAAACTGCTGGCACAATTATTTGTAGAAGCAGTAATAGACAGGTATCAACATAAAAACAGCAAAGAAAGACCTATTTCTCAAACTGCAGTTCCATGAGCAGTATTAATAAAGACTCAACCCAGGTTTTCATCCTTTTTTCCCCTACAAAGTTTCCTCTCAGGGTGGCCCAGCCCTAAAAATCCATTCAGGTATTAAAAAAATCCCCAACAAACCAAACCCTACACTTACCTGGCAAAACAAGTTTTTAATCCAGGGTCATTTATCTTATGCAGTTGTAAATAGACATAGAAAACTGTCCCAATCTACCCAAGAATAGAACAACTTAAACTATCCATGTTTATGCTGACTTGAAGACTTCATTGACATGAAGCTTCAATTTCAAAATTACTGTTTAAAACCAGAAGGGAAACTTGAGATTTCATGTCACAAACTGAATGACATTAAGCTCTAAATAGACATAAACAAGCAAAGTTTCTTTCACTATAATGGCACATTTTCTCCAGGTCATATATTCACCAAAACTGTCTTTACATCTACTAAAATAATATTAGAAGTTTATATGAAAGTAGGCAACACTACCTGGATTGAACCTAAAATATCTTTCAAAGGATCTTCATAGAACTCATCTTTTCCAAAGAACAGCAGCAATTCAAAAAAACTCCTAAAAAACAGAAGTAGTGACAAGTCAAACTAGTAACATTGATTCAAAAAATGAAAATACTGTAAGTCTTTAACTTTTAGCAGCACTCAAAACAAAATTAGGAATTCTGTGAATTCTAGACTTGGGCCATGTGGAGTCACTCAAAGGTTGTTGGTGGCCAACAGTTCATCTTTTCAGGCACTTCCTACAAACATACTTTATTTCATTTCAGCCCGTCTCGCCATAACTGAAGTCTCTCTATGAAGATGTTGGTTTAAAGGTATTAATTATTTTATCTTTAAAAAAAAAAAGCTTTTGAAGATTATTTAGAAAGGGACAGCTTTTGTGCAAATATTAAACAAACTATGTTTACCTCATGTGTGGCATTCAATTTCATACAACTTGAATTTTACCACCAAGCAGATCAATCAGGTCTCTATCCAGCAAGATGAATTCACAAGTGTTACCCCCAAAAGAGGTGGCAGAAATGGGTGAAGACAAGATTAATACCTTCAACAGCTGCTTAGATTCAAACTGATTCGTGGCCTCCATGGTTTTTATAATCTTAAAAAGCTGATCTAACATTTTATTTCTTTAAATCCTGTTACAGGATCAGAGAGGTTGGTAAAAAGCAGCTTTCCAGATCTCCTTTCAATTCAGGTTTTCATTTAAAAAAGCCTCCTACCAGATAATGCAGTTGAGTGAATTCAATCAAAAACTTGGCAGTTGTGGATCTGCAGTGCAACTGTTACTGTTCTGCCCGAAGATTCTGAGAAATTTCATTTCTGCTTGGAAAAAGTAGCAGGCAGGCACTGCACTAATGAGCTGCAATTGCTGATTGAGAAAGTCAAGAGCAGCAGACAAAAACTGAGCAACTCTCCAAAGGACAGGCAGGACTTCAAAAAGTATTGTGCAAATTAAAGGCTTTTTTTTCCTCAGTAATATTTTCATTAAACATGTGCATTAAAAAAAGCCTTAATACTCACAGACAAAATTAAGTTTTCTATAGGAGTAATGGAAAAGTACAATAAAATTAGATTTCCAATAGATTATGCTGAAGTAATTTTTTCTAACCAATTATTAAATATGCCAAAAACAGGCTTAAAGAAATAGATACAAACTTATGTTCAGTGACAGAACTTCTCTCAAGGTTAGGTCTGTGAATCTCAATTCAAATATGCAATGAAAAAACAATCCCTACCCAAATAAGTACATGGTTCTGAAAAAAATTCTCATTTCATGTTAAACAAATTTTTGCAGCATACTTGACTCTCAGGAAAGGTCAGCCATGAGTGGAGTCACATCATGATCTGGAAAGCAACCAAAATGGAACTTAAATATTAAGACAAAACTAATTAGAGCAATGGATGCATGCTTGTATTTAAATTTGTTTTGACTGATTTAAAAAGAGGAGGATCTTGCAAAAAAAAAAATCTGGAAATCAATAGTGAACAATGTAAACTACAATTTTCTGCTTTATCAATGCACTTGCTCACGTTCTAATAAAGGAAGCCATCAAAATATTTTTTTTTCCTCATCACCAGTCTCCAGCTAAAATTACTACAGTCAGTTCCAACTTTGTTTATTTCAAAACTGTCTGCAGCACTGCATATCCACATTTATATCCATCTAGATTGATCACATCACTGCTTTGGCATCAGAAGACTGCCTAAAAACACCAGTGTGGCACCATTATAAAACCCCCTGACACTAATGCAGATGCTACTTCATTTGATATGAATAGCAAGGTTATTAGGTATAGGAAATAAACCAGTTGCTCCTGTTAACAGTTTATTGTCTGGTTACCAAGGAAATCTTATTCAAGGATGACAATACAGTCAGGCAGAGTTTTGCTCTCCAAAAACTAAGACCTAATATACACTGAATTTTCAAAAGAGATTCGAGCAAGGTTGCCCAGGTAACTGCAGCTACTAAGCCCTGGGATCCCTTTATATCACATCACATGCAAAACTGTGCCAGCCAGGCAGAAGAATAAATAATCTGATATCCTAGAATGGAAGCAAATCTCATGGAGTAAACCCAGTCTCAAAAATCAAAACAGACAAGGGTGACAGGAACTCAGTGACTAATTTACTTCTCCATTATCAGAACGTATCCATCCAAAAAAAAACCTGAATTTCTACCTTTTTACCTCCCAAGCTTTGCTATTAAAAAGTACATGTAAACATGGTTTGAACTTGGAGGTTTTTTCCTTAAAACTAGTGAAAAGACCCACTGCAACAGATGTCAGCATGTTTTGATGTAACTTTGAAAACTGTGGTCTTATGATGCCATAAATAGTCCTCTGTCAAAGTTTCACACACACAAAACAGGAAACGTCCACAGCAAAGCTTCACCAACATTTAAAGACAGCATTTCTTTTTCCTTATGTACTTATTGCCCTGACACATACAGTCTTCACGTGGGAAAATGACCAATGCATCAAGAAAATTGAAATTACAGCAAAATTTATGACAAAACATCCTGCAATTCTTGAAGCTGAATGTGACTTTGGGTCAGTTAACTTCAACTGAGTCAATTCCAATGACAAGGAATTATGTTCATAAATCTGATGACTCAAACATAAAAATCCATACAATTTACAAGTAATTGACCTCTTTATTAAGACATTTATCTTAAGAAGTACTTAGCTTATTACATCGCTAAAAGTACAGAAGTAAAAATCTGAGATAAAAGATTTAGAATTATCTACTGGAGAAGGCTGGTCTTCAAACACTCCAAAATAAGGTTATGATGATCACTTATTTCTGAGATTATTCATTTTGTCAGACATCCCTTATGACAAAACACTGTCATAGCCAACTTGAATATTTAATAAGGATACAAAAAAGACGAAAACAAATTCTAATTAGCAATCCTTGATTCTGTGTAGCTACACCACCTGTAAAACCCCTCTGGGGAGCTCTGAGGATCTGAAACCCTTTTGCTACGCTATTGCAAAGGAAGGAATAACAAAAATGATGAAGTACTCACAAAGCAAGGCTACTCAGTACATACTGCACGTGCTCACATTCGGCGGGGAAGGACACGCAGGCGGACGTGAAGCAGCACAGCGCCGTCTGCAGCACCTGCAGCTGAGGCAGAGGGACCTGCCACCTCCCAGCATAGTCTTCAACAACCTAGGCAAAACCATGGACATACACATTAGCATCCAAGACATTCCCCTTGGTCACAAAGAGACAGTTAATACTCCAGCTGCTTTAGTTCCCCGCCTTCTTTTCTGGTTTATACCTATACCATGAAAGGAATATCACACGGGAACTTCAACTGCTCTTTTCAGAGGATAAGGGAGGAAATGCTTTTTTCTTGTGTTGTGCCACAATAGATATTGCACTCTGCATTTAAACACAAGTTTTTGTTTTGCAAGGGGATGCAAATTAGAGAGTCTGTAACAATATCCAGACGTTCTAATCTAAAAACTTTCCAAGAGGGGAAAGAGTAACCTGCACTCTTCCAGACTTTATGTCAGCAGAGAGCCACAAACATTCCAGCCACTCTTCCTTATCTGATCAAATGAGTAAATTTGGCTTTATTTAGACCTAGGATAGATCAAAGGCAACAGAAGCCAAGATGGATCCATACTTTGTATGCAGATTCTTAGTTTTCCAAACTTATTTTAGTAATTTGTTTGAAAAACTGTTAGCTTAATGCAGCAAATACCTGAGTCAACTGAAGAAGAATTAGCAGACTTGTAGATAAATACTATTCCCCTTAAGAAGACTAAACATTTTATGAGATAGTCCTGCCTCACAGATTTATTAAGAGTTTCCTGAAATAGTTTTAGCCAAGTCCCTTTTTTAGAAAACCACAAAAGCCTTAAAAAACAAAGCAGACAAAGAAAAAACATCCTTTAGAGGTATGAGCCTCCAAAAGGTCAAACAAAGGTGGAAATAAAGCATCACTTCCCACCAGGATGTTTCACAATGCTTGCACCTGATGGGCACAGTACAGATATGTTCATAAATTATTTCAAGCAATAAAACAACATTTTGTGTCCTACTGTACAGCCCTCACTGCTCCTCCAGCACTCATCTGAACCCAGTGTAAGCTCAATTAGGAATTAATGGGTAGGGAACAGCCTATCCCCAAAAAAAGCCATCAGTCCCAGTCTGCACCAGCTCCTCTGCCACACAAATACCAGAGCCAGCAGAGAAAGGAACACAGCAGTGACACCACCTTGGCCTGGCAGCTGGTGAGCAACTCAAATGTACCAAAACAGATTCACAGCAAGTGCCTCCCCATCCCAAACTGCTCAGGAAAAATAGGGATAGCAAACTTTTCCTGAATGTAGATAACCTGAAACCATGAATTCATCAGCCACAGGAAAAGAGAAATCTAACTGGTCAATTCTCAGACTTGCAACAACCAGGAAGAGATAGGGGTGTGGTGAGTGTGTGGACAAAAAGCTCAACTAAGTAAAAAATAATAATTTCCAAACCACACTTCACACACATTCTATACAGAAGGAAAGGCAGGGAATAATGCATACTTCAATGTCTGTTTTTAAGTAATCTCATGGAACAACTTTTTCTCTAATAGAAACCAAGCTCTTTTTTTGGACAAAATACTCAAGGTGCCAGGCTTTGAAACAGGACTGCAAAGCAGAACATAAGTTTACCAGCACATTTTGAACAGGCACACTAATTTCAATACAATGAAGTCAACCAAAAAAAAAAACCCCATAACATTGTCAAAGCACACTGGCCTTGTTCAATACACAGGAGAGAAAGCCAGAAGGGAAGCAACCTTTCTTATGTGACCTTCTGCAACAGGTGCTTTCAAAGTCTCTGTTAGGGTGCAATTTTTAATACCCTTAAAGCATCACCCCCAGTCTGTCTGTACCTGCCATTGCTAATAACCATGAAGGGACTGGGCCTCTCCCATTCAGAGCAGATAAAGGCACTGAAAGGAGGCTGAAGCACATTCCTGACACCAAACCCCCCATTCAGCTCCACCTTTGTCCCACACCAATACACTGCTTCCCCTCCTTTTGTAGGTTTTAATAACTCAGAGGAAAATCCAAGACTCAGACGTGTCCCATTAAAACAAAACCAAGATCAGATTCATCAAAAATTTCTGAGCTGCTAAGGCAGCTAACCCCAAAAACAACAAGGCAGTAATCAAAAACCTTGACTACAGCAGAGAAAGAATAGCTTTTCTTTGAATATTATGTTTTAACTAATTATATGCATATATTTTAAGTAATTAAATATGCACATATAAAGTTATGTTATAACTGATAAATTATACACATATATTTTAAGTGATTAAGTATGCACATATAAAGTAATTTGGCTGTATTTCAAAGACTTAAAAGAAACAGCATTGCAAATAATTAGATTTGCAAATACACAGGACACAAACCCCAAATGTTTTATGCAGTGCTAGGCTGGAAGTTGCTACAGCTTTTCCTATTCCTCCACACAACAAAAAAACCTACAAATCCATCATTTTTAAAAGTTTATCATTACTAGGATTTCCAACAAAGTTACTTCCATAGCTTCTTGTGAGATTTAACATTAAAGTCACCACAGGATTAAAAGCACAACAATTCTGTGAGTTTTTCTCTTGATAGTTTTCAGACACAGAAAGCTTCTTGGCAAATATAATGGTTGTCATTCATTATAATAAATATATGTAAGGGTTGTCACATGAAAGGACAAACCCAAAAAGGGCAAGCTTAGAAAAACCGAACTTTCCTGAAAATTAAAATCTGTAATTAAAAACAACACCCACCACAGTTGCCTGATCAGCAGAAATACCAGAGCAGCTCAGATACCAAAGTTCAGCTCTAGAACTTGAGTAATACTGCATTTACTCTTCCTGGAAACATCACAAGAAATAATCACAGCTTTTTAACTGTCTTTTGAACCTGTTCAGTGATGAAGAGCATTTTGGCTTTTTTCCATAATCAAACAAGCCAACCATGTCCTTATAAATAAGGATTTTATTAATCAAATAGAGATTAGAAAAAGCCTTACAATTTTAGGGTAATATGAAATATTACTTGACATGTATTTATACTAAAATATGTAAGCAATGGCTTTACTGCAATTCATATGTGAATATTACATAAGGAGTAACCAAACATAATCACACTTCTGGCAAAAGAAAACACATCACCCAGCAACAGCATGACACATCCTATGAGATAAGTTTCTACCCTTAAAGCTAAGTGCTTCCCCCTACTCTTAATCACCAAAATCTCATCTATCTCCTCAGCCTGCTTGAGGCAAGAACAATTCCCAAGATTGGGTACCATATGCCCATTCCATTTAGAAGCCAAAAAGTCATGTATGCTTATAGTCTGTCACTTCCACAACAGTGAAAACCATACACTAATTCTAGAAAAGCAGTTTGGGCTGATTGGAGCACTGATTTATGGCTAAGAGATAAATATATATACTGAAAAGTAGAAATATTCCTCCTCACCTTTTGATTAGCACCTCATCCCCTAAACGAAAGTAAACTAATGAAAGGAACTGTTTTGCTCACGTATAAAAGTGAGAACTGCCATTCTTATGAAAACACAAATGCTCACATCCACATCACTGGTAACCAGTAAAATACAATTCATTAGGTGTATCACTGAAAAAGTACAATCACTTCTTTTCCTCATCCAAACAAAAGGACAGAACTTTTGGATTTTTGCATTACTTCCTGCACAAAGTGTGCCTCCTCGAATTTGAACAAGCCCATGCAGCAAAGCTAGCAGACAGAAGCATCACTCAGTGGAGATCCTCCCGTTAGGTATAAAAACCTGCAACTCCTTTCTAAGTTATAGCCATGATATATTTTTCCAAGGAAAAAGTAACGAGCTTATTTCCATACAAAAGCTATACTTAATGAAAAGGCATTAAAATCTGGAGAAGTAGCAGCACCAAGTTTGAAAGTGTCAGAGGAAAGTTTCAGGGAAGTAAAAAGATTTTACAAACATCAAGAAAAATCTACAATGTATTGCACAAACGTACAAATGTTTCTTTTGGAAAATAGTAACTCCTTAATCCTACTTGTAATACGGGGAGATCATTTCCCAGGGTAAAGCTGAAAGGACAGCAGGCACAAAAAGCTGAAGAGAACCACCCTGAGTATGTGAATAAGAAAAGATTTTAAGATGCTAATGACAAGAGCAAGAAGACTGGAAGCCCGCAGGAGTCAACCTTCAGATAAAGAGGTTGCAAATCAACTGCTATTGTGAATTCTCCTGAACTGACTGAGGAGCCAAGTGCACTTCACCCACCAGAGGCCAGCTTTGCATGACAGACCCTTATCAGTTTTCCCATCGAGTGTCAGAGGAAGGAGCGACACCACCTAAGCCAGGCCAAGGACACCCTTCTGCACTCACAGGTAAATCCTCACCACAACTGGAAGCTCGCCTTGGCAGCAAACACCACGTGGTTTTGTCACATCTATTTCATAAGGATTTCCTCTTAAACATGAATTCACCCGAATCTCAAGCAGCACAATAGTAAACTACCAATAAGTAAACTGAACATACTGATTTCCACCAGTCCCACATGTAAAAAACCACCATGACTGATTAATTGTAACATTTAAATAGTTTCAAGTAGTTATGGTACTCTTTGAATTTTAGTTATTGGAATGTATGATCAGCCCTTTGCAAGGTTTCATGTAACAAGGAATATCAACATTCAAAACCATGGAAAAAGTCAAATATTACTTATAACAGTGCTCTTAAAATTTGAGCCATTAACAAGGATAAAGCATCTTTGTTCAGGAAGGTACAAAAACCACAAAACATCAACACCACAAATTATTACACGAGCAAACAGGTGGTGAAAAATTACAGATTCTGCCTTTTCAGAGAAATAAGCTTCAAGGATGTTGGAGAAATCACTTTTTACTGCTAGTATTCATGTGAGTAAGACTTGTGTAGCTGAGCCTTAAAATGGTGTATGTAGATCAAATATGGATCCCAAAGGTCCAAAATTTGATAAAATAAAAGTCTGGCATAACTTAAGGTTTGGGGAGGTTTTCTTTGCAGCTGTTTTGGGTTTTTTCTATATAAAAACAACTCAACCATTATTGATCTGAAGTCCAGAGTAAGAGACAAATGCAAATACTTTCAAATTTAGGCACAAAAAGTGTGAAACAACATTAGCCCTAAAGTCAGAAGAACAAACATGTAAAGTTGTATATTTTTTTACTTCCATCACCACAAAGCAAGACAAACAACAGTTGAGTCACACCCCCCTCCCTGCCTTTTTTGCCTGCTAAAATAAATCCAGGAAATACTATCTTCTCTGGTGTGTTACTATATTTTACTACTTAACTTTTTTATAAGCCCAAGAATTGTTTTTCCACCTATTAATGTAAGCAAAGGAGGCAATCTTTCTTTCAGGAGTGGGATCATGCTGGAAGCTGATGCCACAGGAAGAACAGATCAAGGAGTGTTTACCCCTCACAGCATCACCTTGTTACTTGAGATGAACTCACCTGGTGTTTATTCCAGTCAGTACCAACAACATAAAACAACATCCAGTACAGTTATGCAGCCCTGAGGACAACTACAGAAAGGTGGAAGCAATTTGTAATATTGTGATAGTATTTAAAGTTATAAGAAAATATCCCAAAAAATAAATTAATTTCTTTTTCTAGTTAATAAAGTGTACCCACTTCCAGTGCAATGATGGAAGCTACATCCATTTTCCAGCTCGCCATTCCAGTTTGTTTTTAAGCCAAATAAAATTGGAAATTCATCCTTCTAATTACAAAAGTATTCCCCTTAACCCTCGTACCAAAAAAGTCACACTCTGTTTTCACTGCCCTTCACCATTTGTATTTCAGTCTCACAGGAACCTCTCAATCTCTACAGTTCCTGAGAAACCTCATGAAATAATTTCAAATTCTGCATACAAACACAAGCTGAAACTCTTCCAAACGTTTAGGCTGAGGGAGTTTCTTCTAGGTACCACCTTTCAAATGTCTTTAACTCACAAAGTAGTTACAGATGCGTTGTTCTTTTGCCTGCCAAAGCTGGGAACAGCACATTTGCTTTTCCCAACATCCAAGTGGGCCTGGAACTCCACAAATAAGAAGAAAAGCCACATCAGCAAATTGTAGAAAGTAACACAGAAACAGCTGGTGAGATGCATAAGCTGGGCACTTGACTCATCTTCCAACTGTCTTTTTTTCCCTTCCAGCCACAGAAAGCTTGATTTCTGCTTTGCCCATGTCATCAATCTCAACATTCCAAGAAAACATTTTATTCCATCTTGCCTTGGAAGATTCAAGCTCTAAGGACTCTCTATGACCACGAACACCCACAAGACACAGATCCCAAAACTACAAATGGGCTTCAAGATGCCACATTCCAGCTGCACCTTGTATCACTAAATTGTGATTACATATAAATTTATGGAAAATGCTCTCATAATCCTGATACCTCATCTTTTTTAACTGGTACTTAATCGATCCAAAAGTCAAGTTGAGCTACAATATTCCAGGCCTCAAGAGAACTGAATCTGGATGGTTACAGCAGTTTTTTTACCTTTCTAACATCACTTAAGGATGAAAGATGTGCACACCAATGCATTTCAGGCTCTAAGCCACTCTCTTAAAGATCAGTAGGATTTTCTGTGTACAGAAAACAGATCTACAGACTGAAAAAAGGCTTTATTTACACCTTACTTCATTTCTCCTGTAGCTCTTAATGAGAGATGCTCACAGACTTCATCAGCTTAACTACAAGCAATCTAGCCAATATTATTCTCAGGTGACAGCAAGCTTCAGCACCATGCCTGAAGCACAGCCAAGTGTTTGGATAGATTGTTATACTGAAAATAACAATGTTTCTTTTGGGGAGTCCAAATTCACTGCACCATCACTAAGCAACTATTTCTACAACTGCTATTCCACTTAAAACACAAAACCAGGAGCACAAGAGGCAAACTAGGACTTTCAGAAGGGCCAAATGAGTATGAAGACAAGCAAAACTGTGTTAGCAGTGCAAAGTGGAGTGAGGTGGGAAGGCTCAGTCTGCACAGCAGCCAAACACATCCAAACACATCCTTCAGGAGATCTGGATGGAGAAGTACAAATATATATTACATGTATATTACACACTGTCAATCCCAGGAGGGAAAATGAGCTCATGTGAGCATATATGACTTAATTTGTTGTCAATACATAAATGTCACACAGCTACAGGCTTTTCATAGCAGCACACCCCTTAGGATCTCATGTTTGTGTAGTTAAATCAGGAGAAAACCCCATTACCCATGTTTAAACAAAACACTGACTACCTTGAGCACATGACTGCCGTTCACACCAGGCCAAATTTACACAAAACAAGCAAGAAAAAGAAACCCTGGGGACAAACTGTTAATGTATTAACTTACTCTCATCAGGATGATTTAAACTATGCATTGTTGAAAAGAAAGTTTAAAAGAAAAGGAGCAGAGCCCTTTACATACTCAGAACATTGGCTGCTTTTCTGGAGAGTACATCAACTCAAAGTAGGGGAGAGGGTTTGGCAATCTCCCTACACTCAAAAAAAAAAATCTGCAGAAGTGAACACTAGATATATAACACATAAAACACTTGTGATACAGCTATTTCAAGGGAAAGTCTTCTTCTGCTCTTGTCCTCTTCTGTCTCCTACTAATTCATACCTTTCCCTGGGATTGGCATTAGTACATGAAGCTACCACTTTGTCTGCACTTAATCAACAAAATAAATTCAACATACAGTAAGCACAGAGAGAAAAAAATTAAGATAAAACCCTCAGGGTTGAGCAAAAGTCTTTCCAACCAACCAACATAATCAAACATGTTTGTCATTCCTTACAGCTGTAGAAAATGCCAGACTTCCAAAAACATTTGCTCCTTCTTTTACTGGCTCTGCAATTTTTGAGAGATCGTGAAACAGAAGAAAGCATGAAAGGATCAACAGCCCCAGAAAGCAACCCATGGGCTTAGTGAGCAGAATGCCCCCCGAGATTACTGTAAACACTTATAACAGTAAATAATATTGCAAACAGGATGTTCCACTGAAGGATGAAACGGGAACGAAGTGACAACATGGCATCGCGTTTCTGTAGATGGCAGAAGACAGCTGTAGAGGTGATGCGAGTCAAAAAGTTGATAAAATGAAGCAGTTCTATCTAAAATAACCTCTGGGCTGCGTTTTGGGCAGCAGCAAGTGGCGTGGCCGGAACAGACCAAAGGTAAGGAATGCTCCATCCACACCTGGCGATGAGAGCAGCCAGGAGAAGCAACCTGTTGGTGCTTGTCACTTCGCTAGGCACACCTAAAGGGCTTGCGAGGAGCAAAGAACCCCGGGCCCGCACCGAGACAGCGCTGCTTTCCAAAGGACAAAACCCTCAAAATCCTCCAACACCCCGGTCTAATCCGCTCAGCGAGACGAGAACCGCTCCCGAGGCCCTTCCTGCCTCTCGGCCACGCGGCCGAGGCCTCCCGGGATCGTTGTGCCCGCAGCACCGGCGGCACCCGCGTGTCCCCGCAGCCGCCCCCGGCTCCTCCTGCCCGCTCCCGCCCCATCCCCGTGCCGGGACCCGCCTCGCCTTCCTTTCCTTCCCTTCCCTTCCCCCCTGGAGCCTCCCTGCCCGGCCCGGCCCGGCCCCGCTGCCCC
>WBNO01030574.1:51989-189833 GCA_013400575.1 Peucedramus taeniatus
GGCGCGGCCGCTGCGGGTAACGGTGCCCGGCACGGGGCCTGCGTGGATCCGCGCGTGGGGAGGAGGCTGCGGGGCCTCCCGGGGAAACACCCGCGCTGCGGGGCCTGGGGTGTGCCGGGCCGGGCTCCGCGCGTTTAAGCCGTGCGGGGCACACGGCGCCGGCAGCCCGGGGACAAACGCACCGAGTTCGGGTCCCGCTCCCCGGGAGGAACCCGCCGGTGCTCGGAGATGCAGACTCGCCGCGCTCCTCAGGCAGCGGCTCCGGGGCGGTGACAGCGGTCACTGCCGAGACCCCGGGAGTGTCGCGGAGAGCGGATCCGTGTGCGCCGGGCACCCCGAGGGGCGGAGGCAGCAGCACCCTGCAAGGAAACCACGGCAGAACTTGACACCCCCCTCCCAAAAAAAAACCAGGCCTACCAAAAATCCTGTGTTCTGCTGCTGCTCTGGGAATCCCGAGAGATTTTGCTGCAGTAGCACTGCAAACGCCTGGTTTGGTGGGGGAATTTTTATTTGGCCTTTCAGAAGCCAAAGCAACAAGTTTGTGTTGGGTTAGGATTTGTTTTCTGCTTGATTTCGGGAAATGGTTGCTTAGGAAACTCAAGTATAAAGCAACAAAAAGAATGAGGGTGGTTACATTGATGCTGGATAAAGATTGTCTTTGTATCAGGGTCTGCAAAGCCGCAGTGAGAGCAAAAAAAAAAAATCACTAGGAAAATAGCTAATACCAAGACCTTTGTTTCCCTTTTTTGCAGAAGGTTGTAATCTCTTCATGTAGCAATGGTTTAAGGAAAAAAGACATTGTTGAAGACAGAATTCTCTATTCCTTTAGTTCCAGGGCAGGAAAAACCCATTCTGGATGGCAGAAACTGGATTCAAGCTTTTTTTTTTTAAATGTTGCAACAGCAAACTGGGAACAGAAAAAAAAAACAGTACAGAGAAGTACATCGGGAAGTATCAGGATACTTAGAAGAAACATTGTTGCCTTTGGGGGTTTGTTAGGGTTTTTTTTAAGGAAATGGGTAGTTAATATGATGACCAATAGTTTTGCTCAGAAAACCTCAAACCTGAACAGAGCCATTGCTTGACTTCAGTTTTACTTTAAAAGGCGTTTAATTATCTTTAGTTGAGATTTGCAGTAGCTACTCCCTACCTCAACAACAAAAGGACACAGATCCTGTTTGATTTCAGAGCACTTAACTGGGTTATTGCCTGCTTTGGTGACATGGTTTAGTTTAGAGTGACGTTAAACCTCTTTGAAAATACAGTTTCTTACTTTGCATTGCAATAGATGCAATTCTATGTTCCCATCAGGCTGTTCCAGCAGTAATTGCAGTGACAAAATTAATTTGCTCTAAGCTCCAAGTTCAGGTTCAATCTAATAGCTGTGGTTTAAAAGCCAGGGCTGTTTCCAAAAAAGTGCTGGCAAAGCTTTGGTTTGGTTTTGGTTTGGGGTTGTTTTTTGTTGGGGTTACTGGCTTTCAAAAGTGAGAGTAACTTTTCAAAAGTGAGAGAGTTGCTTGGTGTGGACAAAAAACACTGACTCTGCACAATCAAGAAACTGTCAAATATGTTGAAAATGCTGAGAAGAAAGTACCCTTTGTCCTGAAGTGTAAAGGATAAAAAAGGGTCTTCAAGAAAAGCAAAAAGTGTTTTTTTTTGCCTTTAAGTGATTAACAGATTGGGTTTTGAGGGTTCTGTTGAGTCACCACAATATTAGTGGTATGAGGATAACTTCAAACAATTATTAAAAAACACTTTGTATAATTACAATCTAATACCTTGTAACTACACATATATATCCACCACAATCTTAACAGATTCACAATACATATTATGAAAAATAAATAGAAAAAACCTCACCACATTAATAAAATCTTATACTAAAAGTCCAAATAGACTCTCACAATAACCTGAATAACAAAAAACACTTCTCATAATAAACCTAAAAACCAAACCAAACCAGTGTTTTACTTTCACCACAAGGAACTTCATTCTCCCAATTAATTGGACTTGTAGACGAAAAGCCTTTCAATAGCAGTGTCTTAGGTGTAACTAATGATATTTCAGGTGTCAGCAGGCACCAGGCTGGACACTGACTGAGCTCTTGTCTGTCCCCAGCTCTGCCGGGCCGGAGGCGGCGATGGAGCGGTTCGGGGTGAAGTCGGCGCCGTCACGGAACCGCTCCAAGACCGCCCTGTACGTGACGCCCCAGGACCGCGTGACGGAGTTTGGCAGCGAGCTGCACGAGGACGGGGGGAAGCTCTTCTGCACCTCCTGCAACGTGGTGCTGAACCACGTCCGCAAGTCCGCCATCAACGACCACCTCAAGTCCAAAACGCACACCAAGAGGAAGGCGGAGTTTGAGGAGCAGAACGTCAGGAAGAAGCAAAGGACTCTGACTGCCTCCCTGCAGTGCAACAGCACTGCCCAGACAGAGAAAAGCAGTGTGATCCAGGACTTTGTGAAAATGTGCCTGGAGGCCAATATCCCCCTGGAGAAGGCCGATCACCCCTCTGTGCGAGCCTTCCTGTCCCGCTACGTTAAGAACGGCAGCTCCATACCCAAGTCGGAGCAGCTGAGGAAAGCCTATCTGCCTGATGGCTATGACAATGAGAACCAGCTCATCAACACTGAAGATCGTTGAGAAGAGAACTGTTTTCATCCTTGTTGTGAAGTTTTACATATTGATGGTGTGGTTTATTTTTATATTCATGCATATATACAGTGTTACATATTGATTTTACAAGCTATTTTGTATTCTTGTAGAAATGACAATCTACTCCCGAACTGAGCGTGTGCCACAGATTGTTGCTAACCCTGCTTTGGGCTTCAGAGCTACATTGATGTAGAGCTCATGAGGAATGTAGGGAGCATCCCTGGCATACACCTGATCTCTGTTCAGTCCAGCTGTAACTGAGGCTGAGAAAAAGGCACTTGAATGGAGGACCCCCCTTCACAGTGCATCTAAGAAGATGGTGTGGTAGGGATTGCTGCTCGTGGCAGTGGATTGCTGTGTCCAGTATCCTGTCCCTGAGTGACCAAGAAGAGGTGCTGCACCTTTGAAATGCAAGAAGCTCTAGGATGGTTAGTTAAAATATCACTGCTCTGTTGGGGGAGAACTATTGCAACTTTCTATTCAAGCTTTGTTTACGTTTTGAAACAGGAAACATTTTTCTTCTAGAACTCTCTCTTATGCTGTTTGGTGCAACTGTGGATGTATTCATTATCCAGCTTAACCAGCCAGTCTCTTGTACTGACCTCTGAACTCCACTACTCTCATAAGGCTGGGAGTTCTGCAGGTTTGCCATGTCTGCTTCTCTAAAATCACCGTTCCTTTGTCTTGGTTTCACATGCCCCCTTCCATTTCAGTGCCAATATTTGAAAGCTGAGTAGACAAACCTGTAACTGAGTGTGGTTTGCAGTGCAGCTGCTGACAAGTGAAACTTATGCTGGACCAAGTTCTTAGCAGAGAAGATTAATGCCTTTTTCCTACTAGCAGGACTCAGCTAAATCTAAATTGGGGATGACAGAGGCACTAAATTGAGGAGTTGGGAAGGTTTTTTTATTGTGCACAGAAGAAGAGGCTGTTCCATCTTTCCCTGAAGGTCCTTTACACTTCTGGCCTTGTCATCAGCCTTTCAGTCAAGGGAGGTGAAATGATTAAAATAGTTTTGAAAGCAGTTATTGCAAAGGCTCTTCAGTACTTGTAAACACAAGTAGGAAGGCACATACACTTTGAACTTAAAATGGAATTACAGACCTGGGCTGTATTTTCTACTCTGTGCCATGGCCACATCTATTGGACTGGCTAAAAGTAAAATGGAAAACTGAAGAATTTCAGTAATGTTACTCTCTCCAAAATCTAGTAAACAGTTACTAAGCTGTTCCAAATGATGATGCCAAATAGTTCACCTGGCACAAAGGTGCCATTTTCATTTTTGAATGAAATGAGGGAGTACTGTGCGAAGTGCTGGGATACAACTGACCTCTGCCTGCTCTAGATCTCCTGGGGATGCTCTGGGTTCAGAAAGGTGCCAAGCATCTCCTGGGAGCACAGGAACCCTCCCTCTCCATAGGTACAATGGCATAAGGATGCTTTAACTCCTGAGGGTGGAGCCTGTTGTCCAGCTTCCTTTCCCCAGCAGAGTTTCACAGCAGTTCATTTACAGCAATACCAAGGATTTGCTGAAAAGAGACAAAATAACCAGATTATTTTGGGTTTAGAGCTATTTCCCCAGCTGTATCTAGAGCTGTCTCCTTTGCTGGGCTGAGAGAGACTTACATACTTAGTAACAACTATTCTTCTGTGCAATTAGTCTGCAGAAATGCACTTGTGTTCCATGTCCTGCTATGAAACCTGCTGGAATAAATGGACAGAGCTAAAAAGCAGAATGTTTCTTACCCATGTGCATCAGTCCAGGGGTGCTCAGCCCACTGCTGGTCTAGTACTTCAGACAGAAATAACAGTAGCAACTTTTTAGTCTAATCCTAGAGATCAAGATATGCCTTCTTAAATACCTTTTTTTATTGCACAAGCTTGGGTTTAGCTTAAAATCCTTAACTGCCTTGGGCTAGAACTGTTTCATAAATCTTCTGAAGCCAAGTGAAAGGTAAACTGCCAATAGCCTTTTCTGTCCTGACAAGAACTGAAAGTATTTTCTCACAGCTGCTGTTTCCTTACAGTGAAACAACATCCTTGTTTAATTTTTAATCTTTTTTGAAACCTCAAGTATGCTATCTTAGAACTGAAGCAAATGGAGAATAATGAGATATTGAGAAAACAAAAGCAGCTAGAGAAGTGGGATGGTCAAAAAGTAGGAATTTGGGCCAGTTCACTCAGTTTTGGTAACATGGGATTTTCCAGGCTGCAGTCCATTACAATTTTATATAGGATTAGATGCTGTGTGTTCTTCCCTTGACTGACAGATATCTTGAAATGCTTCATGAGAACATGAAATAGGCTCCTGCATAACTGAAAAAAAAGAAGAAAAAAAATCAAGTTGCTTTCAAATTTACAGTTTTACATAAAAATGAAACAATTGGCAAGTGTAATGAACTCAATTTGCAGGACACTGCTGTCTTAGTAATAGGATATTTTCATTTAAAAATAAAGCCACAATACTTTTCAAGCTTTTTTGAAAATCAAGATGTTGATCCATTGCAGCAAACATTAATAATGGAGTAAAGCTATAAAAAAATCAAGCACTTCCAAGTAATCTAGAAAGAATGAGTAAGTTTAGAATCATGAACATAACCCAAATCATGAAGACATTTTTAGAGAAAATGTGAGTAAGTGGTTGCATTCTGTCATGACACAGAGTCCTGCAAACACTCAAATTGAGAACATAATTTTGCCAGTATGGCTGCAGTTGGATAAAACATAACTTTCTTTTAATTGCTGTTGATCTCAGGGAAGATTTACAGCAGTTGTTTTCTCATTTATCTAAACCTAAGGAATAACTTAATCCTAGTTTTGAGGCTGTCATGGAGTTGTTTGAACAGTCACCATGGGGGATTAATTTCTTGTGCAAGAATGTATTTTCTGTAAAGAAGAAAACTCTCAGAAATAAAGGGAGGATGGTAACAGTGTCAGCTTTTCACTTTACATCCAAATCTAGGGACAAGCTCTAAGGGATACTTTCTGCCACAATATATTTGAACTCTAAATGTAATAGAAAAAAATTAAAAGAAGAAATATTTTCTTCTCTGACCAGTACTTAAACTAATTTAAAATTTTAAAATTACTCACAAGTGTTTTTTCTTGAAACAACATTTGCAAAGAATAAAATACAAACGGGAGCTTTCTCTCTTGTGTGACTCCTTACATGGGCACACCATGATAGTTTCAGCTTGCATGTTCTTGAAAAAACAGGAGCAAGTTTCAGAATTTTGAATCATTTTGAAGCCTGTAATTTGGCAGGTCCCATGGGAAGGTGAAGCATTCAGCATAATAAAAGGGAATTGTTTTTCAGTGGAGAGAGAAACTTGTTCTGCACAGTATGGGATATTCTCATGACAGAAAGGCTGGTTTTAGCCAGAGCCCCTTTTAGCAATTCTGTTGAAGAGTGAGATGCTCCCTGTTAGGCTTTGCAGCATAATGAGCTGATGTTCAGGAAAAAGGAGAAAAAATAAAAAAGCTGGAAGTTTGGCAAGTTTAATCTCTATTTATATTCACATAAAGAGAGGCAAGGCTCACTGTTGTTGCATTCACATTGTACTCACTGCTACTTACTCTGTGTAATTTGAGTGCTTGTTGTCTTTGTACAATTTTAAAGTCGTGTCTAACTTTCAAAATATTTTTATTTTAACAAGGTTTCTCACTGTAATAGTGCTGTTAAGAGTTTAGTCTCTTTTGGTCTAATGAAGATGCTTTATTTTTGTTTTGGTGGTAGGGATGTTTTGTTGATGGTGAGTGGCCACAGAAATGGTTTTATTTAAAAAAAAAAAGTCATGAACTTATGATTAGATACTAGAGTGAGGCTGAAGATACCTGGGTCCTGCAGTGCCACAAGACTTCCTGTAGGAACAGTAAGACCAGAGTAAGTGATATAAGTTTTTATATTAAAACAATACTGAAGAGAAATACTTTACATTGTAAAGTTTTCACTTGGTAATGAAAAAACGGTCTCTTTAAAAAAATAAAGGTATTCCTTTTTTATAGAATTTCTGCATAATCTCTTATTTTACCAATCAAGTGCATTAAGAACATGTGGTAGTTCTCATAGAGTGGTGTAATATAGGACACAAGAAATGGACGGAGACAGGAAAATTTAAGGAGCTGCTGCAGTAGCTTAAGGTAAAATCAGCTACTGAAGCATTTGGTTGATTTACCTGTGCAATGAAGTCTGTTTCAGGACTGGTTATACCAAACCTCTGCTTCCTGTCAATTCCTCATTTTCTTCATGGTGACAGAAATTCCCTAATGATGCCTTCTGCTCCAAGTGAATACCAGGTGGAATGATTGCTGTGCATTTTGACACTGCAGTAAACCATTTGTAGGTACAGGATCTTGCAGCTACCCAAGGCCTCAGATCTTTTCAGGAAGGGCTTCTGCAATGTGGAAGAATCCAAAAAGGTCACAGTTTGATCCCTCTTCCTTGGGGACTTTATGAAAATTGAGCAGATAACATCAACCCATCAAAAATTATCAAGTGTGGGTTTGATTGTTAACACAATTCTTTTCCTGAATTCTGACCTGACCTTGACATCTCAGGATGGATCAATGATAAATTCAGGCAACCTCTTGACCGATGAATTTATGAACCATTATTTTCTCATTTTCAGTCATTTCCAGGTCACAGCACATTAAGATCAAGTGCTTCTTGTTGTGAAATGGGAAAGCAGAATAGAAATAAACATACCCTTTGTAAAATGTTCTTGTGTGGACAATTTGTATATGAAGCAGCACGTGCACACTTGCAAAATCAATGTATCAGGATTTCTGTGGAAGCTGATGCAGAACCAGGTGAAGCAAGTTTAGCAATTAGGCCATGCTAAATTCTGAAGGTGACATTTTACCTTTTAATCAAGGCAGTTCAATCGATATGCAGGGTGCAGTAGGATCAAGTACACACAGCTTTCAGGCCACAGTGATATTGATGATTAGTTTTGATATTTGTTATTTGCAGAGGCTGAAGGAGAGACAATCTCTGACAGCTCTACTTTTTTTTTTTTTTCCTCATCCCACTACCTTTTTTGCAAGGGGTTTGGAATGTGTGGCTCGTGGTGGTAGAGGCTACCTCCTTCATATCTACATCACATCTCAGGTAGAAGCAGAAAGTGCAGGATGAGACTTGGAATACAGAGAGCTACTGCAGCTCAGAGGAAGATATTGTTCAGTAGTTCTGTTCAGAGCTGGAAGAAAAGTATTCAGGGATTTTAGAGGTTCTTAGGAGGGGTTTGTATATTGGTTTGCCTCAAGTGGTTTTTAATCTTCCTCCAATGTACAAAATAGCTCAAATTTAGCACTGGATTTCACTGCAGTAATTGACACGTTCTCACCTTAATTCTTCTATAATTAGCTTTAAATTGCTTCCTCCCTCTCCTTATTTCTGAAGCCTGTCATTACCTCAAGACAAATCCAACAGCTACACTATCCATGGATGCACTTAGGGAAGGGTTTTACAAACAAACCCTCGAGTGGAGCTTTAACCAGCTCTGGACACAATGAACTGAGCACCCAAGCTCAGCCTTCAACTCAGAACCTGGCTCATGATCTGTGCTTTGGTTTAACAAGGCCCAGCTCATTTCCTGAAACTGAAACTGTCGAGGGAAAAGTGGGGAGATGCACAGAATCTCATGTTGTGAAGGACTTGCATTAAAATGAAGGAGCTGATCCCTCCTCTAACAGGGAATCACAGGAGTAAAGCTGCAGGGGCCACCTTGGCTGGTGCAGCAGCAAATCCTGAGCTCTGTGATCACCAGTGACAGGCAAGGAGCTGAGGGGACACTGGAACACTGCTGTTCCTTTAAGGCACTAAAACCTCCTTCACACAGTGTTAAAAGGTAATTTTCAGCAGACTTCCTGTAGCCCACTCTCAGAACGCTGTGTCTCACTCTGTGGTTTCCTGCAAACAGGAAAAATGCAGCCCCGAAATAGAACGTTGGTCTTGTCAGAAGAAAAAGTGAGGTGGGACAGAAAGATCATTGCATAGATTATGGTTGGGTTTTTCTTTTCACTTGCCTTCAGTAAAGTAGCAACAGCTGTGACAAAGGGGACTGAATCAGTTAAAGGAAGTTTCTATTTACAGCAATCCTCAGGTCTGAATTTCACCTCATATTTTTGGAGCCTCTTCTCCAAAATAGTCAAATCTAATACAGAGAACTGTGCTAGTTGTGTTTAAATGGAATAAGTTCTTTGAATTCAATTGCACTGAGAGTTTTTGAATACCTGATGTCTGTTAGGATTCAGCAAAGAAGTTACTGAGTTATTACAGACAGTGCAAATCAGTACCCATCTGGTGACATCTTATTCTGCCATCTCCCTTTCCTAATTATACAGTTTAGGATTAGGACTCTCATTCCTTACTTTGAGAAATACTTACTTTATATTTATTTAGCATTTACTATCCCTTGAAACATGCTTTTAAAGCAAAACTAGACTCTTGCAGTGTCGCAAATCCATGGACTGAGTTTAAAAAGCAAAATTTAAAAAATCTAAATTACCACTTGGAAATTGAAAAGATCTCATATCTTAATAAAATCATAAAAACAGAATGGCTCAAGGTGGTAATTAAGTCTCAACAAGAGAAAAACTTCCCTGAATAACCAATTTTTCACTCAGAGCTGGCTGTCGATGCAGCCACCAGGTGTCTTCAGTGCACAAAAATGCAATTTGTGGCAGCAGTGTTTTGGCTCAAGTGGAGCCCTTCTGGGTGTGCAGTTACACTCAAGGAGTTTTCTTCCATAAATATTTTCCATTTAGGCTGGATTGGAGTTTTTGTCAGGCTTTTTCAGCTCCTCATAACCATCAGAAGGATTCTCATCATCACACACTCCATCCAAACCCAAAATTTTTGATAGAAAAAAGAAATCCAAACATAACTTTCAGAAAGTTGTTCCATTATTTTCTCCAAAATATTACTCTGGAAAAAAAATCCTGATAATTTAGACTTTGGTAAGCATTTCCATCGTAAGTAGAGGGGACAATTGCTATATACAAAATTCCTGTTTGCCTTCAATTTGGTTCTAACTTTAGGAAGAAACTTTGCATGGGCAAAAGTTTTTGGGAAGGTTCAGCTAAGTACTTCAATGTCTTAAAAATATTTAGGGGGGAAAAAATCTTAAAGACATGCTGAGAAAGGAACACCCAAAATCCAAATTACTTGGCCTTATGAAGATGCTGAGAACAAGCAGCAGAAACAATCATCCCTTACAGTGCAGACTGTTGTGTGAATAGTGAATTTTTTCAACTTCTTAATTGATTGATGTTGAATTAAGAGTCATGCAGAAGCACTGAATAAGTTAGAAATCCTGCTTTGCATCCCTCCTCTCTTCTATCTTGCTTCTTGTAAAATCAAAACCTCACATGCAGAAGCATCTTTCAGAAAAAAAAAAAAAAAAAGCAGCTTTGAGCTTTGCTCATTGCTCTGTGAGGGCAGCCAGGAGCCAGAGAAGGGGAGATGTTTTTTAAACCCTCAGGATCACCTTCTCTTTCCAATGCCCAGACAATAAAGGTTCCTCCAGTCATGTCATAAAAAGAATATTCCTGTAGATTCTTCAGGTAACTCTGGCTCAGAGCAATTATCAAGTTTACAATAAGATGTGGCCTCATAATTAAACCTGTCTGTGGCTATTAAACATTACAGGTGGAGAACAGAAACCACAGCAGTGCTCAGTGCACCCTGCAGATAATGGCTCTTATTTTATTACCATAGCAGAGCCTCCTAATTTAATTGAGGAGAATGATAATGATAATAACTGAGAAATATTCAGTAACTGGCTAGATAAGAACTCCACCACTTGAGGACAAACTACTTTTGAACCATGGCCAAAAGTTTTGTTAGCATTCAATCCTGAGCTTGAAATCTGGAAATCCTAAAAGCTCTAGGTCCAGTCTGCAGTCAAATTCTCCTTAATTTGACAGTGTATCTGCAACTATTTATCTTAACCACATCTAATTATCATCCCACTTTCAACTTTGAAAGTTTTTGAGTAAGAGGCTCTGCTGATTTGGACTGATGTGAGGACTACACTGTGTACAGTATCCTCCTGTGGTAAAGCACTGCTAAAATGACACAAATTACTACAAATATCAAAATAATGTTTATAGGAGCATTACACAAAGT
The DNA here is from genome assembly GCA_013400575.1 of Peucedramus taeniatus. Taxonomy (NCBI): domain Eukaryota; kingdom Metazoa; phylum Chordata; class Aves; order Passeriformes; family Fringillidae; genus Peucedramus; species Peucedramus taeniatus. The sequence continues at coordinate 62,777 of WBNO01030574.1, forward strand.
CGTGCAAGTCAGTCTCTACAGAACCATGATGGAATTTTTTTTTTTAATGCACTTCCATCTTACCCCCTCTAAACTTGTTTGGTTTTTATTTTGGTCAAATGTAAGCTGGGAGTTGAAGCCAACTTATTTAAGCTTTGTATGTTGCAAAGCTATCCACAGACAAAACAATGAGAGCCCCAGAAAACTCTCCAGTGTACACCAGAAAAATTACATTAGTGTTTCTTTAAAATGGGGGGGAAAAAAGTGAAAACTACTAAAATTCAATTTCAATTTGCAAAATTGCATTCCTCAAAAAAATCCCAATGGCAATATAAATACATACAATTACTAAAATAAAAGTTTCCATCATTCCTTGAGAAGCCTTCTCTGAAGCTCGGGGAAGGTGTTTAATGAGCTGCAGAACTGTTGTGCTCATTACAAGGATTGAAGAATTAGAGAATCCTCCTTATCTGCTGCTGGAACATCTTCATATGTTGGTAGAGATGAGAAGTTCAGTACCCTGAGTAGTAAAAATATTTGACAGCTATGTGAAAACAAACTCTGCCTTCACACTTTGCATTGTATAAAGTGCCATTGCATTTCCATCTGTACACTGATCCAAACTTCCTCCAAATGCTTTTGTGGTGAACTCTGAGCATCTGTGTATTTTAACCAGGCTCCTTCTTCTTCTCTGAAAGTCAGAGGGACGTGGAAGACTCTGGTCCTTAATCATGGCCAAAGTGATCCGTGCTGAGAACGCTGATCCTGGGAGAGGAAAGAACTTTTTAAGCCAACAGAAGGATAGCTTAACACTGCTGCTTGTAAACTTGCAGCCTGTTGTGAATGCTGATGGTGCAAAATGATCCTGGTTCTGACCAATGACAACTGAAGACAACAAATTAAAAGTGACACATGTGCATGGCTTGTAGAAGTGAGACTCTCTGGTATGTGGCATTGGTTATGTCAGAGGATATTACATCATTATGAACCCAATGATATTTTGTTCCCTAGTTCAGTTTTTGGGTTCATTTCTTTCTTGATGTTTTCCTTGTATGAGTAAGTTCCTGCCATTAATAGAGGGCAGATTGCATTCACTTCAGTGTTTAGCAACTGACAACTCTGTGTTCAACTTTCTTCATATCTACTACCTGGCAGGTGAAGAGAAGTTATCAAGATTTCTTAAATCTCAGGATTGTCAGCATCTCTTGTCCTGCTTGCCTGGAAAGTACTTGTGTGCCTTTCAAGCCACTTTTCTTCATTGTTTCCAGAATTTCATCTGCAATGTAAAGTGCAGTGTTTACAAATGAGTCGAAATTGGTTATAGAAGATAGTTCTAAAATATCTGTCAAGCTGTAAAAAATTTATAAACTCTGTTCTCCTACTCTTTCAGACAGGAATTTTTATGCAAAATAATCTCCCACCAAGCACAAATAAAGCTCACAATTTACAAACTGAAGTTCAGTATTTTGCTAGAATTCTGTATGAAGCTAAACTGCAGGAGAAAGGTAAATTTGTAGCACCTTCTCACAAAAGCTAATAAATCAGGTGTGAAGAATAATCTTATCATTACATGATCATTTGTGGCCATTGAGCATTAGATCAGAAGGAACAAGTCCAAATCTTTTCTCTACACCTGTAAAATGAAAGACATCACATTTCCCCCTATGCCTTTTCAGTTAACACCACCACTCCCTTCCATAAGAAAGAACTGGCCTGGCATCATTAATTAATTCACACTTAATTAATCCACCTTTCAGAGTTGGAACTGAACTCCTGCAGAGCTGCTAGGGTCCCACACACTTTCACTTTCCAAACTAGCTAGGGGAGTTCTTAGTTTCGATGAATTTTCTTGCATTTTTGGTCTAGTTGTGATCAACATTTTGATTTATACCATATTAAACCTGGTTTGGCCCATTTGAATGTCCAAGGACAGTGATCACCTGGATTATTTTCTTTAATTGTGACCAAGTAGAATAATCCTCCTGGTGAAAGCAGGTCTGGTACTAATGGGAAAACTCTATCCATTACTTCTCTGCCCTGTTTGCCCCCAGCCCAGGATGCCTCTATTCCATGGCTTTTCACCTAGGAAAAAGGACAGCAAAGATTAGTCATAATACAGAATGACAGAACTGTCACAACAACAGACAGTAGCAATACTATTTTTAGTGTGCATTTCAAAGTTTTCCTACCTCTTCAGAAGGTGTTACCACATAGGGTGGGTTAAACAGCAGTAGATCAACCTTCCCATTTAATCTTGGGGATAATCCTTTGACCTGTAGGTGAAAGTTGATGATTGTGTGGGGTTTCTTTTTGGGAACATGAGGAACGCAAATGTCTTGTAAAAAATACAGTTACATAGTGCAGTTGTTCAGCCATTTTAAATCCCATCCATTGTGGCCTACCTACATCATATTTTATAAACATATAAAAGGGTTAAAGAGAGGAGAAAAAATAGCTTTTTTCCATATCAAATTTTGTAAAAAACGGAAGGTAACAACAGACACAAGTTCTCATTAAATCAGAAAAGCTGGAGAACCAAGAACTGTATAACTTTAGATAAAGGGCTATGATAATGTCAGGCCAATATAGAATTCCTTGTCCAGCACTTTCCAAACTATATCTACAGATTTATTTAATTAATAAAATGAATTCTTAGAGCTTAATTTTGAATTTTAGAGCTTGAGGAGTTCATTGGGGTTTTTTTTAGCAGGGGGTGATGTCCAAAGGTCCCTTTCAACCCTCACTATTGTGTGACTCCATGATCTCCAGTAAGTATTAAAAAATTACACAAACTATGAAGGAGAAAACTCTCTCTTACCAAGTCAGTGATGACAGGCTGAAGGTGAACATTGTTAAGGAGAGCTGTCTCCTGGGTACAGTAAGCTGCCATGGGGTTGATATCTGTGCATCTAAAAGGGAAATATTACAAAGTGTAAGTTATATGCTGCTGTATCTGGAAGTTTAACCCTATGAACCACAAGCTAGTTTATAGAATCACAGAATATTCTGAGTTAAAAGGGACACACAAGGATTAAACCCAGCAAACATAAGTGTAGGCCTAGTAATCTGTCTGAGAAATGGGAAAATGGATTTCTAGTCACAGCACTACCCATTCGTTACACATTCTGAAGTAAATAATTCAGGCTGCACCAAAAGCTCAGAAATGCTCAACAGGCTCTCTCTGTTTTGATTTACGTATCCATAGAATTGAGAAAAGAATAGTTTTTAAAATGTGAAAATGATAAATACATATGAGAGTGCTAAGCATCCATGGCTAAGCATCCTTTATTATTGCATGCAACAGTTCAGGACTTACATGTACAGTGCACTGGGTCCAAGGATGGAAGAAGCCAGAAATGTTGAAACCACACCAGACCCAGATCCTATTTCAAGGCAGATCTCGACTCTAAAGAGAGAACACTCTGGATGACTTTTGTTTGTAACAGACACAGAATTAGTCAAGACAGCGTTATAGAACATGCTGTCCTCCCAAACACGTTGAAGAACAGAATCACAGAATATCCTGAGCTGGAAGAGCCCTACAAGGATCACCCAGTTCAATCCCTAGCCCTGCACAGACACCCCAACAATCCCACCCTGTGCATCCCTGGGAGCGCTGTCCAAAGACTGTGTCAGGATGGTGCTGTGACCATTCCCTGGGGAGCCTTTTCCAGTGCCCCACCAGCCTCTAGAAGAAGAACCTTTTCTTTATATCCACCCTAACCCTTCCCGACACAGCTTCAGGCCATTCCCTCAGCTCACAGAGAGCAGGACCAGCGCTGGCCCCTCTGCTGCCTCTCATGAGAAAGCTGCAGACAGCAATGAGGTTTCCTCTTCTCCAGGCTGAAGAAACCAAGTGCCCTCAGCCCTTCCTGCAGGCCCTTCCCCATCTCCGCAGCCTCTCTGGAGCTCTCCAATGGCTTTAACACCCCTGTGCCAGCAATCCCCCCTCAGCTCACCCCTCAGCCCCTTCCCCATCTCCACAGCCTCTCTGAAGCTCCCTCATGGCTTTAACACCCCTGTGCCAGCAATCCCCCCTCAGCTCACCCCTCAGCCCCTTCCCCATCTCCACAGCCTCTCTGAAGCTCCCTCATGGCTTTAACACCCCTGTGCCAGCAATCCCCCCTCAGCTCACCTCTCCCGGCCCTTCCCCATCTCCGCAGCCTCTCTGAAGCTCCCCCACGGCTTTAACACCCCTGAGCCATCAGTCCCCCCTCAGCTCACCCCTCAGCCCCTTCCCCATCTCCGCAGCTCCTCTGGAGCTCCCTCATGGCTTTAACACCCCTGAGCCAGCAGTCCCCCCTCAGCTCACCCCTCCCGGCTCCCCTGCCCGCCCTGCCGCACCGAGCCTCCCGCAGGCTGCCCGCGTCCCGCTCCAGCGCATCGAGCAGCAGGAAGGTGTCCTCGGCCGGCTCGTACACGTCCCGAAAGGGCCCCCGCGGGCCCAGGTGCTCGTACCGCGGGGTGGGCAGCGCCATCCCGGCCCGCATCCGGGGGAAGGGGAGGGACGAGGGCAGGAACGGGGCGGGACGCGGCCGCCCCCTCTCAGCATCGTTCGGTGGCGCTCGGCGCGAAATTTCAGCGGGTGCGGTGGGATCTGATGGCCTCGATCCAATACTGAACGCCCTCGGTGTGTTTAATGTGCGATCCCCGCCGCCGGTGCCCCTGAGGTTGGAGACGGAGGGCGCTGCTGCTCCTTCTGCTCCTGATTCCCGTGTCGGCTTCACAAATTGTGTTTCCATCACGAAAACGACCACAGGGAGTCAGCACAAACCCGAAGGAAAGAGCTGCTGAGGAAGTTTCTGAAACGCACGGGGGAAACCCTTATATTGATATCCAAAAAGCTCTGTTTATTAATAATACAATGACTATATTTCTGTGATTCTTAGCCAGCAAAACTAGACAGCATCCTTATGTACCAAGCACGTGAACTTCAGAGTCACAGAAACACAGATTGATTTGGGTTGGGAGGGACCTTAAAGCTCATCCCATTTCACCCCTGCCATGGGCAGGGACACTTTCCACTATCCCAAATTGCTCCAAGCCCTGTCCAGCCTGGCCTTGGACACTTCAGGGATTCAGGGGCATCCACAGCTTCTCTGGACACCCTGTGCCAGGGCCTGCCCACCCTCACTCAGTAAAATAATTTCTTCCTAAGATTCACTCTAAACCTACTCTCTATCCATCTGAAGCCGTTCCTCACGGAGCTGTCGCTCCAGCCCCTTGTAAAATAGTCTCTCTCCATCTTCCTTGCAGGCTCCCCTCGGGTACTGGAAGGCTGCAATTAGATAATCCTGAAGCCTTTTCTTTTCCAGGATGAACAATCCCAATTCTCTCAGCCTTTCCTCCCAGCAGAGCTGCTCCATCCCTCTGATCATCCTGGTGCCTCCTCTGAACTCTCTCCAGCATCTCCAAGTCCTTCCCGTGCTGGGACCCCAGGGCTGGAGGCAGTACTCTATCAGAAATGAGGCTCTGCAAAATTAAGAATTGAGGAAAAATTTCAGGGCACAGATCAGATTAATGATTTTTTCTACTCAACGAAACCCAAAGACATTCTGATCAAAAGCAGAAGAAAGAGCTGAACAGATTCTAATTTCCATTAAATGTCCATGTTGGATTATTAAGGTCCTGAACACTCAAATTCTGAGTTACTGTCTAGGTCAATGAAGGAAAAAGGTGATGTTAACAAAGTCAGTGCAATATGATATCCAGATATTAATATATCCATATTAATATACCATACACATATATTTATAATATAATAGTATTTCTATATAATATGTATAATTATATATAAATATAATATAATTATATCCATATCCATATATCCATATATATCCATATAAGATATCCATATATCTGAGACATCCAGAGATTAATATTCACAGATCCACAAATGAGGTTTTGACTCAAGGATTGCTTTTGCCCTGTCATGGAAATGAAACCACCAAGCTTTATCTTAAAATAAGCTTCTTGCTCCACTATCTAAAAAAATCAATTGTAGAAACTCAGAAGTTCCGAAAATTTCAGTTTCCAGAGTAAATTTATTCATAGACCTGATCTTGTACTAATATTACCTTTTAATTTAAAATGTTACTTTCTCTTCAGGAGACAATACAGCTTTTTTTGGCCCCAAAGGAAATGTAGTAGATGCCTCCTTCATTTCATCTGCCTTCCCAAAGATTTTCTGCTGTGCCAGAGAAACAAGTACTTGTAAAACATATTAAGCTTCCATAAAATTCCATTCCTTTGGCCAAATGAAGTCATGTTAAGAGACAGAATTTTACACTGTGCCCATATTAGGAAAATTAATTCTAAGGATATATTTTTTTAATCTCTCCAGGTGGTCAAGCTTTGGAGTGCAGTAGGAGAAATGACTTCACCTCCTTCAGCTGTACTGCTTATTATTTTTGGCTGTTTCATACTTTATGAAATCTGGTTAATTATTATTGGGGGCTTTTTTTAATACTTCTAAGTCCTTGTGGGTGCATTTTATAAAACATTTATTTTTACTGCTTATATAACTACCTACCTAAAATGTTTTTCTTGGTAGACAACTGTACTGTTTTTGCCAAAACAGATTCTATTTCAATTTTGGGAAATTGTTGGAAAGCTGATATTCCCGTTTTTCAGCGGTGCCTGTGCCATGTTATTAAACTGGGCTTTATGGAGATGAAAAATTGATCTTGACAGGAATCACAACCATTTGTTTACAGTAAGCTGTATGGCTTCATCCCATCTGGAATTCAGTGCCATGCCTGTCATACAGAATCCTTAACCCATGATTTCCTGTCAGCCCTCAAAGGCTTCCTCTGTAAAATTCTCAAACATTTCCCAGATGCATCTCCTGGAAAAGCCCTAGGCCTGTGCTGGACCTGGGAATTCTCCTGTTTTGCTGCATTTGGGGAAGTAGAGCCACCAGGATAAATGCAAAGACAGAACTGCTAAGAAAAGGCTGGAAGAAACCTGATAATTTCTTTCTTCAACTGAGCAAGTATCTTCCTAAAAGTAGATAATTTTCTTGCCATCAGAATTTCTAATTAAAGGATAACACTTCAGTGCTCTAATAATTAGAAATCTTGTAGATCCTGGCCTAAATACAGAGGGGATGGGTTTTATACTCTTAAGCAATTCTTTTCCCAGTTTTTCTTGGTGAATTTATAGGCAAAGAGAAGTTCTCATCAGCCCTTGTTCTGCTTGACTAAATAAAATATGCTCTTAAAATTTTCCTGTCACAAGACATTATTTTCATTTCTCTTAGCACAGTTCTAGACTTCCTGCATATGGATTCAAGTCTGACTTCACCCTGAATGTGACTGGCACAAAATATTACAGTTAATGCCTTACTGATGCTTTCAATAATTTACAAGCTTCGTTATCTCTTGTGGAACTTTCATGGTACATGCCAAGCTCATGGTTGCACTTGCTTTCCAGAAATGTTTTTGCCCTTTAATGATGACCTACTTTTCCTAAATTTTTTCCTCAATTATTTCCAAATAACTGACCGTAAAGTGAGAATTCTGTAGCATTTTATTGGTTTTAGTAGTTCCCTTTTTGCATGCCTATTGTTCACCTTCTGATAATTTGATTAAATTCTGATTAAACTGATGTGTCCTGATTTCTTGTTGCCATTACAGTGATGCCAAGGATCCTGATAAAAACACTAAGCACAGTCAGCCCCAGGACTCAAATTTCAGGAGTCACCAGTAGTGACTGAATCTGTCACTACTCCTTTTCAGTATTATATATGACTAACTTATATTCAGTTTCTTGTTCACTTCATGCTCCTGCTGCCAATTCCAGCTTAGTTCATACTTTTCCACATAACATCACATCTCAAGCTGCATGGGAGCCTAAGCAGATTAATTTTTGGTGTTTAAAAATGGATACAGACACTGCAGTAATGTAGCAAGGTGTCCTGCTCTGCCACATGGCCAAAATCATCACTCAGCTGTTATTTTTAATTGTTATCCCAGGTCAGTGATACAGAGGTCCTGCTGTTTTCCTTCTTGTCCCTCTTGAACACATGTCCAAACTTTTTTTTGCTCTAGTATTTAATATCTTCAATAGAAATATAGAATCATAAAGTGGTTTTGGTTAGAAGGGTATTTAAAATCACCTCATTCCAATGCCCTGCCATGGGCAGGGACACTTTCCATTAGACCAGGTTACTCCAAGCTCTGTCCAGCCTGGCCTTGAACACTTCAAATTTTAATAATTCTTATTTTACATTATATATTTTAGCTTCTAAGACATAGCTTTTTTACTGATCAGTCTTTTACCCTATTTATTTTTGCCACTATCTCATGCTTGAGATAGTTATTTAACCAATAAGCTTTGGGGTTTTTTTTTATTTTTTATTCCTGCTCATTCATTCCCTTGCTTCTCTCTCTTACCTCAATCAAATGCTTTCATCCCCTTCTGACCTTGGCATCCTTGAATAACATACTCATCACTTAACCAAGGCCAAAATAGTATCATCTTTTCACTGCTTTCCTGGCTATTAAGTGAAGAACTACTGCTGCTGTTGATGTGAAAACCACTTGGATGTTACTCATTTCTAGTCTCTGGGTAATTCACTTCTTTTTCCAAGTGTCACATTTCCCAATGACCCTTTCTAATCATACACCTGAGTTCCTTAACCTACCAAAAGTCAAACCTTGGAGTGTATTCTCCAATAGAGTGTATTCTGCAATCTCCACAGATACTGTCAGATGAGTCAAATCTGGGTTTGCACACAGTTCTGTTGTAATTCTAAGGTGAATAGCTCAAATCTCTTAAAAATTCCCTGCTTCCCCCCTGACTGATGAAAATCCTTGCCCTTACATCATTCTGCAGTACACCATGGCACGGCTGTGGGATTTTTAGACATGCTAAGGAATGGTCCAGGGATGACATATTGGAGAGCAGGAATGCTGGATGCTTGTTTACAGCCCTTCCTGAAAAGATCCTGGAGTGCATGTTAAGCTTTCAAAACCAATTGCAAGCTCTTGAAGGAATTATTACATCACTCCAACGCTGAAATGCAGCTGCCTCAGGGGAAAGGCAGGGAATTTTTAATAGTGCATAGAAGTATTTCAGCACTTCAGAAGAGAAAGTGAATAATGCCATAATCAACTGAGCAGAAAGGGAATGTTTAGTAAGTAGTCATATATAGCTGTTTTAAGTGGATTTAGGCCAGAAACCTGGGAAAAACCTGCTGCTAATGGCGAAAATGGATTTGGGGTTTTTAAGTCACCAATGACCAAGTCCTTTGGTTTTCATCTGCATTTTAAGCCCCAGCACCTAAAGCAGCAGAGTTGTAGTGGAGATTTCTTTTATAACTGGTTACCAACACTTCCTCCTTCAGTAAGCAGGAATGATGTTTGATTTCCCCAGGAGCTCACAAGAAATTAAATCCTATACAGGCCTGTACAGAGAAGAAGCAACACCACAGTGAGTTGGTTATCTCAATTAGTCAGTGCTAGAGAAAACAATAATTAAGACCAATTTTGTCTCATCATAGGCATCTGAGTGGGTTTAAATACACCACACCAGCTCTTTACCTATTTAATTTATAACTTTATTGACTTTGTCAGAGCTGTAGCTACTCTAGTATTCATAAACAGAAAACCTAGAAAACACAGTTATAATTATCCTTTTACATTTCAGGACAAATTTATTGTCATCCATCAGAAAATAAATCAGCATCATGGAAAATCAGGGAAAATCTGTTTGGGATACCATAGGCATTCCTTAGGCTGGAAGGAGAGGAAATAAAAATGGCAGTGTTATTCTATTATTATATGTTGATGTTGAGATATATAAGCATACATATATTTATGATGGCAATTTTTAAAATGGTATTTTATGTAACATATGTTACTTGATGATGTGTATATATATATATTTATATCATATTTTTTGTGTCCTAGTTTTATAAAGAAGCTCCTAAGTGGGGGAAAGTGGTTGAAGCCAGGAAAAGACTCGAACTTTCTGGAGAATGGATTAGGATGGGAGACAAGGGAAGAATAAGAATAAGAATAAAATGTGATTGGAGCTTTTAAAATAGTGAATGTTAAAAACTACATCATATGAAAGGAAGAAACTGTAACTGTGAGTCAATTCTCAGGAACTCAGAAAATTAAAGACAAGAAAGGTTTTCCCTGTCTGTATTTTAGTGTGCAAACCTAATAAAGATATATTAAAAAGGATTTTTGCTTCAAAACAACCCTTGAAATTTTCTTGTTAATGACATTCTGAAATCATGCATTGTTCAGTCAAAAACAGAATCCCAAAATTTGGCCCATAATGAGGAATTTTAAGGCAGTACAAGTCAGGAACAAACTGCCACCAACACAATCTGAGTGCAAGGGACTATGAATGAGAGGCCATATTTTCTATGGCTTTCCATAACTTTCTATCAAGACTTGAGTTATTTTCTTAGCTTTTTTAAAGGAAAAATAAAACAAAAAGACACAAAAAAGCATGACTGAAAGAAGAAACTGAATATATTGTGGGAAGGAACCTGAAGATTAGCATAGTCCTGGCTGAGTTAGCCTGATCTACAATCAGACTGTGAGATTTGTGAAACTTTTTTATTTTTGGCTTGTAGCATTTTCATTGGACTACACCCAAACAGAGCCTTTGTCCAGTAACAACAACCTCCTTAAGTTGTCTGTTTTTCACACTCACACCTGTTAATATATTTTAAAGGAAACACTAAAAATATGTTACAAGTAGAGACATAACATATGTCAGGAGGAATGAATGAGGTGATTTAGAATTAAAACTTTCAAGGTGCCTGGTTGGTGAGCCATGCTCCAAAGCACTGCAGGTTGACCTCAGCTGGATCCAGGAAAATTGCTGCTATGGCTCCTTGTCACTCCTTCTTCCTCACTTTGCTCTCTTAGTGTGGAGCTCAAGTTTGTAAGAAAAGTTGGAAAATATTTTGTGACATGGTGGTGAGTTGTGGCAAGGCTCTGGAGATCTGCATCTGCTGTGTGTAAACTTGGAGGGCTGAACTCAAAGATTTTTTGTCCCTTTCAGCAGCAAATCCCCACCAAGAGGTATTTAAATTACAAAGGCTGAGAAGTTGGGGAGCACCTCACAGGGTGAAATTTCCTAACAAGAAGAAACACAGAACAAACAAAGAAAACAAGAACAAAATGATCTTTGCTTTAGAAAGATCTAAACATTTCTCATATTGTGTAGGATGGATTCAATTTTTCCCCCTTTTGCTGAGTCTGTAAAGGTTTTCATCACCTGTCACCTGTATCAGGGGTACTTTGGAATATGCCAGAAGATTTGGGGGATATTTGAGCTCCTTGGCACCTTTGATGGCTAAACACAGGGCTGCCAGCATCTAGGGAGTTTTTGGGACTTATTTCAGGTCTGCTGAGTACTGCTTCTAAAGGGAGTAAATCTGTAGTATCCTCACTGTGCAAAATAAAAAATCACTTTGAAATGAAGCCTTTTGAAACATCACTTTGAAATGTAATACCCTTAGCAGATGTTCAGTCAAACAAAGATTTAGAGAGAGATGTAAGTAAGCTCTAGGAGTTAGAATTTGGGAAGGGAATAGAAACCTGTAAATAGATACACAAATAACGTCACTCTTTAATAAGTCCACAGCATGGAAGAAAAATGTTATAAATCCTTTCTGACAGTACATATGTTAAAGAAAGCAAAACTAATCAATCACTGGGAGGTAGGCTGGTGATCTGATTAATTAATGTAATTCTCCCAAGTCAAATTAATTTTTGTTTAAATACGCTAGATGTTACCATGAAACCTATCAAATAAAAATTCCTACAGCCATGTTTTTTTTCCATTGCCAGCTTAAACTAACAATACTGACCTTGGTAAGAAATAATTTGAGATTAATGACCAGTTTGGGTTAATGATCCTTGGCTGTGCTGCTGACCTTCATCCCCTCCCAGCCAGGCATTAATCCTCAGGAAATTTACTGCACCTTGATTGTTATTGCTCATACATGTACAAGCCTCAGGACCCGGGGCAAACATGTAAGTTGTACATTGCATCAAGAACTCTTACAGCAAAAACCAAAGCAAGAACAGCTTGGAACCTTTAAAAAACCAGAAAGGCAAATCATCTGATTTTGATCAAAGAATTAGGAGCAGCCTTTGCTGTGCACTGTTCTCTCTGTATGAGTCTTGGAGCAATTTTTGAGGAGTATTACAGAATACAAAAAATGCAGCCCTTGGCATTGACTGTCAGGGTCAGGCATTTCTGAAACTGCTGTCAACTTTGAATTTAAATGCCAAATACAATATTTTGCCTTGATGCAATTCTTCCAAGTACCATCCATCCTCCTTTCACTGGAAATGGTGCAAATCAGAACAATGCTTTTATGAAGGTATGAAATGAATGGGAAGGTTTTGGCTCATCAAGCCTTTTTCACTACCCACGGGTCACATAATTAATTCTTGCACTTAGCTACAGCTTGCAGAAGGAGATGATGAGGCAGAGGGTTTGCACAAGACCTTACAAAAAGCCATATGTAGAGTTACAATTTGAAAATTAGATGTTTCTAGTTAATGCTGAGGTTGGTGTTCATTCCTAAAGACTTTTTTTTCTTCTCTGTGCTAAGGATGTGATGTTTATGTACCTGATGATGGTGTACAAACCAGAGTTACCTTTTCTAGCACCAAGAATTTTATCAGAGATCCAGACAGAGAAACAAATAGGAAGAAAAATGTGATATGATCCTCCTTTCTACAGTTGTTTGAACTGGCAGTTGTGGAAAAAAAAGTTACTCAAACCCCATGGCTGAAATCAGACATAAATACTTCATCAGAGGTCTTACTGTTAAATTTGGATCTAACTAAACTTCTTCTTCCTTCTGAAAATGAACAAACAAAAAGTTTGAGTAGGAAGACATCCTAGAATGCTTTAGCCACGTCAGTCAATGCCTGTAGAATTTATTTAAGCAAAGACACTTTTTCTTGAAAATTAATGGTTTTAAAGGCCTTGGCAGATCCATCTTCTTCCATTTTCTGTGACTTTCTTGTCCCAGTTCTCTACCAGCCTAGGCTCTGCATTGCCTCCCAGCAGTGTTCTGGCTAAGGGAAATTGTATGAAAACCTTGGAAGTGCTGTATTTTAACCTACTGTGCAGATAACCTGTGAAAAATGTCAGGAATTTATTTTCCCCACAAACAGTTCATCACAGTGTCTTCCCAGCATTCCCACATCTGCCAGTCTGAGAGGCAAAATACCTGAGGAGCAGGAATAAAACACCTCTGAAATATTTTATTTCCAGGGCAATTTCTGACTGTGCAGATGTGGATGGAGCAAGTGAAAAAGTGGTTTTCCCAAGAGAATAAAAAGAATCAAAATGATTTTTACAGACTTCTTGAAGACTATTGGGCATTTTTAATGACAATCAGTAGAGTCATCTTTCTTCTCACACTATATATAACTTTGTAAACCTTCCATCAGAACTCTTGGCATGTAACAGAAACTGCATCCAAAATCCAGTGAAGTCTTTACAAAGTGAACATTTTATGGATCATTTCCCCTGCTACATTTTCATAACACAAAAGTGCAAACAATTTGGCCTTTTCAACTAGTTCTAAGGGGATTTTTCTAAGATAAAATGAGAAGTTCAGCAGTTGTTCAAAACTCTAGTTTTAGTGTAAATTTTTATCTTGCAGTGCAGGGGAAGAAGAAGGAAGATTTTCAGGGAGATTGAAAGAACTTAATATGAAAATAACAGAACTTTATTTTTTTGGACAATCCCTGACATGAACTGAAATGTTTTGTTCTCCAAATCTCTTTTGACCTTATGGCATTTCACTAACATGAAGTTTATCTAATTCCCAAATATTTGTTCTAGCATCACACTGACATTGGAATATGAGTGATATTTTTAGAAATAGCAGTGCAGGTAATAAACATTAATGATTTAACTAAGAGCAAAAAATTATGGAGGGCTCATCACTCAGCACTGTTCCAGCTCTGTCTCAATATCCCATACCTGAGACAAGAATCCTCAAATATTTAGTTATTGATTAACAACAGCCAGCTTGAAAACATTTTGAGAAGTGGAGAGGTGTTGACAATGAGGACAAGAGCAGATGTCTGGACATCAGAACATCAGAACAGGGCAGGAGTGGGAGGATATTCCCATTACAGTTCTTCGTCTTACAGTATGTATAAGGCATGGAAGGAAGTGTTTTATTTTCTGATCTCCCAAAATTACCAAGCAACATCCATCCAGGGCAGATACTCCAGCCTCCCCTGCTGGTGGTGGGAGAGCAGCTCTGTCACTGCTGTGGCACAGGGAAGGACAGCTTTGGGCTCCCTCTAGTTCACAGCCTGCAAATTTGGGGGCCATAGGGGGAGTGGTGAGGACAGGCTGCACACACTGCTGGCCTGATTCAAAGCTACATGGAGCACCTGGCACAGCTGAGTCTTAAACAGGCCTCCAGAGGGGTTTTCTCTAATTTGTTTTCTTGTGAGGAAATAGAGAAAATGCTCAAATTTACCATTACACCCACTTCCATCCACTTGAGGGGTTTAGACTGTCCTTTCTCCCATGCAAGAAAGGACTAAAAAGCCACTGTGGTCATTCCTGACATGTCCCTAAAGATATCCATGACACAGGCTGCAGAGTTTTCTAGGCACTCTATTGCACATTGATACTTTTCTTAAAATTAGAAAGGACTTTTCAAAATGCTCATCCCAAACAGCTCTCTTTTCAGTTCAAGCCTTGTTTCCACCAAAAAAACAAGAGATAACTCCTTGCAGTGTGTCCTGCAGTGAAAGATTGCTGTCATGACTGCCACTTTGGGCACTGTGGTGTTTAAAACCAGCTGGAAATTCAAATCCAAAGAAGCTCCTGCCCTTCCTCCCTGCTCCCTTCAGTTAGAGAGGAACAAAGGCAGAGTCTGAGGGTTGAGATAATTTACTGAAAGCAAACAGCAGTGGGGTGAGGAAATGCACAGTAGCAGCAGCAACCTCTTTGGATAGATCAAGATTAAACACAATCACACCTGATTCACTCTGGGTGTGCCAGAACAAGAGGAAAACAATCAGTCCTTCTCTCTATTCACATCACATTTACTGCACAGAAAAAGTTTCTTTCTTCGTGCAGGACCCTTTTTTTTTAAAAGAGTTTCTTTTTTCTCTCTAGGCCTGCCAACATTCCTTTCACATGAAGAAACTTGAACAGATTTAAGCCCTTGTACAGAGCACAGTTTGTAGTACAAACATGCTACAGTTATCAACTCACACTGCCCAAACACACGGGGGCAAAAACAGACTGAGCTCCCACAACTTAATTTGGTACCAAAAAAAAGTGTTCTACAAGCAGATCACTATTTTGTCATCTGTTCATGAAAAGTGGTAAAATTAGTGTGGCCTATAAGATTTAAGAGATATACTCAATAATTAAAATGGTCAATCTAAATATAAATGGTACAAAATAAAATACAAATTACCTGACCACACTTTTGCTTTGTCTGCTTGGATTCCACAGGTTAGCATTATAACACAGCCAAGGAGACAAGAGTTATTACAGAAATTCCACCTGTCCCCACTGGTATGTACCCAAAACTGAGGCCAAGTCTAGCATGATGTCAAAATGCATCCACTCACACAAGAACAGAATTAGCCTAACTGACAGCACTTGATGTTATCCAGACACTCTTAGAAAAAGGAGAAAAGCTAAACTGAGCTGAATTTTTGCTAGGAAAAATATGCAAAAACGATGTGCTAAGATTTCTGCTGAGTATTCATCTCTGAAAATTATTTTTTAGCCTTCTCATGTAGAGTGGGACACTGCTAAGCAAGGGGCTGACAGCAGTCTATACACATCTTGCATCCTAGCTGAATGACAGGATAAATTCCAAGCACTTATTCACGTGGTTAGAGTGCAAATTCATGGAAACCTTATCTTGTGAAATGACAAAATAAACCCACAATCTGTCAGATGTATTGCAGTGCCAGTCCCAAGGGGGTCTTCTAAGAGAACTAAAATCTATTTTTTTTGCATGTGGCCACTCATACTAGTATTTAAGCTGTCTGAGTTTGTGTGGAGGCTGTTTTTTTTGCATAGGGTGTCTGAAATAGGAACTGTTTGGAACAGAGTACTGGGTTAGATTTTTTGAGTGTTTAGATTTACCCTTAAAAAAAAAAGGGTAGACTATTCACAATTAAACTGGCAGAGAAGGAGATCTGAAGCCATAATACACTGGGTTTTTTGGTGGCAATGGTTCCATTAGTTCCATTAGTGGAAAACTAGGTTACTAAGACAAAAAAGATTGTCACCACTAAATGATTTAATGGATGATTTCTATTTCTCTCCATTCAGTTGCTGAGTCATCCCTTTTAGTGTCCATAAGGTTTGTTAAGGTCAGAGCTTCTTTCTGGTATCATGTTGCAACTGAATTGATTAATGTAATAGTTAACAAGAAACTCATGAATAGCTATTTTTCCCCTGAAAGAGATATTTAAGTGAGGACACTCAATTTAATTTGGGCAGATTTATCAAGAATACAGGACAAAGAGGAAAAAGAACGGCGAAGGAAAAAAAGGAAGGAAAAGTTCCAGTATTCCCTGGCAGTTGGATCTGTAATGACTGATGGTGTCTGATGGTTGTAGTAGCATTTTGCTAAACAATGTTTATAGTTCCTGTGGTGTATAATTTGGCAGGACACTTGTTCCTTGAGAATGGGGAATTCAAATGCCTCAGCCTTGGAAACATACTGTAATTAAAACTGCTGCTTTATTAATGGCTGGTTTGTGACCTATGTGATCCTCCACTCCAGCAAAATTACAAATAGATCCAACAGTTATGCCTGAACTGAAATAAAACCTAGAAATTCAACATAAGTGCAGGGGAGAAGCAGGGAAAGCGTCTGCATGGGTCACAGAGTACAAGCATGGAAATATATGAGATTTTGAATTTAGGCTCAAAGGATAGTTTTAAAAACACAAGTAGTCTGAAATCTGCCTAATTTCCTTTGCCAAGCTATACATGAGATCATCCCTTAACATTTTTTAGGAGGGCACTGATGAGTTCAGAGGGAGCTGTGCTCAGCTTCAGCATTCCTAACACAATGGCACAGCTCAGGCAGTAGAAGGTGCTCTTGTAACAGCAATCAGTGGTGCTTGATTTGACCAGCTCAGAATCCTCCTGCCCCTCATGCATCCTGTGTTCCAAAAGCCACGGAGCCAAAGGATTGCACAACCTGATTGTTTTTAATCAAGCAAGGCCAGCTTTAGCCACACTGAAGTGGATAGAGAAGGAATTCCTTCATGGTATAGGGATTTACCCCGTTGCTTTTGTTCCCTCTCTCTACAGCACCTGGATTATCCCACAGCCCTGGAAGTTCTGACAGCTCTGATGGTGCAGAATATTCCTCTACTTAAATAGATTAGAAAAGTTAATTTCTACTAAATATGGTTTACCTACATAACAATTAGGATAGGTGAGTGTGATACAACTTTTGCTGCTTCACCCTGTCAAATATTGGGAATCTTGTTCCTGCAGTTTTCAGGAAAGGGAGCTGAGCTTTTTCCTGAGCAGCTGTTAATGGTGAATGGAAGAAAACTCAACAGTTTTTCAATTGTTTTAACATCGTTTCTGTTTTCATCTGAGCATTGCACCTACAAGAGAGCTAGGACTTTCCAAGCCCTTTCAAATGCCCAGGTAAACAGAGCATGAAATTGTGAAAAAGGATCTGGTGAGCGGACAGTTGTTGATGGTTCTGGTTCCCATTACTGGGACATGGATCTCAGCACTCACAGAATGACGTCTGTGGAAGGGAAACAGATAACACAGGCTAACTTAACTGTAACATTTGAAAAAAAAAGCTAACGTTATTTAGACATTAATGGATGAATTTCAACTTGTCCCTTCAAGACTTCAAAGAACTTACAGCTGTTACTTGCTAGAGGAAGGCATATTTTAATTCTTACTATACACTGGAAATGACTGTGTCATTTTACTCACATCTTAGTATCAGTAAACCAATACTACTAGAATTATTCTTTAAATAAGTCCCTTTTATGGATTTTTATAGTTCATGGTGATTCCCAGTCTGAAGAAGAGCAAGTGCTAGTGAGATTTTTCCTGAAATTTAAAGGAAGAATTATCTTGGGTATCTTTTACAGTAGTGTTTCCTGATTAATGACAATATTAATAGCCAGACAAGCCAAAAGGGCACATGCTTTAAGAAGCCTCAAGCATCACACATATTGATTAATACTTAAGAACTTGCGAATGTTTAGATGAAAAAAAGGAAACTGATGTTTTGAAGTCACAAGAACAAGTTTCTTTCCTTTTATGTCTTAAATGTGATTATTTACAGCCCACTGCAGTCGTGCTCATTAGCGATGACTGAAAAGCTGTGCCAAGTTTCTATTTAAAAAATCTAAATTAAAAAAAGAGAAGAAGCAATGTAGAATTACATGATCATATACCTAGTTGGTTGTTTCTGAAGCAAAAAGCGATGCATTGCAAGGCACAGAATTCCAGATTCTACAGGTATTTCCCTAAATGAACTGTCCTGTTGTTCTGCACAATATATAGAGTTTATCCTGTAATAGCTTTGACTTTTAAGCTGGCACAGTAACCCACATGTCCTCAGAGTGTACTACCAGACAGCCTGATGCTTTGTTAAAACCTACATTTGAACAGAGGATACATGACAGGTAAAAATAAAGAATTCACCCACTGAATTATCCCTGTCTCCTAAAAGACAACTGCACTTGTTACAAGCTTAGTCACTGTAATTATATCTTCTAGAAGTTGAAGTTATCATGCAATGATAAAATCACAGGATGGTTTGGGCTGGAAAAACCTTAAATATAATCTGGTTCCAACCCCCCTGCCATGGGCAGGCATGCCTTCCACTAGATTATGTTGATGATTAAAGTATCACAGATTTATGGAAATAATGCAGTGCCCTGACATGGCACTGCCTCTGCTGCCTCAGAGACAGGACCAGTAGGGACCAGTGTGTCCCCACGCTCTCAGCAGTTTCCATTTGCTTTTTCCCATGTGTATTCCTCACACAATTCACTCCTTAAATGGCTCTGATCTTCCCCCAGCCTCCTCCCTCCCCACCTCCCGTCAGAGAATTGTCACCAAGGCAAAAGAGCCAGGCTGATTTTTTTCTTAGATGGATTTTTGGCAAATGGGCAGACAGTTTTGAGCACAAATGTTATGAATTGAAGTTGCCAAGTCACAAGGCATTTTCCTGATCTTCTTGCTCCTCTCAGCTCTGTCTGATACAGAGATTTTGGTGCAGCTACTTCGTGATGCTGCATTCCCTAGAGGCACCTTGCTCGCTGTCACCTTTGCCAGCTGACATTGGGTCTTGTGCTTCCAGCATCCTCCTCCTATTGCTGGAAAATTTCTTTTTGTTATCCAGGTGCCTGGAAAACCAGTGTGGTTCCAGTGCATCCTGCCCTAGCAGCAGACAGAGGAGTTTCAGGAGGATTCATTGGCCTGTTTGAGCCACACATGATGTTTTCTATGAGCAGATTTAACTGCACTGATCAGAGGCAGACAGGAGTCTGGAGAAAGTGCAACTCCCACACACATTTATGTCATGGATCCTGATGTCCAGCACCCTCTTCAACCTCATATTCCCCTTCCTTACAAACACAACCTGCCAGCCATGCTCCACCAGGCAATGTTTTTGCAGTGGGACCTCTGAGGCATCGATGACATCATCAAGATATCCCAAAAAAGGCAGGCTTTGCATCTTCACATCTGGAAGCTCTAGGTTTGTGCTTGAAAGTCCCCTGATGTCTCCCAGAAATGCAGGTTTGCCGCCTCCCCTTTCTGTGTTCCAAATTTGACTTTCAAATGAGCAGAGCAGTAGGAATTTTCTTTTGTGCTGGGTCTGGGCATGTCCAGTTCAGCACTTTGTAATTTGTTAGCTGATTTCACAGAACGCTGCATGTGGCGTGCAGCGAGTGATTGCAAAATGGGTTATAAATGAATCCATAAAAATGTGGAGCTTTGGCCCATGATGGATTTCCAAACAAAAGCCTTGGATGCTGAATGTTATTTTGATTTTTAACACCTGTAAGAAATTGACATTTATTTCTCCACCACACTCCTGGCCTGAAGATTTATTTTGCTCATATAACAATCAGGCTTATCTGGGGTTTAAGGTTTAACTTCTGGTTAAATTCCCAGATGCAATTGCTGTTTTAAGATGGGTGGTTGTATCTATTCCAGTGATGCTGCACTGCTTCAGCAGATTCTTAATTCTCATGCATACATTTATTTTGTAGTTTGTCTTGGCCTTACAGGAAACATTCTTCAAGAATCTCTTGAAATCCCAGCAGCCTTCACCTTTATAGGGCTTTTACATGCATTCTTATAGGAAAGAATTCCTGACAGGCTGTAAGAAGTCTGATAATTTTATTTCTGATCTGGACATTTGGGTTGTGCAAGTGTGCTGTAAGAGGCTCTCCTTTATTTTCCTATTCCTTTCTACCCAATTGGCTCAGTGAGCTTGCAGTAATTGCCATATGTGACATCTGATTTTAGGACTCCCCTGGTACTCAGTAGAGAGTGAATTGATGTCACTACAATGACACAGTAGATTCTTTTGTTTGCAATATGTTAAAACATGCTTTTAATTTTAATATATTTTTGTTCTCCTCTTGCGTTCAAACTATTCCCAGCAATTAGAGGAGAACATTGTAAATTCGCTTCTGATTTATGGAGCTTGAAATCATTTTCTCCAGTGGAAATTATCCTGCTGGTTGTATGGTCAGCACATGTTAAACACTTACTCTGTAAAAGCACTGCTAAGCTCATTAAACTCAGGAGAAAACCCCCGAGAATTTAAGAGAAGCTAAAGTAACAATGTTAATTTAAAATAAATGGAGGGTTCAGTCTGCTTTAAAATGGGTAACTTAAAAATATCTGCAGGTGGATGAGGGGCTGGATATGCCCTGGATGTGTGCTCTGGGAACCCAGAACCCCATTCTATGATTGCATTTTAATTACTGCATTTATTTAAAGTAGGGACTTTCTTCTCCATGATTGGGCATTCTTTTACTTTTTAACAAAAGAATATCTTTGCTTTTCTTCAATTTTATTTTAAAATGCTAATTTTTGTTAATAGTTGATTGCTTATCTTCGAAAACAAGCTTCCAAAAAAATATCCAAAGCAAATGGGTTTTGTTCAACCCTTTAGAATGAGGATACCAATAGAGTGACCTGTAGTCTTTAATTAATAGACACAGTTTGCTATTTATTGACTTGTAGATTTAATTGGTAGTGCTGTAGGAATTCCAGGAGTAACTTAAGATTTAAATTCCTCCAAAAATACATTGCCAAGTCGTCCTGCCTCAAATCGGCAAGAATGTTTTTGTTTATTCAGCCTTTAGAGTGCTTCATCCACATATTTCTAAGTGAAGCTGATCTGGGTTTTTGCTGAGGGAAAAGGTTCTCTCCAGACCTTGATCAGGGCCAAACCACACATGTTTGTGTGCAGATGGACACAAATTACAGTCTCCTGAAGCAAGGGGGGAGCACTGATGCTGCTTGTTTCAGGTGGAGTGTGAACTTGCCTCCTGAGTGGCTGTACAAAAAGGAGAGCTGACTTTTTTCTAAGAGGTTCATTCCATGGTTAAAGGGATTGTACTGGAGTGTCCAGTTCAATAAAAAAATAAAAAATTAAAAGCCAACATGGCTTGAGTTGCGTTGAACGTGAAGTTCTGCAATTTGTTTTCCAACCTGAACAAGCCCCAGAAGGTGTTGTGTGGAAATTTCAGCAGAATTGTGGCACAGTGTTCCTACCTGGGTCACCTCTAGTAGGAACCAAGGAAACAAAGGAATCAGCTTGTAGAACTTGTGGAGATGGACTTGGGAGGGCTGGTGCCACCTCCCTTTGACCCAGGCACTAATGGGGGTCTCAGCATCAGTGGCTATGATTTGTGCCTCCTGTGCTGCTTTGCTGGCTGATTTCTGCAGTCCCAGTTCCTTGGAGTGACCTTTCTTCTAATTTTTACCCCTGCTCTTCCCTTTCACAGAAGGGAAGTAATTCACAGAATTACTGGGTTGGAAGAGACTTTAAAGATCATCCAGTCCAACCCAGCCCCAATACCTCAACTAAACCCTGGCACCCAGTGCCACATCCAGTCTTTTTTAAACACATCCAAGGATGGTGACTCCACCACCTCCCCAGGAAGGCCATTCCAGAACTTTATGACTCTTTCTGTAAAATCTTTTTTCCTAATATCCAGCCTATATTTCCCTTGATGCAGCTTGAGACCGTGTCTCAAGCTTTCTACTTCATCCCTTTGTTTTTGTCACCCTACCAAGACAAGAGATGGACAATCCTTGAACAGCAGATTGTAAAATCACAACAGAATTTGCAGAATAGGACTTTCCAACATAAAGTGCCTTTACTTGTTCTGGTTTTGAGCTCTGTCTTGTGGGAAAGACTGTACTTACAATTGTGTTTTTTCAGTTATTCCTTTTCCTGTCATTGGAGAGCTGCCTGCTCTTCTCATCATTCCAACATTGCTTTTCTCCCTGTTTCTCCCTGTACATTGCACTGCTTTCTCAGAGTGCTCTGATATCTCTGCACTGTGATGAGGTGGAGTGGGACCCTTCATAACAAAAGACAAAGTTGTGTTGGGTTTTCTTGGCCAGGCTTGGTTTCAGGATTGGTGAGAAAAACAAATTTGAAATCAGGCTGTATCTGGGTGGGTCAAGAATTCAGGCAGGAATTTCTGCAGAGATACAAGAATGCATTTTATATTTCACGTTTCTTAGGAAAATGGCAAAAAGTCCAAATCAACTAAACAAGTTCCCTAAAGCAATTGCTGAGATTTATAAAAATCATAAGACATCAAGTTGCAAAGTTAAGCACCTGGTTTAGGAAGTGCCAGTCATAAGTTTTCCTGGCCAATCTCAATACCTCTGAATTATGATTCTGTTCTGCAAGAATTCTGGTCCACGTCTCATTTACATGTAAAACACTGCAGAGAAGTTCCATATTTCACTGATATGTGTGAAAGAAGAGCTTTTGTTTTTGCAAATTAAATGTTCATCTCACACTGGATGAAGAAAACTCTGCAGATGTAGGGTCCTAGACCTTGCCTGCAGTTTATTAAATGTCTTCTGCTGAAGGGAGAGTTTATTCCCTATCCCAACTGAGCAGCTTTGCCTTGGGTTGCTGCTCATATGAGTTTCAGCAAACTAAAAACAAATATGAGTTTCAGCAAACTCATATTAACCACATTTAAAAGACTTTTTACTGAACTGGGGCCCTGAAAAATGTTGCCTAGAGAATCCCAGGATGCCTCAGGCTGGAAGGGGCATCTGGTGCCACCTCCCTTCTCCATCAGGGCCAGCACAGAGCACAGGGCACAGGAGTGTGTCCAGATGCTCTGGAATATCCCCAATGAGGAAACCCCACAGCCTGTCTGATCTCTGCTCAGGGCTGGGCACTGTCCAGGGCAGAACTTCTGCCTCCTGTGCAGGGGAATTGCTGGGATCATTCCTGGCCCATTGCTCTGGTGCCACTGCTGTGTCCCCAGAGCAGAGCCTGGGCCTGCTCAGAGCCCTCCCTGCACACAGGGACACCCAGGGACAGAAGGAACACCCAGGGATACACAGGGACATCCAGGGACAGAAGGTACACCCAGGGCTGAGGGCCCCTGTGAGTGCAATATCCCCCCCACTATCTCAGGGCTTCCTGGGAGCGAGCTGTGACACTGGACCAGACCTGGATCATCAACATGCAGGGACATCCTGAGGACTCCTGAGCTGGCTGCTGACCGTGTTTGACTCTGTGGAGTTTGTCCAAGCTGGAGTCCTGATCTCTCATGGCTGGAGCAGATCAGTAACGTTCTGCACTGGCTTGCTGGCGCCTCCTCCAATTTGGAACCGTGCCCAGCTGTATCAAGTCCCCAGGACTTTTTGTTCAAACTGGCAGGGGTTTTGCCTTTTTTAACCATTAATCACTAAATTGTGCAAAGTGGAGAGTGGGAGACAGGGCATTGTATAGCCCCAGACATAATAAATAGTTTACCAAGGATATTGCGTGAAGTCACATGGAGAATTCTTTAGTTATTTATCTTTACTACGCACCAGCTGAGAGCAGACTGGAGTGCATTTGCTGACAAGATTTGTGTGCCATCAGGAAAACATTTTACAGACCTACCACAATAGTCCAGATATTATGCTAAAAATAATAATGACAGCACTAACATAGTACCTGAAGAACTCCTTCTAGCCAGAGGATGCTTTCAGGTGCACAGATGGAAAAGATAACAAATTTGCCTCATCAGGAAAAATTTGAAAGCCAATTAAAATATTTTTCCTTTGCAACGACTGTGATTTGGCAGCTGATTTTATAAATGTTCTTTAACTCAAACAAAACTGTTTTCCATTAAAAAAACCCTTATTCTTTTGCTCTCGAGTTGCGTAAGACAAGCCTGAGACAGACATTTTATTGCTGAAGTCTGTTTAAATTTATCTTATGACTAATTGGGCTTTGATTAAAGTATAATAAAACATTAAGTGTCTGTAGGTTGAGTCCAAAAACTACTTTTCCTTTTTTGCAAAAGATGATTTTTGAGCGTGTATGACTCAATATTTTAGTGCTCTTTAGTTTAAGGAACTCCTGGTACTGTAAGTGCTTGCAAATGGCACTTACAATTTGTGGTTACTCATAGTGTGTAGCAATTTGTGGTTACTTGCAGAAGAAAACCTCCACATAATTTACCCTATTGCTGTGCTATCTTTATAAAAGATTACCATGGTTTGATTAGCTTGTAAGAAACAGCAAATCTTTACTCTCAGGGTGGGAGCTGGGAACTCCACATCTCCAGGACTGTGAAGGATTTGAAATGTCTCTTGCTCTGAGCATCTGCCATAAAAACTCCTGACTAAGCCCCTAACTCAATGTTTATTGCCATTTATAGTCTGCTTGCTGTTGCCATAAGCTGAAGGGTGTCTATTCTGGTTTCCTACTGTTTTCATAAAGAAAGAAAGGGATGTAAATAATACAAATAAATATTTATTTCTTCCTCCCCTCCACTGCCCTCACTGAAATAAAACTAAGTGTCCCTAATGGAGGAGCTGGCCTCAGGGTCAATACAACATTTGGGATAATGCTTGACCTCTCTTCTATTATTTTGCATCTTTTATTAACACTCTGGTTTATTTTTCTGACTTTCTCATGGGTCTGATGTTGTGCCAGTAGTAAGGCTATACATGACCCATTCAAATGCAGTTTTCCAGCTCTGCCCACTGCTGGTATCCATCTGCAGAGGGTTTTCAGATGTGCTGCTGTCCTAAAAGCTCTGCCATGCAGAAAAAATCTCTGCCCCAAAACCTGCAACTGTCAAAGTGTGAATTTATCCATACATTGAAAGAGCAATTTAAAAATTTCAATGCACAATCAGAATTTTTCTTCCTCCGTTCTCTGGAGTTGTTTTTTTTTTTTACCAAAAGGGAAAAGATGCTGAAAGGCCTTCTACATTACTGACTCATACCCTGAACAATAGCACAGAAAATATGGCATGATATAGCCTATGTAACAGCAGCTTTTATGGTATTTTGTTGAGTCCACAAGACACATTTATCCATCTTCCAGCTCTACAGGCTTCTGATCTTCTTGAAATTCAAGCTGCATTCCCCTCAACTTCTTCTTGTCACGATAACTTCCCACCAGCCAAACACACCAGTGTCTTGTATTGCATTTATGCGAGCACACATTCTTCAGATTCTGTTTCTGGTTAATCTTTCTCATTCCTTGTCTTGCAGAGGCTGTCTGGAGAGACAGGATTATGGCCTTGGATTTGGAACATATTGATACGTGATGCAGAGCAGAAATCCACTAACTCACTATGCAGAGCAGCAGAACATATGGAAACACGATGCAGAGCAGAACTCCTTGTTCCTTAATGGATGTGGCTTTGCAATACTCAGAAGGGGCAGAAATAAGAATAGATATCCACTTCAGGAAGAAAAAACTATTATGAATCTTGATATCAGCAGGAATATATGGTTTTTACAGATCTGCTTGCCAGAGCACAAGTGCAGCTCTTGTTACATGTTACAGTTGCAATCACATGTAATTTAGAGTCTAAAGTTGGGTAGTCCAAAGAATTTTGGGTTGCAATAACTTGGATTGCAAAGGGATTGCAATAACTAAGTTTGCTCATCTCATTATACACTTCTATAATGCCAAATAACCTTTATTCTGTTGAGTTTCCCAGAGGACCTGTTAAAAGCATGATAATGATCATGCAGAAATTGCAAAATTCGTGTTTCAAAGGTGGTTTTCCTGGAAGTGTTTCCTTCCAGGCAGCAGGTTGGTCTGTGTGATATTTGGATTTTTCTTGATCTGCAGGGTGTTGCTCCTCAAAAGCCAGGAATTATTCTGGTCTGTGTACTGGAAGTTTCACTTGCTGGTTTACTGAAGGCAAGGGACATTGCACAGCATTTTTCAGTGTATGTTTCCTTCATCCTCTGGCTTTTGCAAATCTCAGGATCACAGAATGGGTCAGGTGGGAAAAGACTTTTGAAAAGCACCTAGTCCAGCCTCCCTGCTGAAGGAGTCTGCCTTCACTGACTGCTGACTTCCACTAATGATGCCCTTGAACCTTGTGCCAGCATTTGCAGGAATATTTAACACATGTGAAGGTGGATTCTGCAGCTTTTCCTTGAGGGACATAATTTTTCTTCAGTGTCACAGAGTAGTCTGTCAGGAA
Organism: Peucedramus taeniatus; assembly: GCA_013400575.1. NCBI lineage: Eukaryota > Metazoa > Chordata > Aves > Passeriformes > Fringillidae > Peucedramus > Peucedramus taeniatus. The sequence goes on from WBNO01030574.1 coordinate 89,464, forward strand.
AATGGGGTGTGGGATGTGTTGAGTGTCACCTTGCTGACTGTCCCCTACAGTTTGCAGCCCCACAAAAAAAGTGACATCATCTTACTCCTCATTGCTCAGCATTTGAAATCTCTTGATATGACCAACGTTTTGCAGGCTTGCTTTACTTGTTGGAGTCATCCCTTGAAGGTGGGGAGTGTGATGTGACGTGTACTGAGGTATCACTGTGCAAAATTCATGCAATCTCCTTTTTCCCTGGTTTGCAGCCTGATTTAATAATGGAGAAAAGGAAGAGTCTGGCCAGTGCAGAGTGTCAGACAAGGCAGGCTGAACTCTCCTGTTGGACAAGGTGGCTGTGAACACAAATTAACTTATGGGGGGCTTATCAAAGTGCTAAGGACGGGGAAACAAAGCTGAACCAAGAAAGTGGAGGGAGAAGGAGCAGTCCTGAAAGTAGCATGTGATTTTGGCCTTGAAAAGTATGAAAGTTGACAATAGAGAGAAAAAGCTTTGCAGTTGTGAAGAGCTGGGTGGCCTTAAATGGCTGAGCTCATAACAGAGAGGTCTTTGAGAGGCAGGAAACACAGAAGGAAAGCAGTGAGCAGACAAGAGTATAAAAAAATGAAGGAAAAAGGGGGAGAGAACTAGGAAAAAGGAGCAACATGAACACTAGAGAGAGAAATTAAGAGGCTCAGTGGGTAAAACTGAAAGTGATAAGGCAGCACCAAGAGTCACCAGCTGAAAAGGGCTGATGAGATAGAAAAATTGGTATAGCCAAGCTGCACACTTAGGGTGTCATTTAAGTATTCTACTGGTTTATCATTGTGCACTATTATCATATTTCTCTAAGAAAAGTTAGAAACTTGGATTTTTTGCTTGGTATTTCTGGAGATTTTCTTTTGGCACTCAACCTTTGTCACACTCCAATGACAAACGAAGCATCTTGCCATGTAAATTTATCACCAAACCCTCTTTTAAAGTCCCCTGCATTTCCCAGATTGGAATAAGAGCAAGGATTTGAAGCTAGAGCCCTCAGTACTGCTGGTATAAAACATAACAGGGTGTGACCAGTGACTTTTGGCTCTCACTGAATCCATTGGAAGATTTACTGTTGACGTCAATGGGAGGAGAGTTGGGCCCACAGTAGGAGCTACAGTAGTAAAAACAATGCATTTGACTTATTTAGCTGTGTCTCTGCTTGCCAGTGGCCCTTTGGGCACTGCATGTAAATGAAGACAAAACAATAAAAGAGATTAAAATGTCTCTGATTCCAGCAGATTTAGAACAGACAAACTGACAAAAGTATGCAATGGTGCAAACTGTGTCATCACACTGTTTATGGCAGGCCATCCCACACTCCCATGAAACCACTGCCTGCTTAGGGTTTTGCTAGCATACAAATCAGCACAAAAAGGTGGATATTGATAAAAGAGAATATTTTTAGGCTCGCAAATCAGCCAGAGTCAGTCAAATTCTTGGCCCCAGCCATGTGCTGCTGAGCAGTGTCAGATGGTCACACATACACAAATTGACATTTACAAGGCACGCTGTGCCTAGCGCCAAGTTAGAAATAAATTGCCTCTTTTCATAGGTTCACCAGAGCCTCCTAAGTACACTAGAGCCTCCTAAGATTCATTTATTGTTTGCTACTGGAGGGATTGGACTGCTCCTGGGCAGAGAATGAAAATGCATTCAGGGCAGCATAAGGGAAATTGCATAAAATGAAGTGCAATAACTGCAAAGCTGCAGTTTCATGACTGGACTGCTCCTGGGCAGAGAATGAGAATGCATTCAGGGCAGCATAAGGGAAATTGCATAAAATGAAGTGCAATAACTGCAAAGAAGTTTCATAGGGTAATGCTTTGGGTGTGCTGCATGTGGAGGATTAGGTTTGTAATTAAGAGCAGTGTGGGCTGCATAATTAACTCCAGGGGAATACTGCTGGAAACCAACTAAAATAAATACCAGCAGCACTTACCTGGAGAGTATAGAGAAGTCTGGGTCTGACCTCTGAGGCTTTGCTTGCAAAGAATTCAGCACTGGAAGGATTTCCCTCAGCTGCACAGAGCTGCTGTCTTCTGGTAGATCTCTCCAAGAACACAAAGCATTTTGGTGCTGGAGGAAGCTGAAGATCCTCATTTTGCCTCTTCACTTGTCCAGGCCCAATGTGATACTAAGTTCTCTGAGTCCACCTGAGGAAAAATCCGTGCACACTTATAGGACAAGAAAGAGGAGAACCTCACCTGTTTGGATGAGCCATTGGTCAAAAATCCATTGTGCTGTCACTTGGCTATCTGATACAGCTCATGGCAGCTGAAAAGAAACATAAAATTCACTTGGGCAGTGCTGCACACCAATATGGGAAACAGCAGCTCTGAGCTTACAGCTCAGAGCCAGCAAAGCTTTGTCTAAACCCCTTCCTGAAGGCCTGAGAGCCAGCAAAGCCCACACCTACCAGCCTTGTCCTCCTCCTTGGACTCCTTTCCCTCCTGGAGAAGGTGCAGGCCCTGACTTTGCTGGTGAGGCCAGCTCTCAATAGCATTGTCTTTCTGCAGATAATTATAGAATGGGTTTGGACAGTGAAGAATGATGATCTCTACCACATGGTGCTGTAACAATTAACAAGGGAGCTGGAGAAGACAAAGCTTTACCACAGACTCCCCTCATGAGGCAAGATGGCGCCTGCGGTGAGAGGTTCTGTTCCCTGACACAGTAACTGAAAACATTGCAAGAGGGAGGAGGACAGAGGCCTTATTTGTAGTCATCTTTCTGAAAAAAGAGCTACAAATGAAAAAAATTAAAATAAATAGAGATAAATAAAAAATAAAAGAGAATACATGTATTGTGGTGGCTTGTCTGGTTCTTCAGACCTGGGGCAGGCCTTGAGCTGTGTTGGTGCCAGCAGCAGCTATCCTTTGGTTGTGATGGTCTCTCCTAATTGAGGGAAGGTTTCTAGGGAGAAATATGTTCCTCTCTTGGGCTAGTTCGTGCACATGGGAGAAATCAGACAAGATTTAGGACATACAAGCCCCTTTGGGTGAGAAGGGTTTCAGCTCTGTGTCTGTTTATTCCAGTTTTGTAGTGGGGGTCTAATGTAAGGTGTTGTCTCACCCTGAAAACCTTGCTGTGCTTGCATCTGTAGTTCCCAGCAGATTCAGTAATACTTCCAGGAGTGTTTATCCTGTTTAAAACTGGCCTATGCAGCTTCAAGCCTTGGTATGAAGTGCTGTGAGCATGACCTTGTCTTGGCTTTAGCAGTGCCAGTGCTGCCAGCTGTGGCTGGGGTGGCTGCTCTGGATTTTAAGAAAGTTCAGAGATCTCCAAACCCTGCTCACTACTTCAAAATAGCGATAGGTGAATCTCTCAGTCTTTAGGAAATGCTTGTGTTTTAAGGGCTTGTTATAAAAATAAATAGGAAATAGGAAATGGAATGAGCCACTGTTCTCTCTTATTCATGGCTGTGGGTAAAGAAGTGCTTTAGGAACAGAGGGCAGAGCTGGGAGAGCTCATGCTCAGCCCACACAGCCTTCCAGTTCTGCTTTAAATACTCTGCTTTAAAATATTTGCCCCCTTTTGGGGCCAGAATTTTGAATTATCTTGTGGGAAAAATAAGGGAATATGTTGAGGGACATGGTTCCCCCTCTTTGTGCTTTCTGTGCAAGAATTGGACATTTTATAGGCAGAGTTTGTTCAAAATGCAAAGAAGCTGAGAAGTGGCTTGGGAGCAGAGTTGGGAAGGATGGGAACAACCTGGGGATCAGAGATGTGAAAACCAAGCCCTGCCTATGGGTGCCTTAGTAACTGCAACCAAATATCTCCTAGCCTACTTTTATCAGCAAGCTTTCTGTGTTTAGGGATAGGCATTAAACTACAATTTGTTGTGAATGTCAGGTGTTGATGAAGAGCAGATCCCAGCTGGGACAGCAAGGACATTTCATCCAGGCTGTGTTGGAGGTGCAGGAGTGGAGCTGTGTGGGAGATTTGGCTGAGTTTATTGCTCCAGGCCAGCTCGAGCTGCTGATTCCCTGTAACTTCAGCTGGAGTCATTTGATGTGCTTGGGCATGTGGCTCCAGTCTGCCCTCAGAAACACCTCTCTTAGCATGGTGACCTTAATTCCTCCCCTTCTATTCTCTGGTGTTAAAAATAAGAAGGAAAGAAATCCAGCTTTCATTGGCAGAGTGCTCTGCTTGTGCCACTTGTCCTCAGGGCACTACACCCACACTGAGCTCCCAGTGCTTGGGTGTGGGAAGCCTGTGGGAGCACGAACATTTGCCCAGGCATCAGGAGTGCAAGGTCTTGCAAGGATTGTTGGGACATTTGCCCCTTATTTTTGGTCAGCCCAAGTGTCCTGGGTTAGGAGACAGGCCTCACTCCTTCTTTATCCTCCACAGAGAAAGGGAGAGATGATGACTTTGGATATTTCTCAGCTTTAGGTGTGTTCTTGCTTTGAATTGTTCTTTGGAAGCATGCACAGCATTTATGGCATTAGCAGCTGTGATCTGTTCATAAGAGGAGCCCCAGTTTGTCTCCATTTCTGTAAGAATTCACACTGCAGGTGCAGGAGACATTCAGTGGCCTCAGGCACAGGGTGTGACTCTCAGGGTGTCTGTGCAGATCACTAAATCCACCAGGAGTTGGACTTAGTGATCCTTGCTGGTCCCTTCCAAATCAGGGTATTCTGTGCTTCTACAATTCCAAATTTCCTGGCTGCAACCAATGGATACAGTGAGGAGTCACACACTGTTCTGCTGAAAGAAAAGTATGTAACTTTACAATGCCCTAACAAAGTTAATTCCCCTCAGATGCACACTCAGATGTCCTGCACAAGCCACAAGATGTCAGTCTGGCTACATGAAAATGCAAGCACAGTCCTGCCCAGGCTCATGCAGTATTTTAAACTCTAATATCTCTGGTAACACAATCTCTTTATATACCACTACAATTTGTCCTGCCATAGAGCCGTAAATCTTCTTTTTCTTCGCAGTGACTCTTTCACATAGGGCAAAATATTTAAAATAAAAAATTATGTCAGGGAATGTAATTTACCTCTTGTTAAAAATAGTTTTTAATACTGAAGTGTCATTGATCTGTACGTTCTGGCTCTGGTTTTGCTGTGCTAACACTTGCAAGGACACACACTGGCAGGTGGGATTAGTTGTACTCTTACAAACCATTTCCTTGAAGCACTTTGTGCAGAAAGCACTTTAGGTATTAAACAAGTCATGGGTCACTTTTTCTCCATGTTTCCCAATTTGACTGATCCCTGTGCTACAGTTTAAATTTCCACATGCATTCCCTCAGACCTTTGCTCTGGAAATTAAATGGACTAAGTCCAGGGGAGGCCATAAAGATGATCCAAGGGCTGAAGCATCTCTCCAATGAAAATCTGATGAGGCAGAGTTGGGACTGTTGGTCCTGGAGAAGAGAAGGTTCCAGGGAGAGCTCAGTGCCCCTTCCAATGCCTAAAGGGACTCTAGGAGAGCTGGAGAGGGACTTGGAATGAGGGATGGAGGGACAGAACACAGGGAATGGCTCTAAATATAAAGACAGTAGGTTTAAGTTGAATATTAGGAAGAAATTTTTCCCTGTGAGGGTGGTGAGGTCCTGGCAAAGGTTCCCCACAGAAGCTGCGGCTGCCTCTGGATCCCTGGAAGTGTCCAAGGCCAGGCTGAACAGAGCTTGGAGAAACCCTGGGTAGTGGAAAGTGTCCAATGGATGACAGAGAGTTGTAACTGAATGATCTCTAAGGTCCCATCCAACCCAAACTTTTTTTTTTTTTTGGGTCATTAGTATCTGGGGAACTGCAAGTGCTCATTTCAGGGTGCCCAACTTCAGCAGCTTTGGGGCTAGATCCCAATTTTGAAATCCTTCTTGCTGATTTCCTCCATGTGACATTTTTCCTGGCCATGTGCCTGTGTAAGATTTGCCTCTGGCCCAACCCCTGCCTCCTAAGAGGCTCCTGGGTCTGTTCCTGAGCACTGTGACTTGACCAGGGACTGGGAGAAGCCTTTGTCCCTTAAGGTAAAGCCATTCCCCCTCTGCATCACGGGGCTGTACCAGGGTGGCAGAAGGCAGGACCTGGCCCATGTGCTGCTAATGAGACAGAAACCTTTCAGAACATGACAATCATCCTGAATAAATTTCTTGGGATTGTGGATCTTTTCAGGCTCATTCTTTATTTCAGACCAAATCCTACCAAACCTATTAATATTTCTCTGGCAATAGATGTTAGGGGATATATTGAATTAAACCCCAGTTTTAATGCTGTAAATGTAGTTAAATAAATTTAAAACAATTTCCATGTGTAGTTAAGACATCATACACAACTTCTAAAAGGGTCTTATTTCTCATTGCTTTACAAATCTTCTGGGTTAATAAATATGTTTCATTTTGTATCTGACATTCAATTTCAATTGGCAAAGACAGTGGAGTAGTGAGATAAAGCAGAAAGTTAAAAAAAAAAGCTGGAGAAAGAGCAAACACAATCTTGAAAAAGAGGAATCTTTTGGTTATTTTAGCATGATCATATTAGTGGAAAAAAAGTCTTCCTGCCACTGAACACTCCTAGTGTTTACAGGGAGGATGCTGCTGCCAATGTCCATGTGAGCCTGCTCGTGGAGAAATCCAAATATTGTCAGGCAGCTGCAGATGGCAGTGCAGGACTGTGGATGGAGAGATGGCAGCTCTCAGGAGTTGGGTCTGGTCCAGTTTTGTAGCTAAACTTACTCACTCTTTGCTACTATGATGAAACCCTACTGTAATCCAGGCTTGCTGCTGGTATTGCTCACTCTCTTGAGGGGATTGCAGGTGATTTTTCCTCATGGGACAGTTTTCCTTCCAAGCAAGTGTAACAAATTATAGCAGCTGAAAAGTGTAATATACTTTAGTTAAGGATGTGAGAAGGAATTTAGATATTTTTCACTGGGGTACCACTGATCCATACATTCATATTTCTGACAACTTTCCCTCATTTTCTGGGGGGTAACAAGCCACTGCTATAACAGGGTATGTTGGAAGACTTAAAAGAAGACAGGGCAGCTATCTGCCCAGGCTTTGGCACACCTTTAAGTTTCCTCCTAAAAACTTTCTGAGATGTGGTTTGGGGGTTCAGAAGATAAATAACTTCTCATAAGAATGACTGAAAACAAATCTAGGCCTCGATCTTGCAGCCATGTGTTTTAGCAGTCTGACTTCAGACCGTGCGTAGGACCAGTCACATGCAGAAAGTATTTATGGAACTGATGGCCATGATGGAATATAAGAACCAGAAGGCCCTGCTTCCAAATAATAAAATAAGATGCATAACATTTTTCTTGCATAGGATAAATTAATTATAGAGTTGTAGTAAATTTGGTCTCTGAGACCTGGATTTGAATTCAAGTTCTTTCACAGAGTTCTCTTGTGACCTTTGAGCAGGGCAGTGAGGTGTAACAGAAAGCAAGGCTCTTAGAGACAGTCCCTGCAGCCTGGAATACTGATTATTTATTTGGAATACTGATTATTTGGAATACTGATTATCTGTTTCTAACAGGACTGGCAATGGGATATAAATTCCCAAGGATCTGTTTGTGTGACCTCTGATGTTTTGCTGCTGCAAGCAGGGAGAGGCCTCGTAGCTGCCACATTTGACCCAAAAGTATAAAAAGCTGCAGGGAAGAGCCCCCCACACCCTGTAAAAGGTTTTATGCTCTGTGTGTGTCCCCCTCAGCCAGTGCAGTGACATCTCTGGTGCTCTCCCTTTCCCTAAGTGCTTCCCGTGGGTGTTGGGAAGGCCAGGAAGGCACCAAGCCCAGCCAAGCCTTTGAGGGTGCCTCCACCTACGAGAAACCACAATTTGTGACTGTGACTGGTGCTAGGAGAAGCCTCACTTTTGTTGGACTGGGAGATTTTTGTGAAGTCAGAGCCAGGACTGTGTGGTTTGGAAGAGGCTTTTCGGAGATTAGCAGCAGATCAGTAGATTTCTCAACTGCCTCTGACAGCTATGAGTAGGAGGGACAACAGCCTGGGGTTTAGGAGAGTCAGGATTGTTTCCCCTGCTCTTCCACTTTCTCCTCTGTGACCCCAGGCCATGGGACTGGAGCCCAGGTGAAGATCCAAGAGCCAGAGCCTGGGAGGAGAGCAGAGGAAGAAGATAAAAGCTGTCATCAGGCCAGTTTCAGTGCAGGTGTTACGGTGGTGGCTTCACCCCCAGACCTCAGAGGTGTTTCTTGGTGGATGTCTGAAAGCTGAATCCCCTAGGGAATCATGTTCCCTGTATCTTTAGGATGGGAACAGGTTAAACTGTGTGCCTGTTTGGTTATTTTAATCTAAATAAGAAGCCAAGTTAGAGCTGCACTCAGCACTGGGATAGCACTGGAGACTGTTCTGTGAGGGGGTCATGGGTGAGCTTTCAAACTCACCCTGATCCCTGTGAGATAGTGGGGAGAGCTGAAATGGCTGGGTAGAAGTGATAAAAATTCAAATATTGACACAGGCTGCACATCTGAACAAATCCTTGGATGTGAGAAGATCCAAACTTCAAGGCTGTGAGGGCAAAGTCCTCTGTTTATCCACAGAGCAGGTCCTGCAGTTGAACAACTCCTGGCATCTCCTCAGCCATATATGATCACTTTGTCCTTTGGGGACCACTGGTGAGCATTACCTGACCAGGGCCTGGCATGTGGCCATAAATTCATGACACACAGATTTCTAAACACCTACTGGACTGGAAGTGTCCAAGGCCAGCTTGGATGGGACTTGGAGCAAGCTGGGATAGTGGAAGGTGTCCCTGCCCATGGCAGGGGATTGGAACTGGGTGGTCTTTAGGGTCCCTTCTAACCCAAATCATTCTGTGATTCAATGAAATGGGCATTTTTTTGTTTGGTTGGTTTTGGTTTTGGGTTTTTTTTAAGAAACAGCTCATGAAATTGTGGTTGGCAAGATATTGGTGATCTTTATGTTGGAAGACGTTTACAATCAAAATATACAGATGGAATTTGGAAAACAATCTTATCTATAAACTATGTAGTACATGAAAGTAATAGGTGAACTACAAGCAGATTGTCCAAGTGATAGTGCACACCAAAAAAAATATTTGTCTGGACTGATTGCAGAGGCCTTTGATTTTCCTGAACTTTACAAACTCACTATAATTATCAGCTGAAACTGGAAAGAAGCTATTAATTGGTAAAAAAGTGTTCTTCTCTCCCCTCTGCCTGTAAAGGTTTGAACAGTTTTCCAGTTCCACCCATGTCTTGGAAATATTGGAGTATTCAAAACTACGCTTCATTAAACACCTCATGTAATCTCTGTAAGGGCACACTCTGTGTTTGAAAATGATCTATTCACTTTTCCCATAACATTTTCCTTTCTTGTGTAAGAAACTTGTTTAATTTTTAGTCAGAATTGTCACTGTAAACATTTTCTGATAATTTGATGGCCATGAACAACTGACCTTCTTCCATCTCATCATGATACTACAGCAGCTCAGCAGCTTTAAAGGCAGGACCTCTTTCAGCTGATTTGTTGAAGAAGCTGGGCTGATTTAACAAATTTTAGAAAAGAACTATAAAATACCTGACCTGCTTGACCTGAGGCTGGTGGATGTGAGCTACATGTGGAGTCTGGCAGCTGAGAGGAGGAAAGAGGCAAAACTTGCATTAAAATTGTTCTACTCAGTCATGACCTTCAAAACTGTAATTCAAACAAGGGATCTGTTGCATTAAGAACAGACAGCTCAAATCTTGATGTCTCCACTAAAAATGCTGGTTTTACTCTGTATACTGAATTAAAAATAATGAAATGGCTTTCCAGTGGTGATAACTTTATTGAACTTCCACCTTAAATCACTGTTAAATGAGAACAAGTGATTATGTCTTTCTTTTGGAGTACTCTGAAAAATTTATGATTATTAAAATATGATCTGTAGCAGTTCACTAAATTATAATGCTCAATCCGAGCTCTGTCATGAAGATTTGAAAAGGTCCTAAATATCAGAGTATTTTATGGCTCTAAGAAGCTTTTAGAGTCACATGACTGTCTTATGTAAATCTAGACACCTTCACTGGCATATTTGTATTTTTCCACTGAGATTTTAATTATAATATAGCAAAATTCACTGTTGAACTATTTTCTGTGAATTCCAGTAGTGGAACAACAATATATTCCCTCCCACAATCATGCAGCATTTCACAATCCTAATTTCCTTTTTAAAGACTGGAGATATCCTGCTAGTAGCATTAAACCATCCTCAGGCAATTAAAAGCAACATCAACAACTTCTGCAAGTACCTAATTGTGTTAGGGTGGAAAATGATCTGCCACTTAGACAAACTTAGCTAACAAAAATAACCAAATAACAGCTGCTGTCCTCTTTGGCTCAGGTCTTACAGACTTAGTTCTGAGATCTTTTTTGCCCTTTTCCAGCTGCTGCTTTGGATGTTTGTTGTGCCTAATAGTGTGAGCATCCTCAGAGAGGCCCAGGCAGTTTTTGGAATGATAAATGTTGAAGGTGAAAAGTGGAGTATATAATGCTACGTGCTTTAGATTTGAATTTCCAAGCTGTTCTGAGGCATTCTGCATCTGAATCATCATGTGAAATACCTCATTGTTTTTGTTCAGAGGGGGTTTTTCAGATGGGAGAACAAGAAATCTAATTTCATAATAACACAGGAACAGTGGATTAAAATTATCCGATGTTAACCAAACTCACTCTTGCTCCAGACATTTACCACTTTCTTATTGAATTTTGTACAGGGTTTAAAACAGATTTTTCAGTTCACAGTAAAAAATAGAATCTTCAAGAACATATTCCATTTGGAACTGTAAATTCTAAACATGTCTGAGAACTTTATGAAGAGAAATCAAGTATAATAATAAAGAAATCTCAGGGTCACTGTTGGGATGCTGCAGGAGCCCACATGATGGTGGGTTTTTACTCAATCTGTCTCTCTCTCTTTCTCTCCCCCCTGCCTCTCTCCACATCACATTTGCTGTTAAATAAAATTCATATTATTTACTTTGGCCTATAGTTTCATTTGTACCTTAATTTTGGCAGAGGCATCTTTTAATAATCAGATCCTACCAGGTCTCAGCTTGGGACTGCAGTCAATGCTGTTTGCAGTTGATTTAGTGATTTAGCACAGTGAGAGTAGGCTTGTTTTTTCTTTTCTTTTTTTTTTTTTTCCTAATTTTATATGGTACTTTTTCAGATAAATGGCCAGCAAAAATATTCCTGATAAGGAAGCAGGCATGAGACATTCAATCATGCTGACTTTAAGCTTTTTTTGGGGTAAAAAAAAAAATACATTTGCTGACATCTTGCATTGCCATGTGACTGCTTTCAGCGCTTTCCATGACTTTTTTCCTGGAGCAGGTTTGTTTATAAGTGATGTATTTCCTAGCCAGGAATTTTAGCTGTGCTCTCTCCATCCCAGTCCAGAGGCACATGGCGAGATTCCGTCAGAGCAGCTCGAGCTCTCCGAGAGCTCCTTGGCTGCAGTGCACTTCAGACACATATGGAGAAGATATCATCTGCAGAGATTGCACAGGCCCTCAAAATTTCTTTTTTTTTTTTTTTTTTTCACTTGAGGCCTGTTTGAAAACACCCATCATCTTTGTTTTTAAATGTATTTATGGAAATGGTCTAAATGCCCTACACGTCGGTTCAGTTTGCTTCCCGAGGCCACAGCAGATCATTTACGGGTTAGTTACACTCCTTGAGACTGAAAAACCCAAAAAGAGTCACAGCAAGGACTGGAAATCTAATTATTACTTGCTTACAGCTTCCAAGGGTGAAACCTTGCTCTCCTTACCACAAACTGCTGATTTTTAACAATGATTTATGTGGGTGTGGGTTTGGTCAAGAACACACTTTGTCTGATCTGGACAATTTTAGCTGGGGGCTGATGCAGTCAAGTGCTTCTTTTTGTGGGGAATATTTGCAGCAGATCCAAGGACTGGACACCTAAGACATGCAAGCCATGTTTTGATGGATTTTTTTTGCTCAACATTTCAGTCACTTCCCGATATTGGAGCCTGGTAGCATCACTCATGGGCACAGCAGTGACCTGCATTTTGTGGGACAAAAGCAGCAGTGTATTTTTCAAGTTGGTGGCCATTTCTCTTCACTCAGAGTTCAGGCCCTACCAATATGAGATATAGAAAGCTGTCATGTCATGCATTTAATAATTTAATAAGCTTTGGGTTCTCCTCTGATGTCAAAAGGAAATAAGCAAACAAAGTTTATCCATAACTGGCTCTCAGCAAAGAGCCAGCACCAAGTTATAAAGTAAAGGCAGTCTTTGAGCAACCTTAAATTACTTTCACACTTTACCATCACTTGCAGGATTCTAAGGCTGGCAGTGAGAAGATTTGGGCAGAAAAATCCATCTCCATAATTGATCTCCCAGATACGTGGGAGCACATGACTCAGATAGTGTTTTGTTTAAGGAGTTAGCACTGTTTGTGTAAAGACTTCTCAAAGGTTTGATCCAGCATCATTGAATTAAAGGTAAATTAAAGGGTATTCAATTAAAGGGTATCTTGCAGTTTGAATTTAAAATAAGAATCAAGAGAAGTCCTGATCAAAAAAAATTATCTTTTTCTTCCTTATTAAGCTTTATTATCCCAGCCAGAAAACATATTTTTTTAATTCATTAGAAGAAAATGTCCCCTTGCAAAATAATCATTTCCTAAACATGGTGGAGGATGATGTTAGCACAGATAAAAAGTAGGAAGCTGGATCTTTCTTTTAAGCTATTTGAAATCACACAAATAGTTTTTTATATTGAGCCAGGGAGAATTTGAGAGATAATGTAAGAAGCTTCTTAAACTTGCGACGTATTTTACATCCACTTGGGGAAAACCACTGTAATTCCGGTCCAAAGATGCTGAAAACTCCTCACTCAGCAGTATTACCTGTTCCTTGTATTGAAAGAATTCATACTCAGTACTAATTTATCAGTGGAACAAGATGAATAAAGATTTATAAGTGAAATTGTTGCCCTGGAAGGAGCAAGAGGTGACTCTGGGCACTACTTAAATATTGCTCTCCCCCTGCTTTATAAAATCCAGTGACTTTTAAATGGTGGCCAGGCTTCTGACATTCTCCATATGGAAGAGTTTCATGGGGGATGAAAGAAAAGGGACATCTGTCTTTGAAATTGGTTTCCATCCCCCTGCATGCAAATCTAACCACCAGAAAGATTTAATCAAGAGAGAATTAAAACTAAGAAGAAATTGCCCACTCAATAAAATTCAAAACCTGTGATTGCCAACTCTTCAGGAAGTCAAAGAATTCCAGAATAAAGATAGAGAAAAGTAATGGGAGATTTCAGCAAACTAAACAGGCAAATAATACATATGCCTTTAATTGTGCACAAATAGACTTGTATATGTAATATTTATTTTAGTCACTCAGCTGAAGTCTATTTTTTATTGAGAACAGATTGAAAATCATCACTTATTGCCATTAGCAGATGTAATTGTGCAGTGAGATGCTTCCCCAAATGAGCAGAGAAACCACATAAGAAGCTGGCTTTGTGTTGTTAAACATTATTTTTCACTTATTTCTGTTCTATCACACCACCTTTACACTGCTGTACCCCAAGTCAAAGGCCAGATCAGAAAAAAAGTTTGCCCCAAAAGCTAAATGGTCATTTTCTTGGTTTTATGTTAAAGAAGAGTAAACAAGCTTGAGTTTTTGAGGAAAAACCTGCAGCAAAATGTAAGTAGGAGGCTTTTTCTACTGCAGGATATGAGTAACTTCTCTTCACACAAATGGGAATTATTTATGTGCAAGGTTTTGGGAGGTTTGCATAATTAATAGATGCAATTAGAGACTATTGTAGGGAATAAATAAAAAAACAGAAGCAGGACACTATATTTGATACATGCAGGGGGTCTAATTTAAGATATTTATTATTTATTATTCATCTTTTGGAGGCATCTCTGAAAATACTGTTTCTGAAGTGAAATGCAATTATAGGAGCAGAAATTAATGTTTATATTCACATGTGGACAAACAGAGTTCCAAAAAACCTCTCATGTTAGAGAGCACATGAAAATCACAGCTGGATCTTAATGCATCCCAAAAGATGATTAGGACAATATTTGTTTCTTCACAGAGGCAGTTACTAAAAAACCCTAAATAGATGAGTTTTGGAACACAATGGTTTAGTTTTTCAATGTCGGGATTGTCAGACAGATGAGCCTCTGGAAGAGGATAGAAAAGATAATGTATTTACTCTCATGTTCAAAGAAAAGACTCCTTTGAAGGCCAAGGGTAATTTTACCAATTGTAAGACAAGTACAAAAGGACAAAATAATATTCTTCTTTTACATTCAGCAATTTTTTTGCAGGATGGTATCAGGAAAGGGCTGAGCTGTGCCAAATCTGTGCTGAGAAACCTTTCTGGATCTAGAATTCATTAGAGGTACACTACAAACATCTGAACAAACTCTGCAAGGTGCCCTCTGGATCTCACAGCTCATATTTGCACTATTTCAGATATTTTTGGCCCCTGTTTGGGCTGTGTAATGGAGTATAATGTCAGGATTGCATAAACTCAAATGTTTTCCTTGGAATTGGTGAGGATTTCACGAGGCCTATGGATTTGCTTTAAATATACAAATATCTCTTCAGACATGTGGCTGCAGGGAAATTCAGCCCTTAAGTGTCTGAGCTCTTGTGCTTTGCAGCCTGTGAGAAATTCCAATCAGCTGAGGGCGTTTGTTTAAGGGTAGCACAATTTGGAATTTGGATTATTCCATAGGGATGCTCAGTAGCTGGCCATATTTGAGCTGTTTCTACTTCTGTGATGTCCATAACACAACTCCACTCAATTTCAGTGAAGCCAATGTTCTCGTGCCAGTCTGCTGAGAAAAAGATAAACAGGAAGGAAGGAAAGAAGAAGGAAAGAAAAACAAGAAAAAAGGGGAGTAAGAAGAAGAAAAGGAAAGATAAAAAGATAATCCCTCCCCTCATCCACCAAGAAGAAGGCCTAGCAAAAGTGTTATTCACTGCTGAGCTGTAATACCTTATTTTAGCTTCTGATCCGAAATCCTTTGACGTCAATGAACTTTCTTTGACTTTAATGTGCTCTGGCTCAAGCCTGTCATGTGGATCTCAGACTTGCTGTCTGTGAATTAACATGAATCCGTGGATTAGTTTTCCAGAACAAACAAATAACTCCACAAGGTAATTAGGCTGGTATTTCAACATTAGCTGGTTACAATACCCAGGTCCCTGAGCAGATATGAAGGGTGATGGGTTTGAAGGGTGAAGGATGAAGTCATTTCTCAGCAGTGTGCTTTCTGGGGTGGGCTAACAGAAATTAGGTTAATGGAAAACATGCCTGCTTTGAACAGTATTTCCAGCAGAAATATTGGAGTTTAAACAAAAACCTTTCCCTATTCTGAAAAACATGTGTAGCTGCAGTAATGTGCTTTTTTCCCTTTTGGTGTGTATATATAACTGAGTATATCCATGTAATTATAATGTGTACATGCAGCAGCTCACATTATATAAATACATTAAAATGCAGACATATCTACCTTATACATTTATAATAAATACCACTTATTACTCCAGAATAATGATTTCTTGAGCTCTGCACAATGGATCTAAAATATTAAAATAAAATCTTAACTGAGAATTTTTGTTTTCAGTGTTTTTATCCATACGTTGTTTTTACTTTAAAGGAGCATTTTCTGACTCAGCAAAATCATTAAAATCTTTTTAAGATCCTACTGCCACTCAAGGAAAGATTTTGCTTTAATATAGTTTATTTTATGGAAACAGTAGTGGATGAATGTGTTAGTGTGCATATAAAGAGGATAAAGAATTCTTTTGTTAACCTGCTAGAACTAATTTTATATGGTTGATGTTCTGTATTATATTTAAATCTGGAACTACCTATTTTAAACCATTTACTGATTTTGTCTGATCAGTGTCCCAAATGTTGCCATTTCACGTGGCCAGATCGTATTATACTGCAATTTCCAAATTGTGCACACTTAAAAATTCTGCCAAAGTATGCAATTTAGTACACAGAAATTAATGGTTGAGGAAAAATATATGTAACAGTTAGCATATTGCATGTAATTTCTATGGATTTTATCCTTGAATATTTTGGCAGAGGCAACTAGAGGGAGACCAAAATGACACCTATTGAGTACGAATGAATTCCAAAGTCTCTGTGTTGTTATTACATGTTATTTAAACTGAAATAGAGTAGGTTTAGATGGGCTATTGGGAAGGAATTGTTCCCTATAAGGGTGGGGAGGCCCTGGCACAGGGTGCCCAGAGCAGCTGTGGCTGCCCCTGGATCCCTGGAAGTGTCCAAGGCCAAGCTGGACATTGGGGCTTAGAGCAACCTGGGATAGTGGAAAGTGTCCCTGCCATGGCAGGGGTGAAATGAAATGAAATGAAATGAGCTTTAGTTTGAGGATGTTCAGAGTCCATTAAAATAGTACCCCTTTAAATTCCATCCCCATTATACCCATGTAGTTTTTATTTAGTCCCATTAAAAGAGAGAACCAAAACACAGCAATATGGTTTTATCCCCGTATTTGGAGGGAAAAAATCTGTACTCAGTTCAGGGCATATTCAGGATTTGTCCATATGCTGGGCATTGTTAATTCTTTTTCTTATCCCTCTTTGTTGCACTCTGGTCAGAAAAACCATCCTGAAAGGCCACTAAGGCTTAGCCATAAGCCACATTCCTCTTTCAATGCGTGTATGCATTTGTGGTGTATAATTTTAAAAAATTATTATGTTTTATTCAAACAGAAGCTAATCCATGTAGCAGTGTAACAGGGAGCCATCAAGAAAAAAAAAAAAAAGAAAAGAAAAGCTGTGTTCTGAGGTTGAAAGGGAATAAGTGGTTGGTGTGTCTAAAACAAAGACTCATTTTCTCACTGCACGCTCTTGCACAAGCGCCAGTGACCACAATTGAAAACTCCTTGCCTGGGTGATGTAACAATGCTGGTCTGAGCCCACTGTTCTGATGCTTTCTCCTTATAGAGGTCAGTCACAGTTGCTCTGTTTCTGTGGCTTTTCTTCAGGGCAGCCTGACTCCTTGCTGAGCTCTGTGACCCAGTGCCACCATCACTGTCCTGGTGATCTCCTAAAATATTTGTGGCCTGGCTCCAGAGCCCTTTGAGACACCCTAAACAGGACCAGGAGCTGGCTGCTGGACCCAGGAGCAGAACTGAATCCTGTTGTTTTTATCACAGCTTCTAATCTTTTTCTTAATTTGCTTGACCAGAAAAACCTAACTCATGCTCAGAGCTCACAGAGTAATATATTTATTTATATATAAAAGCCCCCTGTGTATATATATCTGTGTCTGTAGTTATCATTCAAGTTTCAATGTTGTGCTGGGTTTGGCTGGGGCAGAATTAATTTTTTTTAATGGGAAATGAGAAGAACCAAGTGCAATGTGGTGATGCAAGAGGAGAAGGAGACAGGGAAGCACCTGGCTTGTATAGGGGACATCTGTTTTTACTGGGTTTTACACAGTAGGGAGGGGAAGGAGGAATAATTTCACACAAGAAGACAAAGAATTGACAGAATTTTATCTGGATATGGAGGAAGGAAGAAAAAGAAAGAGAAGGCCAAAGCATGAACAATTTCTAAATATGAAGACCTGAATTTTTGAGTAACTAAATAACTGATTTTGAATGACTAAAGAAAATGTAAAGGGTTATTTTCTGTTGTTCCAAAGTGTCTGAAACATCTGGAGTTTTTTGTTGTTTTATCTTGTTCCAAATGAAGTGGGCTGTCTTTTAAATCAGGTATCTTTATAATCCAAAAAGAAGGATTTCACATAAAATTAAAAATGATGCTATTAAAAAAGCACTTTCCATTAAACATTTAATTCAACATTTTTTGATTTGTTGCCTTTAAAAAGGGAAAAAATTAGAAGCCAAAGTAAAGGGGAGACTTGGAGAAAATAAGTGAAGGGAGAAATTTGGAAAGATGGGTGAACTTTTGCTCAGCAAGACAACACTGTTGAACATTGCAGTGTTACTTGGATGTGGCTGAGTATGAGCTTGTCTTTATGACAATAAATGCAATTCCTATGGCACAAAATGATGGCTCTTTATACTCTCAGAGAGAGAACAATAAAAACATCCTACTGGAGAAACAATGGGAAATAAAGTAAGGACTAAATGGTTTCCTAAAGGGCAGTTGCAGAACGAGCTCCCACTTCCATGAGCAATTGCTGCACTTCAGCAATTGAATTTAAAATAATGCTGAGACATGAAGAAAGAGAACAGATTTCTAGATTTTGACCACTAGGCCAAAGTGGTAGGAGAAGGGCTTGAATGGCAGAGCTGAAGGAGAAAAACTTAATCACAGGAGCAGTTATCTCTGCTCTAAAATATGCTTCCATGTATAGATTTATAATAAGGAACTCAAAGGACACAAATTTCTACCTCTTGGACTCTTCATGGATTTTCAGCAGCAATCATTATATTAATATTTTATATAGGAGAATTTCAAAGTTCTATAGGAGAACTTATCTAGTATGAAATATTGCATAACTGTAGGTTATGTAATCAATTCTTTTAAGTGGCAGAGGATTCTTCAGGAATTTCACCTTAACTGCAAATTCAATCAAAGTAAAACAGTAACTTTTACTCTCTTAAATTAGAATTAAAATCTGCTTTTGACTTCTATTGCTGCCATTTTATTGACACCAGATTTTGTGCCCAGTGTCCCACCTCACTGGCACCCTGGTGGCCATTTCACCTGCCAGTCTAACATGTGTGACCATGTGCACACGTATTTTATTCCCTTTCTAAAGGGTTTTGATTCCTTCCCAGATGGTCCAAGCCCCAGTGGACCAAAGTGCATTCAGCCATCGTGGCACAGAGCTTTGGTACCAGTGTCTCTGGCACATTTTTGTGTTAAAAAACTTACTTTGGGTAAGAATTATGATCAGAAAAGATGAGGAGGGGTCAGAAGACCATTTCACTGTATTTTAATTTGGGAGCATTTTGCCTGGGACAAATTCAGTGAGTGCCTCTCTGAGGGCATTGCACATGCTTATATTAGGTCTGAATTTAGCCCAGTTGGCACCAGGCACTTGGCACCAGCAGTAGACAGCACTTCTGGGAATCTAATTACAGCAGCAGAATGTCAGAGCTCCCACAACTGGAACAGCATCTTTCAGGGCAATAACATTAACACCCCCAAATCTCCTGGTTAACCATATTATTTATCTGTGAGGAAGAAACAGCATTAGATACAAGGATGTGTTTGTCACTCATGACAAATATCTGCCCCTTAGGACAGGTCCAAGATGGAACTGGACATTTACAAAAACATCTGGGACTAAGAAATTTCAGGATAATTTCTAGGCCTTGCTAGAACAAGTGGCAGAATTCCCATGGGGTTTGGGGTATCTGGAATGCTCTCAGGTGGTGTCAGGATGTTTGTGATGTCCTTGGAAGCTGCTGACAGAGATGCTCAGTGGGACAGACAAGGCTGTAATGTTCTGAGTGGAGAACCTTGGGAAAGGAGAAGCTTTGGGATGAAAAACAGCAGCCTTATTAAACAGGGAATATCCCTTCTCTGCAGAGGGCAGCTGGCATGGAACTTGTCTGAAGTACCCTAGAAATGGGCAACTACTGGTGTCCTGTCCTAGTCCCACAGAATTTCAAACCCTTCTTTCTCTGCTTTTTGCATAATGAAGTGATAGATAATCATTTGTATCCTTTCTCCTCTTGCCTCAGCTTCCCATTTGGGCAGTCACAAAGTCCCTCTGTTTTGACATGAACAGATTGTTTCTTTCTCTGTTCCTGTCTCTTTTGGTCTGCTTTAAAAATGTGTCTTCCTGAAAATAGAAGCCTTTGCTTGCACATTGGCTGTGCTCTCTGTATTTTGAATTGCAATTTTGAATTGCTCATCCTTTACCCCTGACTTGGCCTATTGGAGCTGCAATCAACAAATCACAGTATTTCCAGTCATTTTTCTTGCAGAGCTAATCTGGGAATAGTTCTTTCCAAACAGAAAGTCTGGGACCTGCTGCTGGATTATTTCCTCTCCCTTTTATCACCTCCATAAACAAATAATAGCAAGGGTAGGAACAGAAGGGTCCTGAAGCAAAATTAACTTAAAAATTAGGTGTAGTATTCTCTGCTGAGAGGACCAATTATAAGAGAGATGCTAAATTTCTCTTCTCTGCAGGATAATTAAAACTGATTAACAAGTGGGTTTTTTTTTCTGTTTTCCATAAAGAACTACATTCAAAATTTGAAATAGATGCTGCTATTCCTCAGCAGTACCTGTTAATTTAGCACAAATTGTCTCATTGAATCCATTTTAGTCACCAGTTCTAAAACTGCAAAAAAGAATAATTTATGAGAGCACTGACAAGAATCTGTGTTAGATGGAGTCAAGGAGGATAATAAAGACTGTATCTATGGAAAAAAAATAGCCATTCTGGGAAAAATTGCCAGACTTGACTCATTCTAAGCACAAAAGGTTGGAAAAGATATGAAAATTCAAGTAGGGAAAACAAAGAGAGGAAATTACTTTGCAGGACAGTAGCCAGTGAATTATTTAATTCTTTGTAGGACTGAAATACAAAGCAGCTTTAGTTATGGGACTTGGAGAAGACTGAGGCTTAATTTTCAGACATAACTACCTAAATTCATCAAATGAATTTCAGGCTTTAAACTCCTTTACTTTTAAGCTTTCTGCTTTTTTCCCCAGATATCTATAAATCTTGAGGTATTTAATCAAGACATATTATAGCACTGTGAAAAGTTATATTCTGAATAATGTTTTGATGTTTGCTTTCAAGTTCAGTTTGACATGTGTTAATGGGCTGAAAAAAAGGCATTTTGCATATGAGAGACAAGCAGATACATAGCAGAGTGTGGCTGAGGTTTTGGGGTTTTCCCCCCCAGTATTTCAAAGCCAGTGACAATATCTTGACTTTTAATGGGATGGAAAAGGGAAGGGAAGGGAAGGGAAGGGAAGGGAAGGGAAGGGAATCGAAGGGAAGTGTACCTCAAATAGAAATTAAGGGGAGCAAAAAAATAGTTTGAAGATTAGGTCCCTGAAAACAACCAAGATAGAAAGACAGGCCTTGTGAAGGCCATGACATTTTCTGGCCCAGGGCAATGTTTGGTGTTCACCATGGAGATAATTTAACAGGGAGGATTATCTGGTGTCTTCAGCTGGACACCTTGGGGCAGATGCTCAGGGAAAAGGAACAAAACTGAACCCCAGGTCATGCTCCAGCTGGGAAAGTGCAAAAGAAATCAAGAGACAGCAGTCAGGTCCTTGGCTCATGGTTTGCTTACAATATTTTGCTGCTACTGGCAGCTCTGGTGGCTTTTCTCTGCATCCAGCAGTCTCTTAGATCTGCTAATTGCCCATGACACCATTCAACATAATTTGGGCCCAGAGATAAAACCCTCTGCTGCCTCCCTGCCATGGGCAGTGATGAATGATGACTGATAGCATCATGAGGATGTTTTTCTCATGCTCTACCTAACATTTGCTTCTCCTGTAATTTCAGCTTGTTCCTTCAGAATTTTACCTTTATTCAGTGTGATTTTAGCTGATTGTGAATTAAAGGGCAAATATCTGCCCATCCCTCAGAACCACTGCTGTATTTTCCAGAACAGGTTCAGAGGATGTGACATTTTCATTTGTGCAAATCAGTGTTTCTTGACACTGCAGGTAATTATTAATGAGGTGTTTCCAATGCAAAATACAGAACAAACCTTAAGGGCTGGAATTGGCACATAGAAAAATATGATTGTGAGTTTAGAAAAACACAGAAGTAGCGTAGAGATTCTCTAGTTCATGACCAGGTTAGAATCTTGAAATAGATTATAAGAATTGAGTGAACTGAGAATAGTTATCCATAAACATAACAATATTGCAATTCCAACATGGCAAAATAAATTGAAATAACATATATAGATATATTTTTATACATGTATGTATATATATATATATGTATATATGTAGCTATTGAAACCCTTCATGCTAACATGAACTTCCTTCAATAAGATCTTTACTGGTCCATTCAACTGGAAATTTTGGTGGGGGACAGATTTGATGAATTTATAGCTATGCAAACTTGCCAGGCTCTGTATAAGCACCAGGAGGAAGCAGCAGTACTTTGCAAATGCAAACTGTATCTGTCAATGCCACTTGAGCTTCCCTTCAGCTCTTCAAAAGTTTGCTAACAGGCTGCTGATTAATGTGATGTGCACTTAATTACTGAATGCCTATTTCTAATCCTTGCAATAATTAACATTAACAGGAGTGCTGTTGACAAGGAGGGTGATTTGCACACAGAGTGTGATGGTTTGAGCTTGGCATCAGGCTGTGGGAGTTAGAGAACACCTGAATTTTGTCCTGCTCTGTGAATCATTTGGTCTTAGGCTTGGCTGGCCTTTGGCTTATTCCCCAAAATAGAATTGCCAGCTGTGGGAAGCAGTGGCAGAGGGTTGCTGGGCAGCTCCTTCACTCTCCTTTGCCTGGGCCTGTTGTCTCCCAAGCAAAAGGGCTTCCTTGCTTCATTTACACCAGTTTGTGAGCCCATCAGAAGGGACAGAGAGCACCCAACCCCCCAGAGGATCTTCCTGCATGAGGGGTTCATTGTACCCTTCAATAAAAGATGTGCAGCCCCAAAGGGCTCTTTTGTTCCTCTTTTGTTTCTTTGATTCCTGGGCACAATCCACAGGGATGAATTCAGAGCACCATGATACTCCCATGATCACTGCAATTTTCTACACTCAACTGCTGGGACAGCTCATTTTGGGAAAGCTGTGGCTTGGTTGGAAGTGGGACACAAGATGGGAAGGAGCCACCTCCTTGGCATTTTTTGCCAGGCTTTGTCCACTCACCTCAACAACTCACTTCAACATCCAAGATTTCTCCAGGATGAAGAGGAGGTGGCTCAGTTCTCGTGTTGCTGTGCCACAGCTCCCAGTTCTCCTCCAAGCTCCTTGGCCAGGACAGTCCCTGGGTCAGGGGTGCCCTGGGTGTGCCTCAGCTGCCTGCCCACAGCCTGAGCTGCAGCATGGATGCCTTAACCCAGCCTCATCCCTCAGGCTCGGGCTGGGGATTCACCTCAGCTTAGGATCTGCTTCATCCTTTTTGGGATTATTACTTGATTCCCACATTTTCAACTCATTTTGGTCGTAGTTTTCCCTGAGGTCACCAGCTCTGTATTGTCCTCTGGCTGTTCTCTTTAATACCACAGGATCTGACACTAGCTGTGTGTTCTATAGCTGCATGATAACTAAATTAATTCAGTTTATCCACCACGATAAAGCAATGTCTTCATAAAACTTAAAGTTATGAGATAAAGCATGGGGGGAAAAAAAACCTGTATTTTTATACATCATCTCTTTTTTACTAATGCAAATAATGGAAATAAATTAAACAAATCTGATTAAGTTCTTGATAAAAGCTCACAATATATGAACAAACTCTACTGGAAAAAATAACATTTTGATATTCAATGTATATCAATTACACTGAAATACAACCCTAGAAAAAAATGAAGTATTTTATTTCATATTAAAAAATATGAAGTACTGTGACAGCAACTTGTGGGATTGCTGATAGATGATTAATTAATTTGCTTAGATAATGAGGATATTAATACAAATTTTTTGATATATAGAGTTATTCAGAGTTTTTTGCCAAAAGGTATCAGGAATTAGCAATGCGAGAAATTAATAATTCCAGATGAAAAAGAGAAGTTTCATAAAAAATTTGTTGTTTCTGGTTCACCTCATTGAATTTCTGACTCATTGACTCACCTATTGTAGCTGTTGTTGTAATATTTAAGCTCTTGCATTACCCATGTCTCTCTCAGAGGCTGCTTTACTGGATTATCTCCTGAGAGATGTGGCAACCCAAAACAGGCACTGAGGGGTGATTTTGTGTATAGAAAACTCACACCTCTTAAGTGTGTTATTTTTTATTTTATTTTTCTCCCAAAACTTTCAGGATGGGTTGGATTTAATGTGCACCAGTCCCAAGGATCAACTCACCATCCTTGAGTGAGAAAATAAGGATGTGTTTGGAAAAAGCCAAATGTATGATGGCATTACATTTAATAATAGGATCTCACAGGTAAATAAAATAGCACTGTGCTCTTTCTTGCTGGATAAATTATGTATAAAAATGGGGTGGCTTTTTGGGTGTGTTTTTTTTTTGGGGGGGGCTTTTCATTTTTTTTTGAGTGGTTTTTGGGGGTTTTATTTTGGTTTTGGTTTTGGTTTGGTTTGGTTTGTTTGTTTGTTTGTTTTTTGGTTTTTGGTTGGTTGGTTGGTTGGTTGGTTGAGTTTTTTTACCTGCCTTTTTATTCATAAACATGTCAAGTTTTTTTAAGGGATCATGGAGCTGGCAAAAGGGACCATGCCAACCTTCCTGGGAGCATAGGGTAGAGAGTGATGCAAATCAGAAATTTGCTGATCTACCTGGAAGCAAAATACCTGCAATGGAACTGGAAAAGCTGTGTATCAATCCTTCTAATTTCCATTCTATTTCCCATAGAAAATTTGAATTTCCTCTGTGTGAAAACTTAAGTATTCCAGTCTTCCTGGCTATTTTGAGTTGTAAGTGTTTGGGTTTCTTTGAGGAGCTCCTTATAAAAGCAAGGTCTAAGCACATCCATCACCAGGTCATGGCTGAGTCCCTGAGCCATTACCTCACCAGGAGTCATCCAAAGGGAGACCTTTGGAGGTGCAGATGTTCTTTGAGATCCTGGCTCTCACCAGTTCTCTGTGGATTGAAAATCTGCTTTTTGTATCTGAAGGAACCACCTGAAAAATGTCTGCTTGTGTTGCAGTGCTTCGAGCCAATGGCCTTGCACTGACATTTAGTGCCCTTTTAACACAATATTTTAACCTTGATTTCCATGGCACTGGCTGCAGAACCTCTGCAGCTGAAAACCTAAGGAGTTTCCTGGCTGTGAAGATAAACTCAGTGTATGACACACAGTTTGGAAGTGGGAACACTCCAGTGGCAGATCTTGTTTGTTCAATCTGGCTGAACCCAGTGCCATTGACTCGACAATTTCCCAACCCTGTGTTACTTTTGCTTTGCAGAAATTTAAGGGAATTTCTGTCTTGGCTGTGAAATGGGGATTTTCAGTGTCATTTTGCAGGTGAGGAACTGAAGCACTGGAAGACCTGTTTAAATATTTACAAAATCTACTGCCAGGATAAAACTGAATTTAATTATCCCAGTCCAGTCCCTGAATTAAATTCCCTTCTATGAGTTTGTCTGCCTGAAAAAGAGAGCCTTTTGCTGTTGATAAATTTTTGACTGAAGATAGATTTATTTGAATAACTGACAGGTTTTGTTTTTTATTATTTCAATGTTTTATGTCAAATATAAATGATACCTGCACAAATGTACTGTCCAAACACAGCAGACAGAGCCAGATAAATATGTGTGGTCTCACCTGAGAAGGGCAGAGGGGCAGAGCCCCCCCATCCCTGCTGCCCACTTTGGGGCATTGGGTGCAGCACAGGGGGATTCTGGGCTGGGGCTTGTGTAAAACTCACCCAGCAGCACCCCCAAATCCTTCTCCCCAGGGCTGCTCTGGATCTGTTCATCCCCAGCCTGGGGATTGCCCCAGTCCAGGTGCAGCATCTTTCACTTGTTAAGACACCCTGCTCTGCTGAATGGATGTCTTTGTCCCCATTTTACACATCTCTGGAGATAAAACATGAGCTGACAACACCTGCTTTATATGTTCAGCTTTGGCCACTGCTATCAGCAGCTCGTTTCATTTGGAGGCACAATTCCACATATTTTTTTTCCATTTCATGGACTTGCATGACCTTTTAACTGAAAACCCCTTTGAACTGGGATTTCTGTCCTCTCCAGTGCTGCTGATCAGGTCTCTGCCAAGGAACTGGACAGGGTTTCTTGCTTTTCAGTCCCCTTACTTTCTGTGTCTGGAAATAAAGCTCATGAATTTGTCCAAGCCCTCTTTGAACCTGCTGATAATAATTCAGTTTCCTGAGGCAGTCATTCCCAGAGGTTCACTGTGTGCTGTGTAAAACAGTTTTTTTAATCTATTTAAATATCCTCCTAGATTTGTCAGGAGAATTCCAGTTTTTTGATTTGGTTAATAATCTTTGAGTTCATTCCCATTTGTTTCTCTGAAGGTGGAATGGGAATATTTGATCAGATTATTTAAATCTGAAAGGATCTAAAAGACAATAACTTTCCTTCCTTCCCTGCTGAGCCATGTCTCAAAATATCTGCTGTGCATTTCAGTGCCTGATAAACGTGGAAAGAAGCAAAAATATATTTAAAAGAGGTATCTTTCTGTTTGTTGCTTCTCTGCATGATAATGAATATTGATTCTGAAATCACACCAGAAAAAAGGATTTTTTTTCTGAAAATCATCCAAACAGGTTGTGATGTGAACAAGTGAGAGACTTGATTTCATTGTGTTCAGTTGTGGTAAAAAAATGGTAATATAATGTGAGAATATGATTGTACAGAGAAAAAAAAATCTTATACATTTTAAGTGTCTTCAAGCTATTTATGATTTTTCTTTCCCAGTGTCATAATTCACCCATGATTTACATATATGCTACCAGTAACTCTGGAAATGTTTTTTTATGCTGTTTAGAGCCCTTCTTACATTGTTTTGAGAGCTAAAGATTAGAAAAACAAATTAATGACTCAAGTGAGATACTTAGCTACAATGTGAATATCCTGTGTAAATAAAATCTCAGTGTAATTGTCCCTGTTTTGCCAGCTTCACATTTAGATGTCCAGGACAGCTATTTCAAGAATATATTTAAATTTTCATTCCATTTTCCATGGTTACTGAAGCTTAAAGCTCAAATATTATTAGCATTATCTAGTAAAACAGTTAAGGTTATTTAAAATTAATCACATGCAACAAGTCTTTTGGCAAATAACCAAGACATTTGATTTTCTTTGGTTTTTTGGTCGGTTGGTTTTGGGGGGGTTGGGGGTTGGGTTTTTCGGTTTTTTGGGTTTTGGTTTTGTTTTTTTGTTCAGTTGTTTTGATCAGTTTTTGGGGTTTTTTGGTTGGTTGGTTGGTTGGTTTGTTGGTTGGTTTAGTTTGGTTTGGTTTTGGTTTTGTTTGGTTTTTGGGGGCATTTTGTTTTTTTTGTTTTTTTGGTGTTTTTTTTTTTTTGTCAAACTGAGGCTCACTTTTGGAAGACAATTAGAAGAATTTGGACTTTCTACCAGCAATCATCTGAATTCACTGACTCTTGCAGGAATTCAAGTCAAAAAATGTAAGGAAGCCAAACATTTTATTTACATAAGCTACATTTCAAAATAGACCAACTTCATTTTCAGCTGTGCAAGCCACATTCTTCACTCAGTCTCATGTTTCTTAAAATAATTTGGGCTCTTGCCTTGGAGATTTTCAGGGCAGCTGTGATGTTTTTGCAAAGCAAACTGCAGTGAGTGCCCTGTGCTGTGTCACTCAAACTGATGCAGGGCTTGGATGCTGTGGCTCTTGGAGGGAGGCTGGAGGTGACCTGTTCCAAGGAGCTTGTAGCAGCACAGCCTCAGGAATGAAGCAACCATCCAGGCTCTGAGTGTGGGTGAAATGTGAGGAATTGCTCCTTGGAACCCTTCCAGGAGCCCAGTCAGTGCCACTGTAATTTGTAATTTGTAATTTGTAATTTGTCAGGGCTGTGGATTCTGTAAGGGCAACACATCGTGTGCAACGTGTGTTCTTTGTGTTTAAGGAATCTGAGGGGTGCACAAGCATTTTCTGAGGATGAAATCAGTGTGATTTGGTTTCTGAAGAAATAAATCCCCCTGAACTCTTTGCTTTGCTCTTTGTCTTCTGTTAAAGCCAGAGAGCTTAACATGGGTGAAATAACCTGTTTGATAAATGTGTCAAACTACTGTATGCAAAAAAAAAAACCCCAAAACCTTGCAGTGTCTGGGATCTTTGAGGAAATTAAGAGCATTTATTGTTGGGTAAATCAGATATAGACCCACATTTCTGCACGTGGGAGCTGAATTCCTGCACTGTCTGGGGTGGTTCCAGAATATCCCAGTGGGGCACAAGGCCCTTTACAGGAAGGTTGGACAAGTGTGTCCAGAAAAGTAGTGAAACACTTCCAACAACATGATTTCTACTTTCTTTTCCTCTAGATTTGAAGGGAGAGTATTTGGAGAGTGACAGCAGCAGGGAGTCAGTGGGAAGGTGTGAGGAACAAGCTGGAAACTCTACAGGGAGTTGCCTGGGACTGTGGTTGTACCTGTTGAGGGGTATTTTCCTCTAAAATTTGCTCAGGAATGGGACTTTCTGCTGCAAGGTCTTGGGTTTCTGGCAAAGAACATCGTGAGAGGTTGGCTATAAACAGCCATGAGACAAGCTAGGCTGTTGCCTCAATGCTACCCCCATTCTGTGTAAATCAGATTTTGTAGTCACAACAGGCAATGCTGTTGGATGTTGCTAACATGGTAAATATTGTGTAAAAATGTAAATATTGTGTAGCTGTGTCTAGAATGGTGTTTTTCCACAGAGCAGCAGGAGCTCATGCTGAACACGTCGTGTTTACAGAAGTTTCCATGATTTATCATCCAAAAGGCAAAAGGAGCTCATGGAAAGGAACATTGTGGCTAAGCATCAAACAATGACAAAAACTGCCACCTCTCTGTAGGATAAAACATAGTAGTAAGGGAAAGCATAAAAATCAAAAGAAACTTACCTAGTCTTATAAGGATTTCTCCAAATCATGGTCTTGCCACAGTGAGGACTCAGCAGCAAAGTGACTTCATAGTTGCTTGAGAAGGAGGGGCTGTTCTGGTGCTCCAGAAAAGTTCCCTGACCATGCACAGGTCTGATCTATTCCTTGGGAGGTGTGGGCTGTGGTAGTGTATTACAGTATTAATTAAAACAAAATGGAAGTAAAGGAATGCTTCCCAATGTCCAGTGTGAACTTCCACTGGCACAGCTTCGAACCATTCCCACGTTCCTGCCTCTGGATCCCAGGGAGAAGAGCCCAGAACCTCCCTCTTCACTTCCTCACCCCAGGAACTTGGAGAGTTCTGCCTTTCTAATGGACACAGAGCCTGCTGTAGGATGGCTGCTTGACTCTGCAGCTCTTTGTGTACTGTTTAAACTCATTCAAAACTTCTTCCCCATGGAATCTGGTACACTGGGAATCAAGCTGCTGAGGGCATTATCTTTACTTCCAGTTTCACATCATGTCAGAGCAAATCACTGGCCAAATGTCCTCATTCCCAGCAAAGAACCAGCAGGTTTTGTCATGCTCTTCCATCTGCACATCTCAGCTACAACATGACTTTCCCAAAAAATTATTTCCTGCTGGCACTTCTCTGTGTTTCTCTTTTCTCCATCTCTCCTCCAGCCTGGCGACGCTTGAGAATATTTGTCCCAGCCCCAAGGTAAAGACAGCAAATTTTTTGAGTGCTAACAAATCAGCCTTCACATTTCTCCTACTGACAGAGAGTTTATATAATCCAATTGTCCTGGGGGTGTTTCATTTCAGTATCAGACAATGTTTACCTGATACATGTAATTACTTTTCCTGCATGTAAAAGCAAGAACTAAATTTAAACTCAGGCTGTGTATCCATTTTCTGAAAGCTTTTTTTAATCAGCAGTTAATGAAACAACCTGTCACCAGCAAGCTGTGCTGCTGAAATTACACTAAAAGCAAAGCCACAAGTAAGTTTGTTTGTAGGCTTTCACCTAAGTTTGGGGCTGGTGATGATTTGTTGTTTTTTCTGCAGTTTAACCTTGTTTGGTCTAGCTGGAGATGTGGCACTGGTGATGTCAGTATTTGCCAAGAGCTATACTTTTACAGGAAACAGTAATGGACATAGATCAAGGTTTTGACAAGATTTCACACAGCATAGCAGGGCAATCCAGCACAAATTCATCATCATTCCATGCCCATTTTGGGTGATGTGCTCATAAAGGCACACATGTGGCCCATGTGTAGCTGAATGAAACTATTCAGTTGCTGTTTTGCCTGAAATGCTGGAATGCTGTGACAAATGTCTATTAAAATGCTTTGCTGCTAATGTGGATTTAGAGCCATTAAAACATCAACACTGTGTGATACAGCATAGCTTGAGGTCACAAGAGATCAGAAAGCACAGATTCAAGTATCATCATTTTGACAGGTTTTTTTTGTTCTCTGTGCTGTTGTGTGCTCTCCAAGCATTCTCATTATCTTTGTTTTCTTCCTTTCAGGGACTTCCTTGGCAAATGACCAGCAGATGTGTACCTGCCCGAAAGAAAAAAAAAAATTCTTATCATTCCCTCCCCACTTGGTTTTTACATTGTTTGGCCCATGTGAGGCTGGTTTGTTGTTGTTGGTTTTGTGGATGTGTGTTTGGAATATTTGTCTTTTGCTTTTGTGTCAGCTGAACTTGAATTATTGAGATCAATGCTCTTCCCTTTTCAGATTGCTGGGTAACATCCTGCAGCTTCTGGACAGCAGGAGAAATCATTAGAGAGTCACAAGCCTAAAATCTATCACAGAATGGCTTACATTGGAAGGGACCTTAAATTAATCCAATTCCAACATCCTGTCAATGGCAGGGACACCTTCCACTATCCCAGGTTGCTTCAAGCCCCATCCAACCTGGCCTAGACCATTTCCAGGGATGGGGCAGCCACAGCTTCTCTGGGCACCCTGTGCCAGGGCCTCACCATCCTCACAGGGAAGAATTTCCTCCCAGTACCCCATTTACCCTTTTTCAGTTTGAAGACACTGCCCCTGATCTGTCCCTCCAGGCTCTTGTAAATAGTGTCTCTCCATCTCTCCTTAGGTACTGGAAGCCTTCTCTCTCCTGGGTGAACATTCCCAACTCTCCCAGCCTTTGCTCCATCTCTCTGATCATCCTGCTGCCTCCTCTGGACTCTCTCCTGCAGCTCCAGCTCCTTCTGTGCTGGTCCCCAGGGCTGGGACAGCTCTGCAGGTGGGGTCTCACTTGAGCACAGGGGCAGAGGGGCAGAATCCCCCCTTTCCTGCTGCCCACAGGGCTTGGGATCAGCCGTGGGGGGTTCTGGGCTCCCAGAGCTCATGGCTGGGCCAGGTCCACATGACAAACAGCATCCCCTCCAATTCCAAAGGCTTCTCTACTTCATTCATTTCCTCATATTATTTTTTTTTTACTCCCTGTATGACAGTGCTATAGGAAAGGGATTGCTGCAAATTGAGCCATATTTTCCTATTTTGTATGGCAGATCCACTGCACTTGCATTAAAACCGAGTTGCTGCAGCTTTTTAAGGATGACCTTGCAACCAGAACATTTTGCTGACAGTGATTTTTTTAGGCAACCAAATTTGCTAAATGTACAAAATGCAGGCCAATCACTCTTCAAAAGTCTTGACCTACTTTCCCCTTGAACCCATTCCAAAATAATAATAATAAAAAATAACCGTGGGGAGAGCAGATTACACAGCTCTATAATTTCACTGATGGGAATGTGAATGCCATTAAAGCAAAAGTGCTTCCTGCTGGCAGCCCAAGTCTGTATTTGTGTGGTTGTAACTCCTCAATACTCATTCAGATTTTGGGAGAGAGACAAGGCCAGGGAAGGACACTTATGCTGACTTAAACATGGTCTTTTCTACTCAGTGGGCCCTTTTATTGAATTTCTCTTAAATTGTCTCTGTAAAAATGCACAGTATGGAATCTAGAGGTTTTAGGTTTTTTAAGAAGAATCCACTTTTCATTTTCACATGGTTTAAGCTAAGTTTGAGGAGCCTTTTTCTTATAAGAGTTTGCAGTTCTAATTCATTATTGAGTCACTGCTGCTTAACTTGCATATTTTCATACAGATGTCTGCCTGGATATTCTGATTTTTGAAGCTTAAAAAAAAAAGAAAAAAAAGTAGTGACATAATTTTGGTGGATTTCTCCCTTTGTTCTGCCTTTTCTGTGTTAAAGTACTTCCTTATCTTTGGGCAAGGGGGGAGAGGGAATGTGCTCTGTGTTTGAAAGCAGATCTGGAGCCTTGTGTTTTTCAAGCCCCATGTGAGATAGAGACAGGATGGCTGTGTCAGTTCTGAAAGCATTTAAGAACCCTGCTTTACTGGCAAAGGTATTAATGAGCTTTAAAAAGGGGCGAGGGAGTTGACAGGAAGAATTAATCCCTCCCAATCCTAAACAAAACTCCAGAAATGCTGCATTTCCTTCCTCCCAGCATCATACAAATTGTACGGCTTCAGTGTTCCACCCTTGCTTTAACCTCCCCCAGCTCCTCAGGAGAGTTATTCT
This sequence comes from Peucedramus taeniatus, assembly GCA_013400575.1. Lineage (NCBI taxonomy): Eukaryota > Metazoa > Chordata > Aves > Passeriformes > Fringillidae > Peucedramus > Peucedramus taeniatus. The sequence continues at coordinate 121,692 of WBNO01030574.1, forward strand.
GTAATTTCCAGTAGGGAGATCAGTTGTATGAACCAGTTCCTTTTCATGATTAGATTCAGGAAATCAGCATTACAATCTGATGCTGGTTTGCTTTTGTCCTGGAAGTTGTTAAACTGAGTCATCTGGCAAAATCCAATCCCGTTTCTAACCATATACGGACATGTGTGGGACAGAACATGAGGCTCTGTGGTTTTGTATTGGTGCATTTGACAAATTCAACAGCCAGATCCTTTCTAGGATTTTAATTTTGCAAAGCACTGAAGTGTAATTGCACACACAGTCTCAGTAGGCTCTGTGTGAGCAAGGAATTGTCCTAGAAGCATGATGATAGGAACAGGAGTTCAAAAGGGTTTAAAAAATCATTTATAGAAGGAAGAGGCATGCTGTAGTGTGGTAGTTCTCCTCCTGAATTTGTTTTCCACAGAATTTGTATTCTCCTCCAGATCTTAGCCCCAAAGAATTCTCTACTCAGCACAAATTGTCAGTTTTGCCTTTTATTATCATAAATCCTGGTTATCAATTAAAGAAATGCCTCCTGCCAGCTTCAGAGGGCAGTCTGCTCAAAGAAAGCCCACAGGCTGCTGGGCCTTTCTTCTCTCTTTCTCTTGAGTCATAGAATCACAGAATGGTTTGGGTTGGAAAGGACCTTAAAGTTCATCCAGTCCCACCATCCACTATCCCATGTTGCTCAGAGCATCATCCAACCTGGATTTAAACACTTCCAGGGGTGGGGCAGCCGCAGTTTCTCTGGGCAACCTTTGCCAGAGCCTCAACACCCTGAGAGGGAGGAATTTCCTGCTCCTATCTTAACTAAACCTACTCTTTCATTTTTAAGCCATTCCCCCTTGCAAAAAGACCCTCTTCATCTTTCTTGTAGGCTCATGAATTTTCTTGTAGGAAAATTCCTGGCAGTCAGGTGAAGCCCCAGGTGACTGGGAAAAGGGAGACATCTTTTAAAAGGGTGGAAAGGAGGAGACCCCAGGAACTACTGAGTTATCAACCTCAGCTTTGAGCCTGGGAACATCACAGAGATCCTCCTCATAATGGAGGCCTCAATTTAACCATCTGCCATAGAAAAACTCTGGGTTATGGCCAAATGATGTTGATTGGGAGAGCTCTAGCAAGGCCATATAAACCAAAGCTCCTCCCTCATCCTTTCCCTTGATTGCCTCAGGTTTTAGCTTTTCTATTTTTCACATTCTGTGCTGCTTTAGTGTTTGGGTCTGAACTTCATATTAGGGGATGCTGAGCTCTCTGCACAGAGCAGGGAGACAAAACAATTCCTGCTCCAGCTGGGGACCAAGGAGAAATGATCCCAATCTCAGCCCAAGAGCACAAACAACGTGGGCTGAAAAGAGAAAAACAAGAAGGATGGGACTGCATCAGCTACAGCTGTAATTGGACAATGAACTCCAAGATGCAAATGGACCAAAATTTATAAAAGTGAGAGACCCCGTGAGCGGTCATTCATTTTGGGACCATTTTGGTTCATCTTGGGTGCAGCCCTGGCTGGGCTCTTGTGCTGCCCAAGGAGGATCCTCTCCATTGAGGAGATCCTTTTAATAAATCCTTACTTTATTCTTTAGCTCCATCTAGTCTCTGTTCTAGGCCAGCCTTCACAAGGCATCACCCTCAGACTGTCCCTCATGCAGCCACCCCCTGTCCCCAGCCCCAGGGCAGGCAGAGCAGCGAGGCCGCGGGGCCGGCGCCGGCTCCTGGAGAGCAGGGAAGCCAGGGCTGGTTAAATTGTCTTCATCCCAAGCCAAAAGTCAGGAAATGATGAAATTCCAAGTAGGAACAAAGTCCCTGCACCATCCTTGTTTCTTGTACAGCTTGATACAGCTCTAGGATGTTGCTGGCGTGCAGGGAAACCACCCTGCCCAATTTGTAGGTTCTTTATTCCTACCCCAATGAGTCCTGACAGCTTGGGAAGGCATTGAGGCAAAACTAAACTAAGGTTTGGCACAAAAACATCGCTGAGCAGCGGGGTAGGAGTGGATGGGCTGTTATTTTTCATTGTTCCAAGATGTTTAAATGCAGTTTGTAGTAGAAAAGTTGTTATGGTAAGCACCACAGTGTTAAATCTCAGATAAATCTCCCAGTTGCTGTGAGCCAAAGCCAAACTATGGATGTCTGGATGACCCTTTAGATCTAAGGGCCCACAACTTGGTCTGTGGAGTCACTTTTCAAATAGATGGATATCCTCTGGGGAAAGGAATGCCTGGTGCTCTGTAGGTATCAGATTGCTGCTGTCTAGGTCTCTTAAATCCTTGTTTGACAGACAAGAGTCAGGTGAATTTTTCATCCCCATGCTCAGCACTGAAGTTCTCATCCTGCTTTTGGGATTCTGTTCATCTCCCAGCACCATGGAGCAGGATGTGGGCAATGAATGCACAGAAAAGGATGCTCAGGGTTTCAATAAACTTTTGATTATCTTCTCCACAGTGCTTGGTTTCAGCATTTAAAGCCACGACAAAATTGACATGATCACGTTTGTCTCCATCCTCTGCAATTAGTTTGGTGTTTTTAAAACTCCACGGTGGCAAACTTGGCCAGAGGGGAGTCTGAAAGTGAACAATGATCCACATTTGGAGAGGAGATGGGAAGTCATGTGCTGCTGTGGAACAGTGTTTTAAAAACCCCAACTCACTGTGTTTATAAAATCTTGTAAGTGCTAAAACGCTTAGAACAGGACACACGTTTTTTATCATCCTTACAAGGTCCAACTTCCATTTGTCTCTCAGTGACACCAGAAGTTTTCAGTCCATGTAAGTAAAAGGTGATATGTGGGGAATCTTTCCAGTGCTGGCCTGGCATCATTTTCACAACATTTTTCCCACTGTAATAGGGTTTGCTGTTCAGATGCACTGAAGGGTACAAGTTGTATTTAAACAACAGCTTAAAAAAACCCAGAAAACCTCCCTTCCATGAATTACCTATGAAGAGATAACATTTTGTCTGTGATTCTTCTATTTAGATGCCCTTTACCTTTAAGAAACAAGCTTAATAATTTTCACCTAGTGGGACAGAATTCTGGAATTTTCACTTTTATTTAAAGGAAGGAATTCTCACGAGAACAGAAAGAACTCTACCTGTGAGATACAATTCACATATCTGCCTTCTAAATGTCACTTTCTTCTTAATGGATTTGGTAGGAAACTCTGCCCTTTCCTTTGACTGACTCATGATGTAATATCCTCACAGATTAGAGACACAATTTGAGCAATGCACTCGTGGCATTAAATGAGGTTTTGCCCATTCTGTCACGTTTATCCTGGTGGAAACCTAACACTACATCACTTGTGCTAATATTAGTGTGTTTAGGTCATCAGTGCAGAAAATCTTGCTGAGATTCGTGTGTGGATGCACTTTTCCTTCATGTTGACTGTGTGCTTTTTCATGTCAAAACTTTGAATTCTTACACCTGTAAATGTCATTGCCTAAAACTGAGCATGAGAAGCACTTTGTTAATGCCTCATTTGTATCTGTCAGAGATGTCCAAATGACATACAAGTGCACATTTATTTTAATAGAAAAAGCTCTTACCTGGCTGATCAGGAATTCAATATTCATAATATTTGCAGAATTGGACAAGATTCCTAATAAGCTTGGTGAATAAAGGAGCTCTGCCATTGGACAGAAGTATGAATGTCCCATTTGTTTTTGCTTTGCATACTCTGTTTTTTCTCTTAAGCCATAAAGAGACCATTTCAGTGGTATTTTATTTCAGAGGAGTGTTTCATATTTTGGGCTTCTGGTGCCCTGCCAATGTCAGAGGGGAAGGATGAAGTCACAGGCCTGATGCCTGTAGAAATGACAGCCTGCTTGGATGTGAAGTCATCATTTTCACATATGGATTCTGTTTGCTCATGCCAAGGGTATGGGACATGTTGAGGAGATATGGCCACTGCAGGAGTGTTGGGAGCAGCCACATCTGGCTCAGTTATGGGGCAATTTCCCTTATTAGCTGTGAGATACTGAAATAGTGAATGGCTCAAACATTGTTAACATCACCAAGGGACTGGGCACATTGTAGAAAGCTGTGGAAAGAAGCAACACAAATGATCAAAGATCCCCAAAACCTCCCCAGACCTTTTTCTGAAGTCTTCCACCAGGGTAAAACTCCTCCCCCCTAGGGAGATACCTGGTAAAAATCCCATGGATTCCTGATCATCCATTGAATTCTATTTCTTTTAGGATGGCCCTGCCACTGCCTTAAGGGAGAGACATTACCCTGTAGGGTTAAAAGTGGATCTATGGCAACCCCAACCCCAAAGACTTCAAAGGAGCAGACTTCAAACAAAATGTTGAACTGTTTCAATTGACATTCTCGTGGGGTTTGTTGGCTTTTTTTTTTTTTCCTATTGTAGCAATACCCAAAGAGGGAACTTTATCTTTCCTGTAATCTTTATCAAAGTGAAGTTTCAGAATTCATTGGCACAATCCAGTTCCCAAATGTCTGATGCCACTTGAGAGGCTCTGGGGACCCACCTGGCTCCAGCTGCCAGGTCAGAAGGGTCTCCTGGAGGTCTTGTCTCACATCTGCCACCCCCTTGGTAACATCTGAGATCCTCTGGACATCTCAAATGACACCCAGTGCCTCTGTCAGGGGAGCTGAACTGAGCTAATTGTATCTGTTAATAGACACAAACCTCAATTAACATCTTCCCTAATAGCACATGGAATAATTTGTGTTTGGATTTGAGCTTGTGCAATAAAGTCATCCTCAAAAAAAAAAAAAAAAAATCACTGTTTTTTTCTTAATGCTTTTAGTAGCTGATTTTTTAGAATGTGTAAATCAAAATCTCTTTATTCATAGATTTATCTTTTTACCTATTTACCTATTTATCTTTTCAGATTTGCCACAAACCAGGTGTTATTTATATGATTTGCTTACAGTTCTGAAATGCATAAACAGCCAAAATTTTGATTGGCTCACTTGAGTACATTTATTTATGTCCTTGTCAAATATTAACTTGGAATACCTGTACACAATTGCACATAAACACCTGTTCTTTTCAAGGCAAATATAGTATTTTTTCTGCATAAAATATTTTTTTATAAAAGGCTCAAAGTGTCAGAAGCCACAAGGACGACACCAAAATGCTTTTACTTACAGAGTCACCCAGTGGAAGCACTGACAGGAAAAACACTTATGAGGCTTAAATTTACTGCCTTGCCTGGATTAATGATGGAAGTAAATGTTTGACATGCTGTTAATTGTTCTGCTGTGGGGAGGGCAGCTTTGAACTTCTTCCTTAAAGCACAAAAGAATTGCTGTTCAGAAGTGTTAAACAGCTGCTGTGTGGATGCAAGTTTTTTTTGGGAATTATTTGGTAGATTAGATGGCAAAGTTTCTCAATGGGTGTGTAACTGAAAAGAGAATTTGGATAAATATTCAACTTATATTTCTTCATATGAAAACATTAATATGAATAACATTATAAAATATCTTATTAAAACATTAATATGAATAACATTATAAAATATCTTCATGTTTAAAATTAGCCAGGGGAGATATTCTGTGAGTTTGAAATCACAAACATGTTGAGATATTAATACTGACTAAAATCAACTCACACTTTCACTTAATTCCAGATTCCTGTTTTCAATGCTGGAGGAATTGAATCAATGTAATGAGAAAAATTAATAATCCTTTGGAGAACACATTTTTCCTACAGCAACAATGCAAATTTTTCCTAAAGCAAAAAAAAAAAAGCCTGAAATAATGTGCCTCAGACCTGTTGAATTCCATTATTTGGGAAGTAAATACTGAATGTATTTTTGGTGAAGTCAAAATGCATAAATTTTTGTTTGCCCAAACTTGAGATAAAGCAAGAAGGAAATATTTCCTACAAAAGAAATTATTTGATCTGAAAATATTTTCCCTCAATTTCTGGCCTCAGGACACCTTCACATCTTTCACAGATATATTTTTTTTTTCATATTAATACTAACTTTTTTGGGGGATGTGTTAAAATTCTGGCAACAAATACAGACCACTCCTTAACTGTTTGTCTGAAGTCCTTAGCTTGTTCCCTTGGAAGATAGAAAAAAGAAGATTCTAAAGCCTTATCTTGTGGCTTTTCTTTTCAAAAGTCAACGATTTCTTAAAAGTAATTTCTCTTAACCTGGTAAGCCTTTTGAGCACTGCTTGTTTCTTTGCTTGGCTCTGTTTTTGGGTTGAATCACCAGTAAAGTTATCAGAAAAAGCAGGTTTAATAAAAACCTGAAAGTGTGACAAAGTTTGTTGCCAAGGTTCACTCTATCACTTAAAAGGTTAAGGCACAGAGGGAAAAGCAAACTAAAATCTAAACACAATCAATCCAAACCCAAAACCATCCCCAAAATTATCTGGGTGGAGGCTGTTGGGGGAAAGGGGTGGGGGTAGGAAAGGGTAAAGATGAAAAGGAAAAAGGAAGATGCTCCAGTTCAGTCACAAGATTCAGAATGAGCCCCCTTGCCAAACTGAGCACTGGACTTGAAAAATGTTTTGGGCTTAAAGTTTATCATCATTTAATTGACAGTTTAAGTTAATTTAACAAAAAATCCTATAGATTTTACCATAAGCACAACAATCACTGACTTGGCTTGCTAAAAAATCTAAGCTTCTGAGAGAACAACACCACCTTTGCTTGAAAGCACCTTTGCTGCCCTGCCTGGGCACTGCAAGGGCTCTGTCTTTGTGCAGGGTATTCTCCAAAACTGGGAGCTGGAAGGACAAATTCCCTGCCAATGGAAAGCTGCACTTTTCCACGGATTTCTACCTCATCTTCAAGTGTGGCCTTATGAGTCATCACCATCAGAAAAACAAAACAGCACTGAGAGCTTGGTGAAAAAAAAATCAGAGGCATCAATTATTGTCTGATTTTGTGGTGCTCAGACCTGCTGGAGGCTGCAGTGTGTGCACAACCCCTGCCTTGTGTATGGCATTCACACTGAAAATATACCATATACCAGGAGTTATGAGGCACTGGAATGTGATCCCAAACTGTATCCAAGTATTTCCTCATCCAGCCAACCTGGCTTGGATGAGGAAATTGTAAGGAAACAAGTCCCAGAGTGGACTCAGCCAGTAGCTGTCCTCTCACTGGGCTGTACTGATGGTGTGAGATGTGATATTGCCAGCACCACTTTACTTTGTGCTCTTACTGAAAATAAACAACTCCCTCCTCCTGGTTTGGTTTTATTTTTGCTGGGTAGATCAGAAGAAAATGAAGCAGTGAGTGCTAAAAGCAACATTTTGTATCAGACAAACATGCACAGCAATTAAAGCCTTTCCAAACAGGGAAATGGGCATAAAGGAAAAATCTTCTCCACCCAACCTCTTTAACAGTAGTGGGTTTTCTCCTTTATTTCCCCTTTCTTCTCATCCCTTTTTCAAGTTCTGCCACTCCATGGTAAAGATAGGATTGTTCTTGTCTTGCCTTCCTTTTCAGTCCTTCAGTTTTATCTTGACCTCCTTTTATTCCTCTGTCCTTGATCTCCCCACCATTTCTTTTCCCCACTCATGGAGTGTGTCTCACCCTCAGCTTCTGCCCATGCCCTCATCCAGACCTGGCTTCAAATGTTCCTTTTCCCTCTGGTGAGGGCACAGAAAACCTCTAGGAATAGATTTGTTTGTTCCTTTTCCCAATAGCATCCAAATTTTGGCTGTCTCCAGCCCTTTTCAGGTTGTCAGGGGGTGGTTTTGTGTCACACTCTTAGGCAGAATCACAAAATCACTGAATTGTGTCAGCTGGAAAAGATCTCTGGAGATCTTTTTGTCCAACCCCCTTGCCAAGGCAGGGTCACCTACAGCATTTTGAGAAATTAAATTTCACCCAATATTGTTTTAAAATGCCATTTTTTTCACTGCCAAGCAAATGGGGTTTGAATTCCAAAGCAGATCTTCCAGGATTTGACCTTTCCTCAGCATTCTGAGGAGAAGCCATAACAATGTGGAGAACTTACCCAGTTTGGAGCAGAGCTCCTCATGGACTTCAAAAAAATAGATCTGGAAGAAGCACTGCCCATTTAACATGAGGCCCACAATGTTTCCGGAGTTAAAAAATGAGAAGTATTTTGGCTATGCATCTGAATGAAGGTGGGAGGGAGATTGTGTTTCAAGAGAAGGGGTTTGTTCTTATTTCTTTATTTCTCTGCCTGTGTTATAGCTATTAAACCCTGATAAACTGATCTCATTTGCACTGATTTAGGTTCTCAGCTTAACCAGTTAAACAGATCTGGTTTTGGCAGCAGCCATCATAATTCCCAGAAAGAAGGATCTGAAGCGAAGCCCTATGTGTAATAATTTCAACTGTTTTAAGAAAATCCAATCTCCTTTCTAATCTATAAACCAGATTCTTTGTGACTTTTTTTTTTTTAATACAACTGAAGTTCCCTTGCTTTGAAAAAGGGAGCAAATTACCTTTTCCACCTTGAAACAGAAACCAGCATGAAAAAAGTGGGTCTATTTTAGGCAAGGAAAGCCAAATTTCTATGCATGTATTTAATCCCTCTGCCAAATGTGCAAAGATAAGACAGTGGAAGCCTCTTTTCAGCTCCAGGTCCATTTCCACTTCTGTCTCACATTTCCACATTCCTTAAAGGCAATTTTTTCTTCCTGTTGTAGGCAAATTCCAGCTCAGTGCAAGAGGCTCACCTAAGGCCTGTCATGCTGCCTAAATTCTGCTTAAATCCACGTTGTGGACAGGGAATTTTTCAAAAGATCTTTTGTTTGCCCAGTGAATTTTGCCTCGAGTTGATATTTTGTGCCTGAGACTGAGCATTGATCAAAGTGTATAATGGGATGAAATCTTGTATTCCATTTGCAGTCTGCTGGAGCCAAGTACATAAAAATGCAAATCATATTTTTATAGTATTTATATATATATATTTATATATAGTATATTAGTTATATATTTATTTATATAGTATATAGTATTTATTTATATAGTATATTTATATATTTTTTTATATAATCATATTTTTATAGTATTTGCAGTATTTTGGCCTGTTTTTCCTGTAAAGTACTGAGAATAGAGAGGGGGAAAAAAAAAAAGGAAAATAATTGCACTGTTTCAACCCCAGTCCGTGTAGATAATTAAAAATGCATTGAAAGCAATTTTTGAGGGTTTGTGTGACAATATCATGATGGCCTTTTGGAATATTTAAGATGGTCTCACATACAAAGAAGTTTTTTTATTTAAATACCACCTTGTCTCTTGTCTAATTTAAGGTTAATTCTTCTCGTATCCATGATACCTTTCTGATTTTGACAGATACTATAATTAAGCATTACACTAATGAGACTGCTCACACCAGATTTCATCAAGAGTATACCAAAATTTCAGGCTTAAAGCTTAATGAGGCATCCCATTTTCAACATCTATATGTTAATTATCAATTATGTCCCTTGCAAGTAAGCTGCTTGTGACAAGCCACGTTCATGAAGTGTTTTGAGATACTTTTATGGGATGTTATCATCTGTTCTACTTCAACCCCACTGTCTTGCACAGAAAACTGATGTGAACTCAATTTTAATGAGTTTATAATGAAAAATACATGTACATATAGTAGAGGCCACTACTTGGCTCATTTAGCAGTCAGGTTTTTTTTTGTTCTAGGCTGTGGAGTCACTATGCTTTATTTATTCTCTTGGCCTCTGGTATTTTTGCTGCTCCAGCCTATTTTTTATTTTTATTATATTTAAGTCTCCAGTGCACCAGAATACAAATTCATCAGGTTATAGTGGATGGCCAAGGATGATTAATGTCATGTGTTAGCTTTGGAGGGGGTTGGGGTGCAGATACAGTGCAGGCTGTGGTGCTTTGTGGAATTTTAGTTTGAAGTGCAGCCTGCCTGTGTCCTCCACACACTGTTTGATAGTTGTCACTGATTATTCCCATCTATTGCAGCTGTCACGTTTTTCCTTTTATTTCTCATTTTGTCGTGCTACAGAACAAAAATGCACTTGAACAAAATGTTCATTCTGTCCTTTATGTGCTTTTGAAATGTAAAGTTAATTGGCTGTGTTTGCTATCAGGACATTTGAAGTTAGACAAGTTTATTAATTAATCTTTTTCTGTAGGCCTCACCTAGTAAGGGCAAATTCTGCAACCCTCATTTCCTTATAGATCTTTATTTATTTTTATGGAGATATTGGTGCAGCTTAAGGAGAGAGATTTTCCAGAGATATTAAATCCTTCAGCTCTTATTGACACTAGTGGCACTATGGAGAGCTTATCAAAAATAACTTTTATGTGTTGGGCACAGGAACCCAATTCTTGACATATTTTTAAAACTTAGAGTCCATTATATTGATCCTTTGTGATAACTATTGTTAAACAACAAACTTTTTACATCCAGTAAAGGAGTCTATGACTGATGTCATTTTTTTCATATGTCCACTTTTCACCTTATATAAATTAATTTAAAAGAACTTTTCTGGACTAAGATTAAGCACAGAACAAATTTTGTCTAATGAATGCATTTAAGTCACAGATTTTGTAGAATAATTTGCAGAAGAAAACAAAAAGAGAACTTTTATGATTTGAGATATTCTTGTGATATCTTCTGGGAGATATTTCTGTCCAAGGGGGGAGGCACCTGAGTTCACCACCTTAATTTAATGTAGAATTAATTGTTTTTCCAAGGCCCTGTGTTTCTGTATTGACCTGAAGATGATCTGTTCATGCACAGACTCCTTCTGGTCTTGAATCCCAGGATTCTTCTTGTCCAAAGAACATGATACAAAAATGCATTGTGAACAGACTATTTTTCCCCCTTCCTTAAATTCTTCTCTGCATTCCTAGTCTTTTCCTTGAATACTACATTAAGATCTTCCTGACACAGCCCATTGCTGCCATAATTCCATTTTGGTTTTGGACCTCAGCACTGCTGAAGTTTCAGCACAGTCATCACAAGTAACATCAGCAGCATGTGGTAAGTATTGTTCTAAATTCAAGTAAAATCACATTTTTAAGATTTTTTCCTTTAAGCATTTTAGGTATTTCTATTTTATAAACAAAAAAAAAAAAGAGTGATGGATTATATAAGAATTGGACATAAAATGTCCTCCTCAAGGAGTTTGACTTTATGCTCTCTTAATTTAAATCCATCATTTTGAAAAGAATGATGAATGGTAGAGGCCATATTTGCTGATCTATCAGAGATTTTTTTAACAACTTTGGCTTCAGTTACAATTTGTGAAATTAAACTTTAATGGGCTTTTAGATTCAAAGGGATATTGGAAAAGAAGAAATTATTTGTACTGGAAGAACTTTACCCCTGGTTTCTGGGAAACATCCCCTCACTATTGTACTCCAGCCCTGGATAAACCAATTTTTCTTTTCTTTCTTATTTTATGAACCACCTCCCACACTTTAATGTTTGCCTGTGCTTTTCTACAACGTGGGTGTTATAAAAACCTATAAGCTTTGTCTGGGTTAGAGGCTGCCTTAAGGGTCAACATTTTTGAGGGAAGTATTTCTTAGATGCCAACATCCAAATGAGCAGAGATGTCAGTAATTTATCACTTCCTACAGGATGCTCAGCCTTTTAGTTGGTTATTGACTTGAACATATGGACCAGGACATATTCCACTTGATTGGAATATGTAAACACGTGGAAAATGTGATTGCAATATTTTGATTTTTTTATGCCCTGTCTGACAAACACTGGAGGCCCTTGATTTTCAGGGAAAAAAAAGGCTTTTCTTGAAGTGTTTCAGAAGGCCATGCAAGGTGCCTTATCAACAATTATCAGAATTAATAATTAATCAAAAAGTATTGAGGATTATTTCAAAATATTGATTGTAAATGCCAATGAGTGCTGTGATATTTGTGAAAATATTTATTGCCTCAAAGAAAAATTATGTGTTTTGCAGCTGCTCTTAAAAATGGATCCAACTCTGCTTTTACTTTCACCATGAAAACCACATTTTCTCTCTGTGTAAGAAGTGTTTGTATTCAAAGTAAAAGGCAAGGAACATCCCCAGTCATAGCCTACAGTATATAAAAAAGCAAATTATCTCTAAAGAACCTAAATTATTTGATTTTTGGTTTTCTCTGTTGAAAATCATGCAGAGTCAGAAAAATTGGCTGCATTGACTAAGACTGGGACTACATTTCTGTTTGTCTTTGTCTATGAACATGGGGATAAAGAAAGGCCACTGTTTATTGCCATATTTTCACTGAATGCTGGATTTTTAAGATGTTATAAGATGTCAATGTTTAGCTAAGATCCCAAAGATTAGCAGGGACAAATGGGGGTTATATTTTTCATGTTTCTGCACAGTGCAGTTGGAGTCAATTGCCAATGGCCTGGCCTCATCCCTTTGGGATTTTTTGATTTATTTCCAAACCCACTGCACAGCCTCTCAGTCTCTGAACTATGCCAGGCCCAGACAGCTTTAACTCCTCCTTCTGAGCAGCAAAATTGGTACTGGATAAAAACATTTTGCAGTCTGCACAAAAGCACCTCCTAAGTCCTAAAAGGCAGGAGATATTTTGATAACCAAAGTGAGGGAAATACAATAAAGCTTTAAATAAACCAGGAATTGCTGGAAAGCCTCAGTGTGTGTCAATTCTAAAGCCCATTATACCTTACAGAAATGACAGCACACATTGGAATTGCTCTCTGTAAACTCAGGACTCTTGTTTATCCTTTAAATTCAGCTGATGTGACCAAAGAAGGACTGGTGTTGGTGTTTCAGATTTTTTGGGACTGAATTATCTTTTGGCAACACTGGGATTTATTAGGACTCTTGGGTCTCATTTACTTGAGGACTTGCTTAGCACATACCTTTGCTCTTTTCTTTTCCTCTGTGCTTCTTATTAAGCTGTCAACAATTATCTCCAGGAGATAGCTGAAGGCCAGGACTTTTTTCCTTTCCAACATAATATTTCAAGGGAAAATAAAACTATACTTCTGTTTATGATTCCCTTTTGTTTTCCCACAATCAGCATTAATAACCTCTGCAATTTCAGAAATCGGGAGAAGTTGGAAAAGTCATGTTGTGACTCAGTAACAAAATTATTGGGGTTTAAATTAATACACAGGCATCCTTAGGCTGGGACTGGATGGGAAATGCCAGTGAAGGGGGGTTTTGTATGAAATGGGGATATTTCTTGACCAATTAATCAGGAAAATCAATTGATGTATAGTTTTGCAGCTGGTATGGAAAAAAGGTAGATTGCTGAGATATGGAGAGGTGTGGTAAAGATGAGAAAATCAAATTTAAAAGAGACCAAATAAATAAAGAACATGAAGTACAGAGAGTGCGTTTTTACAACATAAAGTGAAGATGTACATCAAAATAATATTATGTAAATCAATTACTTCTCTTTCTCTTCCTCCCTCTCTAAACTGAGTAGTGTCAAGTGCATCTGAAAATCAGTAGAATTCTCTTTTCAAAGCCATGTTCAAATCCATCTCTTTCCACTGCTGTCGTGTTCCCACTGCCACGTGTCACAAGCTACACTCTCAAAAAGGATGTAGCACACACAGGGGACAGCACAAAGGAGTATATAAGGAAGTAAGTGATTTTCCATGACCTTTAATGACATAAATTCGGCAGGCACTACACGTAGGGGGTGCCTTTACTCCAGGGATTCCTCTCCTGACACAAACAGTGCAATTGTGAGCAGCTGAGTCATTGAGGAAACGGGGCAGGTTTTGAAAACGGATCCCCGGCCATTGACGTCGATGCGAGAACAGAAACGTTTGTGTTTTATGGGAAGAGAACATCCTAAGGAGAGGGCTGGGAAGGAAATCCAGCCCAACCAGGAGCACACAGCACGTTCATCTCTGGCCTGGCTGGCCCAAGAGCTCAGGGCATGCCAGATATTTTAATTATAACCCAAGCAGGCCATTCAGCCTGGCTTCTGTTTCCTGGTAATGGTGCATTCTGGTTAATGGCACATTCTGACACACACCCCTGCCACATTCTCTCTCATTCCAGCAGGAAAATTAAGTCACTGGGAAGAAAAGACTCCCACCCACAGCCTGCCTGTGAAAAATCTGTGAGACTGCACTTCTACCAGCTGAGGGCTTTGTATTTCCATGAAGGCATAAACAGGTTTTTTGGGGAGGAGATAGCAATACCTACAGCAGTGAATGGAATAACCAGCATGATTTTAAAATATTAATATTGATCCTGACAAATACTCATTCCCCTTTCTCTATATATCAGCAGCAAAAGGGAAAAAACAGCAAAAGGCTTTTAACAAAGTCACTGGGAGTATTCAACAGCTCAGAGTTTTAGCCCCTGTTCTGAATTTTGAGCACAAGCATTAAACTCAGATTTTTGGAGGAGGCAATTGGAAATCGTTGCATTTCTTTGCCCACTCCTGGTCAGTCCTTTCCAAAAGCACCACATTCCCAGTTACAGGATGTGTAGGAACAATGTTCAGCTTCCCCAGCTGAAAACTGCCCGAGGGTTTTGTGCCAGCCCCTGCAGCAGCAGCAGCAGCAGTGTTTATGTGCTGAATTGCCACTGGATGAAAGATAGAAAAGAAAAAGTTTAGACTGGCAAAATCCTGCCTTCAATATGCAAGTTGAGATAAAATATGTTTTTTACAAGAACAGTTAGGCAAAGAATAAGAGAGGAATCAGATACTCTGCATTGATTTGTTTAATTACTCCAGACAATGGGCATCCTTTGTGTTTTTCTGTTTTTCAACAGCCCAGTTCTAAAGCTTTTAAAACAGTTGGAGAGCTTTCAGGGATTTTATTTTTCATATAATAGTGGGAAAAATGACCAAAATGTCTCAGTGTTTCTATAGAATGAGACGCAGGCTGAGACTATTGAAAATACTTTTCAAAAGAAAACTTTTCCCCTTTTTTTTCCCCTTTTGCTTCCTTTTATCTTTTGCTGAAATATTTTTTAATCTCACCCCTATTCTCTACTGTGCAGCATCTAATTTTTAGATTAGGTCTCATAAAAACAGCCATCTATTCCTGATGCTTTTGCCCAAGTTTGTGCAAGGCAAACTTTTTCCCCCTTTAACTGCTCCAAAATACAGCTCAGGTGCTAAGTGAAGAAGCCAGGGGTGCAGCCCGTCTGTTTTTGAGGAACTTCATGTGGAACACACATGGAAAATGGAGATTGCAATTGTGGTTTTTTGGGGCTGGTGGTTTTCAGGAGGGTTTCAAATCTTCTGTCACTTTGCAGATGGGCTGTACCTTTTCCATCAGGCAGATGGGCAGTGCCCCCCTTTCCCTGCATGGAAATGATCCTGGCCCTGCAGCTCCAGGAGAGGATCTGGAAGCCCTGCCTACCAAATTTTTGCATTCAGGAATAGCAAGGTATTAAAAAAAAAGGACCTTTTTAGGCAGCAGGACAGGATTGAATTAGATCAATTAAGCTACTGCAGAACACAGGCAGTGATGCTGATGCACACATGTTAAATGATTCATTGACTGCTTGCTGTGACCCCACTGACATTTGCAGCTCTGAAACAATGATTTCTCATACTGATACCCAGAATGAATTTCCCAGAGCAGCCCAGCCCATTTGTTGGCTTTAATGACACCAGTTCAGGAAAAGCTGAACTCTTTATTGTGCTTCATTCAGAGTCCATGGAAGCAGTTCCTCTACAGGAAGGATCAATTAAAAAAAATATTCCCTTAGTTTCACCTTTTCCTCACTTTTTTTCTGTTTGGTCTTGGCCTACAAGTTGTTCAGGTTCTTTTTTGAGGAAGAGAACTGTTTTATAGAGCATGTGGATGAAGCAGCCTATGGTAAATCTTATTTTTAATCTCATGGTAATGTGAATCTTCATAGTGGATGAAGGTTCTTAATGTGTTGAATGATGGACACCAACTGTCCACAGGCTGAGACAATGCACTGAAGGAACAGAAGCTTCCCCAGAATTAATTTTTAGTGGAATTAGAGCATTTCTGAGGGGAATTGAAAAAAAACCCACCAAAACTACCTTGGCCTTGCAGTTGCTGCATCTTCCTGTAGCCTTTTTATATTGAATAGTTCTACAGCAGTGGGAGTAAAATGTTTATTTATGACCAAAAGACCCCCTGAAAAAATTGTTTTCCCTTGAGATGGCCATGATAATTTTATTTCACTACTCTATTCACTCCAATAGTATTCCATAAAATTATTCCCGCCTTACCTCACTATTTAAATACACAGTCTTGTATTTTATTCACAAAAGCAAAATCCTTCCTTCCCTACAGGGAAGAAGGAGTTTTTACCTGCTTTTCCAGCCAGGATTCCTGAGCACTCAGTAGATGCTGGTGCTGTGGTTGGGTTTGTAAAAAATGTACAGACTTGGCACAGGGAGCTTTGTGCTGGATGCCAGGGGTGAGTGAGGGAGAGCTGGGGCAGTGGTGGCATCCAAGGATGTTGGATTTTGGGTGTTGCTGCTGCCAGCTGGGTGCTGCACTGAGCAGCTGAGGTGCTCACAGCTGGCACAACTGCAGCTCTGCCTTGTGGCTACAGAAAGGAATTGTTGGCATTTGTTTTGGCCTACCAAATGCAAAAAAAAAAAATTAATTACTTGTAGTTTAAGCATTCTGAGCTCTCCTGAGACTTGCAGAATTTGCTTTTTCATCTGGATACTTTCCCCTTTAAAGCTCCTTTTCCCCCCCTAGCATACACATTTTTCAACAGCTAATATTTTCCTTTGCATAGCTATATATACTCCCTCTCCCCACGTGCTAGAGAAACACGTGCCCAAAGTGAAACCACACACACCATTTCACTCAAAATCCTCCCATGTGCATCTGCTTCTCATTAGATTTTCCCTCTGCTGTACACACAGACTTTCCTTTAAGAAGTGTCATTACATTAGTTTGTGTTACAGGATTATTTTTCACTCAGCTGGGCACCAGTGAGGTGACCAAACACTTCCTTTGGAATTTCATGTGGGGATTTGAAGACAGAATTGGGCCATTTCCTTTGCCAACAGCACACAGACATGTCAATGCACACATCAAAGAAAGCAGCATTTTAACCCCTGTTTTATGCAAATATTGGGGTTACATTTCCTAAATATAATGCATGTGTGATGTGGTTTGTTACCTGTATTTTCTCAGTATGCAAAAAGCTTCTCTGTGTGAATACACAAGTGGGAGAAACAAGTACAGTGCCTTCACCTATGTCTGCCTGAGCATCTGTCCCAGGCTCCTCTTCACTGAAATTTATTTAAACACCTGCACAACTCTGGTTGGGAAGCATTTCCTCACTCTTACTAGGTTTATAATTTTCTGAAATCCCAAATGACTTACTTCTTATGGAAAACAAAATTTCCTGCATAACAAAAGTCAGGTTAGGAGGGGGTCCAAAGGACCAGCTGGACTAAAAAAATCAGTTTACTATATGGAGTAATACTCTAAATACCAAAATATAGTTATAGGTCATCAATGCCATGATATTGATGTGAGTCTGCAGGCCTTACTTTAAAAAAAAACCACACCAAAACCAAAACCACCAAAAGGGTATTTTATATTTATACCTCTGTACATTTTAACAGATAGGCATTTCTATAGGAAGTTGTGCTGCCTGAGCAACGCAAAAAGAGTGGGAGAAGGCAAAAATAAGCCTTGATTTAAACATTCATTAGAAATAAAATATGGTAAAGAGCAGTGTCAGAATGCACAATGGTGCTTTGGGATTAAATTCAGTGATCATTGGACCATCAGCAAAATTCATCATTGCCTTGCTGCTAGTAAATAAAATGGGGAGAAAAGAAATTAAACACCTTTAGAAATTTTTCCTTAAGGTAGTTCTTTAGGCTTTTTATTCATACTAATATTCTCCTTAAATCTACTGAATGTACACATCACAGTTTTTGGATGTAATAAACAGTTTTTGGCTTTCCCTTAGAATTATTAATTGGCTAGGAAATAACAGACCTTATCAACACAATGGAATTTTAAAAATAATGCTTAATGTTCGCTATGTCTTTCTTTAATAAAAGAGGTATTTCTTACAAAGAATTGCAGTAAATTTGGGATGCATTTGCCAGGGGTTTTGAGGTGATTTTTAATCTCTGCCTTCTGCAGAAAGGTGTTGCATATGAAGGCCAACATATAAAAATTCAAAGCTGGATATTTTTTCATTCATCTGAAGAATGAAAGCTAAATGAAGTTTTTATAATTACTGGACAGAACAAAATGTTGAAGCTCAAAATTAAATATTAATGTTTGCTTATAAAATTTGCCACAACCTATGCTTTGAAACTGTACATGTGAAACAGCAAGGATATTTCAAGCTAATTCTTAAGCTGGTTTGCATAATTTTGACATTTTTAATATCTAATATTTCAGTAGGTGGTGCCATAAATCCATGTACAGTTGTGCTAAGGCAAAATTCAGTGTAGTAAAAAGTAATGACTCATAATTTCAGGAATAGCAACATTCAATCCAAATTTATTGTGCTCATGAAAAAGCAAGTCCACAGAGTCAATTTTCTGAGTTTTGAGTGAGTTCTTGATATAAAGAAACTGCAGAATCTTGTAGGGAACTGGTCATTAGCCTGAAGTTTTACATAAATGTTTGAGAATTCTGCTGACTGTGCCTGGGAGTGCTGATTTGCTGAGTAAAGTCGTGAGCCCTCAGCAGATTCAGCATTTCCTTTAAAAGGTGCTGACTCAGAAGTCTAAAAGGCTCTGAACAAAGAACATTCCTCGTTGCAAAATATGTGCAGGGAAACCACACATGGATTTTACACATGGAAATTGAAGAAAATGGTAGGATGGCACTGTTGAAGAAGCTATAAAAGTATATTTAAAAGGCAGTGAAAATCAACAGGGGAATAGGATAACCTTAGGGTTCTCAGAAACAGCAGAAAAACCAAGAGGAATGCAGGACAAATGTAGTACATGGATTTTCTTGGCCATATTGTCAAAAGCTTTGGAGTTGACTTCAGCAGCTGCACAAGTTTGCTGGTTCCCTTTGAAAATAGATCTTCAGATGCAAACCAAATTATATTTCTATGGCTTGACTAATCCTGGAGCCTATTCTCTTGAATTTTACTAAATCCAGCCACCTACACATCTCCCTATATTTATGGGCAGGTGTATACATAAAAATATGTCAATGTGGATGGATGGATACACTCTGAGGGTTTTTTTGGGCTGCAAAACATCCCTCTCATATTATAGAAGCTGCTTCAGCCTCCTGCTGGGCCAGTGCCTCCATGCTGGAGGAGAAGAGTCTGAGTCAGTGTCTGGAAGGGGTTTCTGAACACAGGATTTTAGGGCCAGCTCCCCAACAAGCACCACTTTGTAGGATTTGTGCATGTGGCCCAAAAGAGCATCAGTGAGAGCACAAAATGAAGGTGTTAAGGGATTTCTACTCTACACTTTGGCCTTTCAAGCTGACCTTTGGGGTCTGTGAGGTAAATCTGTGGATTTTGCTTAGACTTTTATTAGTTAACTGCAGGTTAAAGTGAAGGTCTCACTAGTTCAGTCCCCTGAGGAGGTGGGTGGAGAGTGTGCAATTACCTTTCCAGCTTCAGGATGACAAAAACAGGTCCTCCTGCAGATTTGTTCTCATCCTCCTCAGAGGCTAAATCTGCTGGGAAAGATCTGGATCCCATTTTCATGTGTATTTTTGTAGGTCCTCTGGCCATGATAGGCACTCAAGAGCTCCTGTGTGTTCCTGTGTATATTTGGGGGATGGATGGGAGGTGAAATAATTTACATGGGCTCTGGCAAATAAATGTAAAAGCTGTGCAAGGCCAAGTATCCAGATGCTGGCTGCCAGGGCAAAGGATGTAGCACATCAGAGACTTCTTGGAGTCTCTTAATTTTTCTTTTGAAAGCAATTGTTTCATTACAAAATATCTATAAGCTTGATTTAAACAAAAAGCCAATTTTGAAATTGCCAGGATGAAAATCGACTGGTTTTTTTCAATCCAAAAGTATTAAAAGAGTCCTTTCCTTAGAAAATTTGAAAACTCTGATGTCGGTCCAACTGAAAAGTATTTTCTTTCTGTTTGCTAACTGCCAGTGAATCGAGTACACGTGTCAGAGCTTTGGATTTTTAGAGTGGATACATGCCTGAAACAGAAACAAACTTAATAATAAGATCACACAGAAATAAAAATGGCAAAATAGTAAAATTCAGCAACAGCCTGAGGCTGCTCCCTCTCCTCTTTTCCTTGTTCCCTGGGAGCAAAGCCCAAGTCCCCCTGGCTGTCCCCTCCTGTCAGGAGCTGTGCAGAGCCACAAGGGCCCCCCTGAGCCTCCTTTTCTCCAGGCTGAGCCCCTTCCCAGCTCCCTCAGGAATTCTCCAGCCCATTCCCAGCTCCATTCCCTGCCCTGGACATGCTCCAGCCCCTCCATGTCCTTCTTGCAGTGCAGGGCCCAAAACTGGACACAGCCCTCCAGGTGTGGCCTCAGCACATGGGGGTAAGAGAAGAAAGTCCTGCAAGAGCCTCAGAAAAAAATCTTCCTGGTAGAGGATTAATTATGACTGAAGAGAAAGAGTTCTCTAATGACTTTGTGAGGCTATTTGCCTTTAAATCCATTCTCCTAGCTTGAAGCAGGAGGAGCACCATCTCTGAAGCATCATGAGGCTGCTCCTTGGTGTGGCTGTCACCAAATTTCTCTCTGCCAGTGCTCACTGAGGCTGTGCTGGTGTGATGCCAGCCTTTTGTCCTTTCTGTAATGTGATCTGCACATGGGCATTGCATTCCATATGGTGAAAACATGTGTTTTTCTGTGCTAGCAGGTGCAAAATCCACTTTGTAGGAGTGCTAGCAGTAAATTGCTTGGATTTGCCCAGGCATGTGCCTCTGACTCAGCCCAAACATTGACAGTGACAAAGCTGTAATGGTTTGCAGGCTTCACTTCTGAGCAGAGGAAATCCCACTCTTTTGACTCTGAAATGTGATTCCATTGGACTCCAGAGCTCAGAGAGAAAATATTCCTGGTTCTGAGGGTGTTCAGCTGGGAAAAGCCTGGACCTGTGTGCTGGTTTGACAGGGAATTGGGAAAAGAACTGTCCCTTGGATGGAGAATTCAGCCTGCTGCTCACATGGATGCTCCTTAGCAGCTCTTCAATAGATAGAGAAATGAATCATTAATTAATTAAATAAATACAGTTTACACCAATATATCTAACTCTTCCTTTCCCAAGGGGAAAAAAACCCCAAATCTTATCTGTTGTTTCCATGCTGCCACTGAAAGAAGAGTGGTAAATTTTATGTATTAAGTGTAAGGAACAAATCTCATTTTTAGGAATGTTGATGCAAACTGCTTGTGCAGTCCTGTTGTTATCCAAGTGTCTAGTACCTGCTTATGAAATATTTTCTTTTTCTAGGCAAGCATATGAAGCAAAATTCAAATTTTTAATGATGAAATGTGGATGATTGATAACTTTTTAGCAGTTCCAATAGCTGCTGGGAGCATGTGATTGCTGGGATTTCATCACAGCTTCAGATCAAAGTATAGCTCTCATTTTCTATCTATCTAAACTATGTGAACATCAGTTATTTAACCTTTTTTCTAACATGGAGAATTATTACACTAAAAACATCAAAATCTAGTAAATTTTGGGAACTGTCTCCAAGTCAGCTTTCACCGGGAGGCATAAACCAACTCAGGAAGGCCATAACATCTAATTTTGAATAAAATTTTTTTAATCAATACTCTGAGAAGTTCTGCTTACAAATAATTTGGGTAGTATGTTCATAAGTCACTATTTGCTGATAATTCTGTGACTGTGGGCTAGGATTTTAAAAGAAAGATAAGAAACTTTGACTCCTGTTCAATCAGAGTGGAAGTTAGGCAGCAGGATAGCTTGTTCCCATGGGAAAACTGAGTGATAATCCCCATGTTCAAATGATTCTGAGTCACTATTTTCACATCCAGTGCTCTGTTATAATAGAAATTCATGTGTCAATATTCTTCCTGGCTCAGCAAGGCTTCCTGGAAAATGTGGTTAAATTGTCTCCTTTCAGTTTCTTGCCCATTGGGTTGTGTTGATCCAGGTGTTTTCCTTTCTTCTCTTCCTTATGTTTAATTTATGAAAATTAGCTTTTAAAAATGAGGAATATAAAAAATAAAAAATAAAATATAACTTTTAAAATTTTTAAAATAAATAAATAAATTAAAAAAAAAAGATGGGCAGCAAGAATTTTGCAAAGCTGAATTTTAACTGGGAACTCTAAGTGGTAGAGAAACAGGGTTGATTTTTCCAGCAGTCTGGAGGGGGCATGGCCACGACCTGGAGGTTATTTTATACCATCTCATGTCAGTTTTGGGGATGGGGGAGTGGTCCCTGACAGGTTGTGTCATGTGGTAAGAAATTCTGCAAATTGTTCACCTCTCATAACAGAAAAAAAAAGGAATGTTTTACATTTAAGAAGTTTCTTGCAGTTGGTACTGTAAATTTTTAAGCTCTCCTAGTCCACACATTGAGAAAGAAAAAGAACAGAAAGGAAGATTCTCTGTGACTGTAAGTTGTGAGTGGTGGAATTAGGAAAGTCTCAGTGTGACTTCAGAAATTAGAAAAATTGAAATCTATGCACAGAACTCAGGAAATTATTTTTTCCTGGTCCCAGAAGGGTCAAGATTATTCTCATTTGACCTTGGCTGTTTATCAAGTAGAGTCAACATCCTAACCAGGAATCCCAGGCTCATTTAACTGTCAGAGGAGAACATGAGGATATTTTAGGATTTCCCTGACCTATTCTGATGTTTACTACAGGATGATATGTGAAGTGGCCTATATTCCATTGACTGGGTGAAGTCAGAGTGAATCAAACTACCTTCCCCTTAAACCTGCTGAACAGGGCAATGAGATTGAACTAAAAATAAAAGAACATTATTTGCTGAATTTACTGATCTCATCTGGAAGCATGAAATCTGGAAATGCTGCTGCTGATAGCCAAATATTATTGCCTCAATGTGAACTTGTCAAACCTTTGATCTTCACGTGTGTCACCAACAAAATAAGAGTGCCTTTTGAAAAGTTACACGCATGATAAGAGACTCAAGCCCCCTGTAATGAGTGAGGTTGTGAAACTGAAGCAGAGTTCAGAGTGCCTGCAGATGGTGATCAGGATCCTGAGCCATGCAGGACCAGGGAAAGAGTAAAAAAGGGCTGTCATTCTGCATAATTGCCATGCCCACTTATTCTGGCTAAAGGGCAGCAACTCATTAAGTTAAAGTTAAAGCCTCAGGGAAGAAAATCTTAGTACACCAATTTGTGCTGCATTATCTTTGCATGGGTATTGTTTTTAAACATGTACATGAACTCTGTTTTCAACAGAGTTTTATGGACACCCCTGTAATGCACTCATACATTGATTTTGTTTCACCTCAGTTTATTTGTGGGCTGGGACATAGCAGAACATAGGCAGGGGAATGAAAACACTACTGAGCAAGCAGTACCTTGGTATTTGTTGTTCTCTGTAAGTTGCTTTTATTTCATACCATTGGACTCCTATTTTTTCCTTTTAAGTATGTGTCTTATTTAGAGGAACAGCAGCAAACTTGGTTTTTTCCACTTCTACTTTAAAGCTCTCTGTGTTTAATAAGAAATGGTCATTAATTCTTCTCTGACTAACACTGTGGTCCCTGCACTTCCTGTAAAGAGCAAATAAAACCCTCAGGCCAAATTGTAAAGTATTTAATTTAATTGGAGACATCATTTTAGTGTTACTCAGGGCAAGGTTTAGTCTGTTGAAAGAGTAAACCTCTGGTTTTTTGGTCTCTGCTTGACTGCCCTGGTTTCAAAGCCATGACTTGTAGTTCTTGTGAGAAGAGCTGAGCTGAGTCTCTCTCATTCAGGGACTGAAGTCACACAGACTTTTCTCAGTCCTTTAACCCTTTCCAAGGGAGGGCACAGTAACTTGGGATAGTTATGAAGCAGTTGTTACTGAGCATAATATTTCAGTACCCTCTATTATCTGTAGAAATGCTGATGTCAGAGAAGGAGCTGAGGGAAAGCCACAGGTTTATTTTTAAGTGTTGCTGACCTTTGATGTTCCAGTAAACTCACAAGGGTCTTTCATTTGAACTGCCACCTCTATGTTAAGCTAAGCTAATTACCCTAAATTTACAAATTAAATAGTTCTTAACTTGCTCTTTCCTTCTTAGAGCTGATGGGTTTCTCTGACGAGCATGTGTACACAAGGAAAGAGACATGAAATAATAACTGTACACATTTGTAAAAAAAAAAAGCAAAACAAACCAAACTAAACCAATCCAAATAAATGGATAATGTACTTTAAATTAAGCATTAGGATGTAATCTTTACTCTGACGAAGTTTCATCAGATGGCAGGCCCTCTTAGCTCATGAACAGGTCATTGTATAGACAGTGGCTTAGAGTATTTCTATCTTGTTTTCCTGGGTCATTTCCAAAGGAAGTGGATGTTTACAGTCTGCCATGAAAGGAGGATTATTGTCACTTTTAACCCTTTTCTCTATAATGGTGTTGCTTTATTGTGTGAACAGACAAGGTATAATATAAGTTGGAAAATTCTTGCTTATTGACTCTTCTTTTTGTTTCTCATATCACTCCTGTTCCCTTTATCTTTCAGATCTCTCAACTCATTTTTCAGCTGCCTCATGTCAACCTGTCAGCTCGGGACAAAATGAAAATTGTGGTCAGATTGCCAGGTCTCACCCATCCCTCTGGGCTGTGAGCATCTCCCCAGGGTGACACCTTCCATGGAGGGACAGCTCTGCTGCAAGTCCTGTAAAATTCTGTTCCCCAGTCCCTGCAGAATCCCACAGATCCCCAAACACTCAAGTGTTTCCTGCTTGCCCCTGAGTGTGAGCACACCCCAAAGTTACGTTGATGCAATTAAACCAGATTTTCTCTGCTATCTCCCAAGAAGGCTCCTACCCTGAAGTAAACAAGTCCCTTTCATGAGAGATTTTTGCTTTAATAAGGAAAAACTTATTACCAAGTTATACCATTATATACCATTACTTAAACCATTACTTAGACCATTACTTAAACCCAAGAGCTAATTCAGTCCTTGCTAATGCTGTTAAATTGTGAAAATAATGGAGAAAACAACTTGTGAGTCTGACAGAAAACAACACAACTGTGTCCTTTCAGGTGGCTGTGTCTGTCCCTGTCTAGCAGGAAACTGCTGACTATTTGTTTCTCAGTGTCCTTCTTGCAGCCTTTGGCTTGTTCTGTGCCTGCAGACTGAAACATTATTTTTTAATTGATTTGTTCTCTGGAGCTTGCAGGCATCACATAAAGCAGATGAGCAGCAGTGGAGTCATGGCCTCACAGCCCTCACCAGTGCTGGGGCTGATCATGTTGCAGATCCATCATGGACCACTTTTTAACCCTGGTGCTTCCCTTCTGCTCCTCAGACAGGAACAAAGATTTTAGGGAAAAAGTTAGAGCCCTGCAAGATGCAAAGTTATAGAGAACCAATTGCATTGCCTATAAGAGATTGCTTATTCCTAAATAAGCATGCTTATGCTTATAAGCAATAAGCAATCAGCATGTAAATGCTTACATCTATGTATAAATAATTAAAACCATGCTAGATCATGTGCAGACTTCTCTACAATCAGCTGGAAAATTTTGTAGTGAATATTAATGGGTAGAAACTGCTTTTCAATCAGCGTTGTTTCTTTCTTTTACATTAATAAGATATTTCTGTAAATATTGACACAAAATAAAGGACACTATTAACATTTGGTTTTACCCACATAAATATGTCTTACTGTTTTTTCCAAAATGGACAGCTTCTTAAATGATCCCTGAGAACCAAATACACTTGACGTAAAAAGTCATTAACTGTGACGCAGACTATGCATTAACAGAAAGCTTGAAAGGAGCATTTGGCACCCAACTTATGCCCCCAAATAATCAAAGGACTGGTGAGAGAGAGACACTTTCTTGTCCCAAAGAGCAGCAATGACCAATGTGAAACCACAGCTGCTATTCTGAAATATTTCAGTTTAATTTAACTTGAGGACTTGTGCTTTGGAGGTCACTCAGTTTCAATTCACTCTGCATTTCCTAGGAATAAAGTAAAAGCACAACTGAGCTATTTGCTTCCCTTGAAAGATCCTGGGAAGGCACATGGCAAAGTACAATAAAAAAGCTGAAGGAGGAGTCATTCCTACAGGTATCATTAATTAATTCAGCATCTAGGTTTGACTTGTGACAGATTCAAATTATAAAACAGAAGGAATTTGGTATAGTCTTGGAAAGGAATTCAACAATTTTGATCACACTGAAATAAGGAATATCCCTTTTCTGCTCTTCCTTTATTTTCACTGGAACAATGCAGAAGAATGATGGAAGATTTTGCAATGCTGTTTTAATGATAATTGTTCCCACTCAGAGGTTCCCAGCTGATAGGAAATATTTATTAGCTATTGGGCATTTTGTTGGACACAAAGGAAAAAACCCTAACTCCCAAACCTCATTTATATTTTAAGAATAAAATGCATTTATCTCTCCAGCTGATATCCATATTTCAGGACAGTGGCAGCCATAGGTATGGGAAGGGGAAGCATGTGCAGGTGAATGTATCACATCAGCCAGCACTGATATTGAAGCTTTGGTTTCTTCTTTGATCTCCTCTGCAGCACCCAGATGAATCCATGACCTCCCACAATCTGCAGATGGAGAGGACAACTGGCTTGAGAAAGGATGAACAACAGTTTTGGCACCTCTGCTAAGAGAACTCACCCTTTCCCTCCAGCCCATCCTCTCAATTAAAGCTTAGCAAGAGCTTAAAAAATATCTGAGCTCTCTTTTTCATGTGGAGCCAAGCTCAGGAAGCCAAGCTTTAAGGAGAGGAAAGGATCTCTAAGTAACTCAGCAGAGTCTACTCTGCATTCAGCAGCCAAGAAGTTCAGGGATCACAAATGTGTGCTCATACTTTGAACATCTGCAGTGGCTGGGAACTTCACAGGGGTTGAGTTTGCAAGAATAGTTTGCATTTTCCTTTTCTAGCCTGATTGCTGATCAAACTGTGCTGGTGTCTGCCTCGTTGCTTTCAGCAATGAAAATTCTCCACGGATCCAAAAGGAAGATGAGCAGCTCTCTGACTGTGACAGGCTTGAGCCAGAGCTCAGGAAAATAAATGCAAAGTGTTTCATTAGCAGCAGCAGGATTTAGATCAGACTCACTGTATAC
Organism: Peucedramus taeniatus; assembly: GCA_013400575.1. NCBI lineage: Eukaryota > Metazoa > Chordata > Aves > Passeriformes > Fringillidae > Peucedramus > Peucedramus taeniatus. The sequence continues at coordinate 148,769 of WBNO01030574.1, forward strand.
TTATTTAATTATGCAGTGTGATTAGGAGAAAAATTACTTCCTGCCTTCCTTTGTAGGTAAAATTTAAGCATGAGGCTTTAGTCTTCTATTTTACCCTAATCTGCACAGTTTGCATTACTTTTTATTGTTGTTTTCCAAGCATTCCAATCCAGCTCTTCAAAAGCTCTGCTTAAATAGTGGTGTCCCTGAACCAGTGGCTTCCAGGTTATGCACAAAAATAATCTTTATTTCACTGGAGCACATTTGCTAGGTGCTTTTTTGTTCTCATTCTAGAAATAAAAAAAAAAGAAGAACATTTATAATTATTCTGTTGTTCTGCATAATTAAAAATTGGGGAAAAAAGTTTCTGACTAATTCACTTGCCTGAATTTATATGAATTTTATATGAATTTATAGGAGGTTTAACCTGCCTGGTTAAGGAAGCCACATGACATTGCTACATGACATTGCATGTGAGAATGTACAGGATTTTTAAGGGATGTCATTGCCAGTCAATTTACAGAAAAAAGTCCTCTGGCAAAGCTAAACAAACAAAAGAAAAAAGTATGTGGGATGTGTACATGATCCTGCAAATCTTACATCTTAAAATAATCAGTTTATGGTTTTCTTTCCTCTTGCTCATTTGCCTATAGCCAGTTCTTTTTTCAAATACAGTCTCCTCATGGAAGTTGCACATATGATCAACATCTCTTTTCAGAAATTCCATTACAATAATGCTGTGTATAAAAGAATTCTTAATTTCCTCCCCCCTTTTTAAGCCCCTTTGCATTGATTTTAATACCACTATGAGAGTTTTTAAATAGCCATATGAGAAGAAAACTTATCTTTAGCTATGGGCCACCTGACATTTACTTTTTGCCTTTCAGTGCAGTCCACTGGGCTATGGAAAAGACAGAGCAATGTGAGAATAAATATTTCAAAGATGAGATGACAGCGATGGATTTGGGTCTGTCCCTCTCCACAGGCCCATTAACTGCTGCAATCAGTTTGTGTTTTTCTGAGCAGAAAGGAGACAGAGCAGAAAGGATGAGATGGAGATGGACACATGGATGTGCCTGAATATGGCAGGAGAGCTGAAGAAGGGAGGTTTCTCCAAGGGTTATTGTCTGCTGCAGCCACCAGCTTGTCCTTGTCCCAACCACCCTCAGAAGGAAAAACAAGAACAATGTGGAGGAGGAAGGTGGACAGGCAGCAGCTTTTTCCCTCTTCAGCTCATCTTCATTTTTCATTGATAGCTCTGGAAAAATAATTTCTGGCCCACATGCAGCATGAACCACAGAGGTATCAGCTGTAACATGTCCCCAGTGGGGCCTGGTGCACTGATGACAGTTCCTTGGCACCACAGGAACCCAGACCCCACAGAAACTTGCATTGGCAGCTCGTGTTTTGTGTTACTGCCATCCTTGGTTTCCCGTGGTTTGCAAGTCCTTTTAAAACCTCTCAGCAGAGTATTGCTGTGCTGTGATGCAGAACATCTCATGTGTATTATTCTGAAAGAATTTTACAGCTCAATCAGCCAGCACTATGTGTAATTTCTAATTTCCCTAAAATATGTGAATACCAATTAAACTTTATTTTTTTTGTTAATGGATTTATCTTCCAAGAGAACAAAGGAATTCTGCCTGTTTCCTTCTGGAGTATCTCACCATGGGTTTTACTCTCTCCCTATATTGGCATTGCATCACACTCTTATGGAAAGTTTTTCCAAGGCAGCACAGTTTGCTGCTTAGCACTACTACCAGATAAAGCATGGCAGCAAAAAAATTAAAACTAAAAATAAAAGGATAAAGAGCTAAAGGAGGTCTAGCTTTGAAAATATTTTCCTTCCCTTACAGATATGAGTGAAATCAGACTCCTGTATGCAGCTCACAGAAGTGACTCATAAAATAGAATGGGTAAATATGGTGACCAAAGTAGCAGTGAAAGGATAGAACAAAAAATTTTGAGAACAGACAATAAATCAAATCAATTTAGGGAATGTGTATTTTTTCACACTTAAGTGCACTGAGTATGTTACGAAAGTTAAAAAATCTCAGGCCTAATTCTTGTCAAAATGAGACCTTATTAAGCTGTTTAATGGGGTAAAAGATTCTTAAACTGGAAAGGAATTATGATTATGTCTGTCTTCTACTTGACCTGAAGTGCACATAAGAGCTCAAGTATATATGTGAATAAATACTGTGAAATAAAGGTTAGACATTTCAGAAAGTGTTTGCTAATTTTAAATAACATTGCAGAGAACTCAGTGCTACTTTGGCCTGAGGCCTCTGAAAAATCTGTCAGGAACAAATTTATAGTAAACTCAAATGTGTATTGGCAGCCTTGGTTTCATTTAAAAGTGTCAGATGCTTCTCCAGAACAGGTGGCACTAAAAAAAATTGGTTATGGAAAATGAATCCTGCTTACAAGGAAAATATCCACTTTCCCAGATTGGAAATAAAAACCATTGCACAGCTGATCTGTGAACTAGCGGTGCTTTTAATGTGTTTTCCTTAAAATTGCTTTGAGAAGTTCATGGCCAAACCTTTCCCTGTTACTGTTTGGTTTTTGGTTTCTATTATTCCACAGTTCAGGGTAGTGAAGCTTAGCAAGTGAGACCTGAGCCATTAAAGAGCCTTTATGTATGATCTTGGCACTTGGGCCAGTGATGGGAACACTCGACTGCTGCTGTTACCCCATAAATCACAAAGGAGTTACTGTGGCTTCAGACTGAAACAAACAGCCAGGATGGGGCCTGCAGTCATGCAGCACTCACAACAAATTATTTACTTGGTGGTTCCCATCACACATCTCCCCTGGGCTTGTTCTTCCCACTATTTTGTGTAAGTAGTGTATGAACAGTAAAGGACTGATCACTGAGTTTCATTCAACCCCTTCTCCAGCAACAATGGTTTGCCTTTAAACTGAATAAGGCAAATCATGTCCTCAGATTTCATCTTTTTATTTTTAGTGGCAATTTACCAACAGGACACTGTGTTGTTAAGGTCAGAGAAGTGCTGTGTCCCCAGCATGCCTCAGCTGATGGCTCAGCCCCACTGTTATTACATTCTCCAGGCTGTGTAGCACAAAATGTACTTCAGAGGACACAGGTGAATAAAATAGAAAGAAGCACACGAATACAATAAATGAGAAAACCATTAACTGTTTTTCCATTTTTTGGTAGTGCTATGGAATATTTGAGTTGCACTTCCCTAGCAAGGCACGGCTGCCCAGCCAAGATGAGCCTGCCTTCTTGATGAGTATGAGTGAAAAAAAAATGACTAAAGCTTTACAAGAGTACTTAGTGTATTAGTTCCTGAAAAACTGGCCACACATTTCCCTGGCAAAACAGGCCTGTTGTATCTTTCCAACCCAGAATCCCTCACTCCCTTGGCATCTGGGGGACATTGCTGCTGGTACAAACAAGAAATTGTGGTATCAGAACTGATTGGGGTTTTTTCTAGCATCCCAACATTTCCCTTATGAATCAGAGGTGCTTTTCAGAAGATGAGCAGCCAGGAATTGAGAGGGTAACTCCTACAATAGATTCTCTATCCCATCCCCACATTTCTCATGGGAATACTACATAGCACCAGAGCATGTGACTCACACAGAACACCACTAATTAATTTGTGATATATGTAGTTACTTTTGCAGAGTGAAGCAGGAGGACTTCTAAATGTTTTGATATTTTAATTATCATTCTCTTCTCTCTTTCTTAGCTGGGAAAAAAATACTTCATTCAGCTTTATTCACTTGTCACAGCAGTTAGAGAGTGGCTCAGAGTTACAGGCAAAGCATATTCCTCATGCTTTTCTTGTTCCAGTTCCACATGGTTGGCAAGGAGTCTTGCTAATTGAAACAGAACCATGTAGGCAGTTTGGCACCTTCCTTTCCTTCCTTCCTCCCTGTCCTCTGAGGGGGATATGACATCTGGGGTGTGGGCTCTGTGTCACTGCTGGCACTGTGCTACAACCTACAGGGTTTAACCTTTATCAGGTGCCGTGCTTGGGGTTAAGAACAATAAAAAATAGGAGCACAGGGAAAGCGTGCATATAATAGACCTCAAAACACCCACTGTGGGCAAAGCTCAGGAAATGCCTGACCTTAAAAATGTCCTTCTCAGTTTCATGTAAAGAAAGTAAGAAAAAAAAAAAATAGTCATTCTCTCCCAGGCATTAAAATCAATATTATTAAATTTAAGAGTAGATTGAGTTCTTTCCTTGCATTCAGTTGCCTTTGTTGAGCGGTGATATATTCTGGTTCCTAGCAGCACACAACTGTTTACGCTGGTTACTAAAGGAATAAATTGTTCTGAGGATGCAGATGTTCAAGCAGTTAACATTACAGCCTCCAGATATTGCCAAGGAAGTAGGAAAACCTGAGTTACTCTCCTGCAGAACCACTTGGTTAAGCCATGTTTCTGACTTGTGTCACCCTTAGCTCTCTGCCTTTACGCAACATCCCTGGGTGATGTTGGTGGGTGCAGAGCCCTGTGCCCAGAGGCCACAGCTGGTGACAGATGTTTTGTGAGTCTAGAATGTGAGCAGAAGTGATGGTGCCTGTAGAGCAGAGGCCTCCATTTTTATTTGCCCACCTTCAAAACCCTAAAACAGACAGATTTTAAGTCTAGGTCTGCCTGAGCACCCAGAGCAGCATTTGTGTTAAAAATCACTGATAGTCACATAATAATATGTGTAAAATTGCATCTTGTGAAGATCACCTCTCTATTCCAATGCTTTATTTATAGGCTTCTGGCCTCAATAATTATATAACCATTAAAGTTGCTAATATCAGATATCTCTGTGTCTTTTAAGCGTTTCCAGTGAATAATTCTGTTGTTTATAGAAATAGGCACGCTGTTAAGAAACGTACCAAAAAAATATTCCAGTTGATTTCAGAGGACAGTTCACTGATTTCTTAGGAAGTCTGGGGGAATAACAACTGAAAGGAGACACAATAAATTGACATTATCTAGATTTTTCCCATGTCAATTCATCTGGCTAAGAAGAACCATCCATTGTTGCTAGTTAAAAAGTATCTGATCTAATATTTCTAATTTTCCCTTTTAACACAAAAACTCACAGGGAGTTTGTGGAAACTTTCATATTTTTATTCTATACATTACATATATATAAAACACAAGGTATTTTAGCTGAAGTTTTGTCTGGTACAAAATAGTGGAAAGGCAGGAAATTTAAAGTTGAGTCTAAGGTTAAAATAAACAATCAAAAAGCTAATACAGGTTTGGGTCTCTGTGAAGCCTATGCACTGTTAGAAATGAGGTATGGAAGATTTCATTCTTTTCATTTTTTCCCCATCAGAACCAGAAGTGGTCTTGGAGTAACACTGGCAATGAAACAGGAAGATGGGAAGAAAATATAAAAAATTCTAAAATTGAGACTCTTCAACAGGGATCAGGACAGGGAGAGAAAGCTGAGTGTCCTCAGTGCCCTCCCTGCTGTGGTGGGCTCCTGACTGGCCTTCCTTTCCTGTGGAAAACTGATGGAACTCTGTGCCACTTTTGGGAGTCACCTTTTCTCCAGGGCTCCTCAGAAGATCAGGAGAGAAGAAGGCAAAGCTCCAGAGTGCCCAGCTGGGCATTTAGCCACCAAGTCAAGCACCCACCTGCATTCTGTCTGTCACCATTTATGACCCTTGACACTCTGAACTCAGCAGCTCCTATTTAGAGTCCAGAAATTTACCTGGAGAGCTGGAAATCTTTCCCAAGAGATCTTTGCTGGGTGTATAGAGACAAATTCTTTTCTGATTTAAGCAAAAAATGCTAATTCTTGGCACTCATGGTTTTTTAAACTAAGGCCACCATTTTAATAACAGGGAGTGTCTACTAGAGCTCAGATCTAGTCATTGAGGTCTCCAGGCCCAGGGACAAGACACATAAAAAGCTTTTTCTACCTAAAAACTACTTTTGGGGTAAAATTTAAAAGGAAATATTGACTGAATTGGCTTGGGAGTTCTCCTGCCCTCACTAATAGCAACAACCTGTGGCAGAAGGAAAAGTCTCCATGTCTGGCCCACTGAACATCTTCATCCCCTGCTGGTGTTGATAGTTCATGAGTTCCACAGACATTTTTCTCTAAGTTCATGGATACTTCCCTCCATTCCTATTTCAGAAGATTGTGTTGTTTTGGTTGTAAATAACTTCACTGCTACTCCCAGGGCCAAGTAATTGCTGAAAACAATGGTTTACAAAGCTGCTTGTAAAAAGTGGGTTGTGGTGTTGCCAGATGCCTGCTCAGACAGATTGTGCATCCTTTCTGTAATGAGTCCTGATTTATGTAGCCCTTCCAATCTGGACTGGGACAGCTGCAAACAGCTGTATGCTTTATCACTTTTTGTCTGAGAAATCTGTAGATGGATCTCCCAGATCTGTAGGGAAGAGTAGGCCAGTAATTGTCATTTCAATGGCACTTTGTCCATCTCAAAACTAGGAAAACATACTTTGAGAAAATGAAGGCTGCCTTCATTTAAATAGTAAATAGAAAATAGTAGCTGGTTTTCCTGGCTTGGATCAAAATGCTCATTCTCCCTTCTATTCCTGCTCTAGGCCAAGGGCTTCTTTAGCACTGGGGTCATCACTCATTGATGTGCAATTAAGGTTTAGATGAGGTATGAGGAGGAAATTTTTTACCGTGAGGTTGAATTCTTGGCACAGGGTGCCCAGAGAAACTGTGGCTGCCTCTGGATCCCTGGAAGTGTCCAAGACCAGGTTGGACAGGGCTTGGAGCAACTTGGGACAGTGAAAATTGTCCCTGTCCATGGCTCTGGTTACAATGCCAGCTCAACTCATTGACTTGGGCTCAAAGCAGCCATTTTCTTGTCTTTTATTGCTTTGGAGGTAGAATTACTCCATCCAGACCACATGCTGAGAGAACTAATTTCCAAGGGCCTCTTCTGCTGTGAGCAGCTGAAATACGAAGATCCAAGGCTTCAAGCCAGGTTTTGATTTCTGTTGAGCTGGCATGAATGGAACTACTCCAGTTTTAATGAGCATAACTAGAGCTGGGGAGTACTTGGGCCTCCTCAGAACAAATTTCTGAGAGTCATACTGGAAAACAAAGGTCTGACACTCAGCTCCCTGTTACCTTCTGGGTTTGAATGGCTCAGACAGTGTTTTGGAAACTTGTAATTTTTGAAATCACAAAAAAAGAGTTTGTTTCTAGACTTTGCAAATATAGGAGAGATTTACTGCAGTGAAAAATAAAAAGCTTTATGGTATAACAGCTTCACTTGAAGTGCTCAGAGTAATGATAGACATGATAAATCACACTTTTTAGGGAAATAACATTACCTCATGGGCTAAATTTAATTAAAACCAGAAATACTGTTGCATATCTTACTTGAGGAATAGAGAAGGACACTGGCTAACTTTCACCACCAATTTTTGTCATACCTTCTGATGTAGACAGCTGGTCTTGAGTTCATCATCACAAAGTAGCAGGCTCAAACTTGGGGGTGTCCCATAAGGGATATCAGCCCATAACTTCATGGCATAATGTATGGGCTGTTGAGAAAGCTGACAGAACAGAGCTTGGATTTTTCACAGGTCATTTCCCCATAAGGGAAGGTTTTGGAGCTGTAACTGTTATTTCAGAACCTTTCTTCCTGGTCATGCTCAACACAGAGCTCATTTTTTCTTTGGGTCATGCGTTGGTTGGCAGAGTATATCTTGGAGCAAATGCTGTTTCCAAAGTGGAGGTCAGGATCTTGGAAGTGCAAGTGGAAATGGGGTCATGGGAAAAACTGAGAATTGTTGGAATGTGGTGAAAGCAAAGTAATCTATAGATGTTTATGTTGACAGCAGCCACAAAATGGTTCCTTGAGGGATTCAATGGAGTTATCTCAGGGAGTAATGACTGGCAAGGTCGAACTGACATAAATAGCTCAAGGTTTGGGCTTGCTGTGCTTGTAAAAACTTTAGGTAGTTCAGCTCTCTTAAAGTTAAACCATGGGCTGTGATACCCTTTTAGTCACAGAAGTCAGGCTTTGTGGGGAAGTTTCCTTTAAATGCACAAGTAGGATCACTTCTTTCTGGCAAACAAAAAGCTTCCTCTACTGATAGTGAGAACATTTTCACATGTCATGTGCCACAGTCATCAAAGATTTTCATCTTCATTTTGTACTAAATATTTCCATATAAGCCTATGTTTGCTTAATTTTCCAGCAAAGGGCTCTTCCCGCCCTCGGAGGTGGGAAGACTAAAACTAGAGGGGTGTTGGTTTTCAGAAGAGAAATTGTGAATTTGCCTACTATGTACAAATCCTTAGACCAGCAGAAATTTTTTTCAATGAGCAAATTTTTCACACTAAAAATTCACAGCACTACAAAGCTGTGTCTGTGCTCCTGCAGAATGTAGGTGGCTGAGTAGTATGATTCCCCCAAATAATTTGGGCTCAGTTTAATGTTCTCTTTCCCACATATGGCAATTTGTTCATCCCACTGAGTAACAGACTCCCTGTTGAATAGAATTTCAGTAGATATCATGATTGAACATTATTGAGAAGTAATCAATTAATACCTAGGAAAAGAATTTCAGATGCAGAGTACAGTCCTGAAAACAAGCCCAAGCTTGAGTGTGTGTGTCCTTTTGCATTGCCTTTTGTGAGGTGAAATTATTGTATGATTCAGTGAAAGACACTGGTATTTGTCATTAAAATGATAAAACAAATGTCTAATAAAATGGCAGTCTTATAGAAAATAAAAAGTTCAATTCTTAGTGTTGCTATTTTAAAAAGTCTTTGTTTTACTTTTGATGGTATTAGACATCTAACATTAAAAAAAAAAAAAACCTTTTCTCTTGTATTTCCATTTGACATAACAATGTCCACAACAGACAAAAAGATCCCATATTTCCTCTGTAAAACATTTATAAAAATTCTGGAGTGCCGGACTGAAAAACCATCAGGAAGTCAAAAGTGCCTGTTTTAATCAAGTTACCTTGTGCTTTGTGGAACTGGCAAATACACACAGGGCACTGTGTAAGCTGTAACCTTTTCTGCAGATTCAGCCATGCAAACCCAACAGGGAATTAAGCAACTGAAATCCAAATCTAACACCCACAAGCCCCAGGAAGTCACATAAGTGAAGTAAGCATCAGAGTGATTTTCACAGATAACATTGCCCTTGCCAAGGCAGAGGCTGTGTTTCAGTTTTAAGCTGGCCAGCATGTGCAGTGGTCTGGAAAACAAGTAATAATATAGTAATATAAGCAAAATGTAAATTCTGAACTCTGGTACCAGCCCTAGGAGGAAACTCAGCCAGTGCTGTCAAGAGTTGTCAGCAATGGGTTTCCATAAATGAGAATTTCTGGGCTGTGTCTGTCCCATCTTCCTATCTCACACTGCCCAAGCATTGATATGTCACCAGTCCTTGCACTGAATGAACATCAAGTAAGGCAATCATTTCCATCAGTATAAGAGTATGCTTGTATTAAAGACAGAAAATGTTTGCCTTCTCTGTTCCTTTTCCATGCATCAATCAGGAAGACAAGGGAAGAAGAGGCTACCATTCCTCAGGAAAATCAAACATTGCTCCTCACTGTTTCAAAAAACGTCATATGTCAAAAGAGGCAGGATTTTCTCACCCTCACAAAGTCCCCACACTCACTCCAGAATCTGCACTGTCCATGGATATCTGGATATCTGCCTGGGCTTATACCCTGACTATACCAAAGCAAGCAAGGCGAGAGTCAGCAATGAAATTTGAATTTTAAACACAATAGCAACGTGACTGTTCCTGCCTCCTGCAGGGGGAATCAGGAACTAAATGAGGATGACAGGAGAGGTGACACCTTCCCGCCATTTCCAGCTCTGGAAAGCCTTTCTGTGGGATATAAACAGGGGTGTCTGCCCTGCATGAACTGAGGTGGTGAGCGAGTCCACAGGGCCTGACATCTGCACCACACAGTCCCAGATCAAACAACACACTTAAACCCAGCCACAGCTGAACTGTACTAAACCCAGCTCTAAACACAAAGGACCGGGCCTACCTGCAGGCCTGTCACTGGTGGTGTCCCCAGGGCTCAGTCCTGTGGCTGAAGGCACAAATGCCTCCTCAGAAGTTCACTGAGAACACAAATTTGGGAGCAGCAGCTGATACTCCTGAGAGCTGGGCAGTCCTTCAGAGAGACCTGGACAGGCTGGAGAGATGGGCACAGAGGAGCTGAAGCTCAACAAACACAAATGTAGGCACAGGGTTTGTGGGAGTGGGTACAGCTGTGAAAAGCAGGTGAGCAGCACTGACAGCAATGAGCCATGGAGTGCCCAGGGGTGCTGACCAGTCATGGAAGGGAACAGAGGGCACACAGGTGCAATGCATGAACATGAGGTGTATAAAAGGTTGGGCTAAAGAATGAGGGTAGGTGCTTGAAGTCTTCTGAAGTGATGTTATTCTGTGTGGGTTGAAGCTTTCTGATGGTGTGTGGGGATACTCTGTGTACTGTGGCTCTCTCAAATGCTATAGGAAAATGCAGAGTCCTGAACCTGGGTAAGAACAACCCCAGGCACTGCCACAGGCTGGGGGTGACCTATAGGAGCTGCTCAAGGACCTGGGGGACAGTGAGCTGTCCCTGAGCCAGCAGTGCCCTGGGGATAAGGAAGCCAAAAGGATCCTGAGGTGCACTAAGAGCATCCAGCAGGTCGGGGAGCGATCCTATGGAGTGCTGTATCCAGCTCTGGATCCTCAGCACAGCAGGGACAGGGAGCTCCTGGAGCAGGGTCTGTGGAGGCTGCAGAGCTGAGGAAGGGCCTGGAGCATCTCTGTGCCCAGGAAATGCTGAGGGAGCTGGGGCTGCTCAGCCTGGAGAGGGGCCCTCAGCCATGGCTGTCCCTGTGTGCAGGGAGGGGCTGAGCAGGCCCAGGCTCTGCTCCAGGCCCAGCAATGGCACCAGGGGAATGGGCAGGGACTGAGCCCAGCATGGGAGGCACAACTTCAGTGCCCAGCCCTGAACAGAGATTGGGGAGGCTGTGGGATCTCCTCCCTGGGGATATTCCAGAACCCTCTGGACACATCCTGTGCCCTGGGGTGACCCTGCCTGAGCAGGGAGGTGGCACCAGTGACCCTCTGTGCTCCTTTCCAGGCCTGACTCATTCTGGAGTTCTGTGCCTCTGTGACTTCACCATGTGGAGAAGGAAAGATGTAAGGTAAGGCAGGTAAGAGGAGATCTCTCTCCACTTTTCTTCTTGGATCTAAGCCCACATAACCATGACATGTATTCTCGGAAAACTCACATTTAAAGGGCAAAAAGTATCTGAATGCTTTTTTCTTCCTGGAATTTGTGCCCCCTTTTTCTATTAGTGAGTATTTTAAGGCTTATCTCTGTACTTTGCTGACTTTGACCTTTCAGTGAGTGATTACATAATTAGTCTTTGAACTTGTATATCACTTCACAGCTTCTCACTTTCCCACAAAGGCACTGGTACTCTGTGGTATTTCCACCTCTTCCTACTTTTGTATGCACATTTGTGCCTTCTCAATACACAATGAATTCAGCCAACACAAACATACTTTATACCAGCTGATTAGGCTTTAGGTTGAGGCTAAGGAAATACTTTGATGCAAAGTCCTGATTTCCATCATTCTTAAAATATTTTGTGGGGAAAAAAAAATTCTGTTGGTTTTCCAGTTATGCTTTGTAAAACAAAGGAGAATAGCCTAAACTCCTAAGGTATTCCACTTAAAGCATGTTTCTTCTTGTTGAATAGAGTATGAAATAATTCACTCTTAATTGACTTCAGATTGGGTATCATGAATAAAAACACTGACCTGGGTACTTTATACAGCCTTTTTTTAGAAGAGATTTCAGAAGAGATTGTTGTGGATCTTTGTGAAAGAAGGTATATTAGACACAGAAACTATTTCTTAATGATTTTTATAAAATACAAGGGTAGCAGAGACAGACTCAAAATCCTGAGCATCCAGAAAGGTATAACACAGGTATCTGCAAAACAAATCATGATATACAAAAGACATGTGAGAAAATATCCCCTGTCTTCTGCAACTCATATTTATCTCTTAGATCAAGAACACAGAGCGACAACCTTTCTCAAAAAGGTTTGAGAGGTTATATGGCAACAGGTAAAGAAATAGAGAATTGGTTGAACAGTGCATTATGCACAGGGTGCCCACATCAGGAAAGGTTTTAAAATTTGCTGTTCAGGAAAATTTTAACCATATGTGCATAGCTGAAAGGGGCCACATGAAAAAACAAAGTTGACAAGGTTTTTTTTCAAGTGTTTTCAGATCTTGCCTAATCCCAGATTCTGCAGGACAGGAGTTGTTGTGTTGTCACTTTGCAGCTCTCCTGTCTGCATGCCTGAGCAGTGCAACATCCTTTAGACATCCCACAGAAGAGATGGTTTGTGTTTTTAGGATAAGAGAAGACATTCTGTTGAATTTCAGATTTAAACCTGTGTGTGTGGTTTACCTTGGGGGTTGACTGTGTTTTAGTGGAGGAGTGACAGTGTGTATTACTATTATGTCATATAAAGTATTACTAATATTGATAACATAGCAAAGATGAGTGACATGATGGTCAAGTTGGGATATTTTGAGCCAGAAACTGTTTTCCATGAGTATTTCATCAATGCTACCTCTGGAAATGCCTATTTAGGCCCAGCAGGAGTGGCATGAGTGGGTAAAAAGGAAGGCACCCTGTGAGAGGATATGTGGGAATAGTTCAATCCTGTACATTTCTAGGGAAAAAATCTAAATCTAAACTGCTATTAGCTATTTAATCTTTAAGTGGCTTTCAGGGAAACCTGGTTTCACATTCATCTCAGAATTATTCATATCTAAGACAGCAGGAACTGAAGATCATTAATGAAAGTGTATATGCATAATTAATAAGATAAGGAGGTAAATATTTTTTTCTTTTTCCTTCTTTTAATCAGGCTATATACTTGGTGATAGAAACAGACCAATAGAGACAGAATTACTGAGTTTGAATAATAAATGCCACAGCTGCTTATTGCTTTATCTCTGGATTTTTGGGTCACTTCCTCATGCTTTTTCTCTTATTAAGAAGGGTATCTCTATTTCTCTGAGTAAGCTGTAAAACTCATGGCAGGTACTGGACTTCTCTACAAGAAAAAAATAGTATTTTGTATTCTCTAGCCTTTGCTAATGAAAATTTTTGACATTGGTAGCTAAAGCTATACTTAAGGTATATGTGGCTTGCCTTTGTGCAAGAGAACAGTTTCTGATTTATGGTTTTTGGAGGGTTTATTTTCTTTGGTTGTAATTGCTCCATTATAAATATGTTTACTTAAACAAACCAAAGCATTTCCTGCCAAACTGGCAAATTCTGTATTTTATTACTATAATAGCCCACATTTTCAGACTTGGGGCCTCAAGTAGCTTTTAAGGTATACAGCAATTTCTGATGTGCTGACCCAACTGATATTTTGATTTATATGGGTCTTCCCATCATTATATATCTCAAAGCCACTTAATTAAGCCTTAAAATGTAGAATAAAAAATCTAATTTTAAGAATAAATACACTTGTCCTTCAAGAGGTCTGACTCAGGAGCAGATTCAGATCAGTCAGTACGTGTAGATTTAATTCCAAAAGCAATGTATGGCTGAAATGTAAGTTATGAGAATTTTCCAAGTACTTTTCATTACAGTTAGCATCAGAATGAGTGTGGGTTTTTTTTTGGTTTTTGGTTTGGGTTTGTTTTTTTTTTTAATATGGCCTTTTGAGCTGAGAAGAAGTCTCACTGATTTCCTGTTGCTTCACTGATTTCGCTGCCTGTTGCTGTGTGTTTCACTTATGTCTCTGTAATTAAGTTATTCATTAATTCCTGTGTCAGAACTCGGGAATAAATCGTGTTGTGAGAAGTAAGGCAAGTCAAAGATATCTGTGGAATGGCTGCAGTGACTGTGTGTTATTTGCAGTGTATGGCTTACCACTCCATATTTCCATGCTCTGGGGGATTCAAGCTATGTGGAAGCTCATTTGCCACCACAGCTGGTTTTTTTTTGTTTTGGTTTTTATTAGTTTCCTATTTACTGTGCTATTTATAGAACATTGATACATGGACATTTCCTCTTCTGTTAACAATTCACACTAATTTAGCATTCCTTTATGAGTGCACATGTTGAAACCTGGGCTTCAGTTCAGCAAGGTATTTGAATGCATGTCTCAGTTTGGAAATCAAATAGCCTCAGAGCTGAGCTACATTAATTAATCAAGACAGATAGAAAGCATAGAGGGAGTCAGAAATATGAGAATATCCTTTAAGTAGAAGAAAGATTAGGTTTTCATTGGAAGCTACTGCACCTCACAACAATTTCTGCAGATTGTTGGCAGTCATTCAAAGTCTTTAAGAGCCAGAGAATTTTCAGTAATGGAATTTTACTTTGGAACACTTTACCTTAAATTAACCATATCCCTATCAATAACAGTAAGGGATCTGCAGGCAGGACTCCAGACTCGTTGGCATGTTGGAGAGCTACGTGCAATGCCTTCTTCTCACTTGCTGTTGCTCTCTTGTGGTTGTTCAGATTCTGCATTGACTCAAATAAGTGAGGTGGAACATTCTTATTTCATTAGCAGCAAATGGCCTGCAGGCAAAGTTCAAGCTGTAGCTCTAATGTATACAAAATGCATATAAAGATCTTCAAAAGCTCCTTATCTAAGTCCTACTTTTTGACCTTATTTGTTGATTAATAATAAAAAAAAACCCAAATATATTTTTATGGATATACATCTTGTGGTGGATGTCTAAAACAGAAGATATATGAAAATATTCCTGCATAAACCCTCCACATTAGTAGTATAGCATAGATAGGTTTGTGTGTATCTACAGTAAGATTTTATTTCTAAATCTAAATCTGATTTGGAATCAGTACATAGAATTCTCGTTTTCAAGCAACATCCAGTGCTAACATATAGAATCAATATATATAGGATTATATAAAACTATATTACACTACAGAAAAGGATTTAACATGCACTTTGGTAAAGTGAGTGCCTCATCAGGGAGCAACTTTCTGAGAAAAGCATTTTCCACTTAATCACTTTAGATAGACTTCAGATGGAAATGAATCAATATTAAGACTTCCATTAATGAAACACTAAGCCTGTACTTAATTTTAAGCAACTAAACATGTCCCAAATGAACTTGTAGCTAGTTATAAAGTACCTACAAGTTACAAACTACCTCCACTGATAAATTCTTCTTTTTTTTGTGATTCTCCTAAAAGATATGATTAGCTCTTTACCAAGTTCCTTAAGCTTTTTTCTTGACCTCTTACCCATGTTAAAACACTGTGCTTTTTGTGATTAGAACAGATCTGTCTGGAACTATTACTCCAAATTTCTCCACAATTTTGCTCCCACTGTTTAAAGGGTAACATTTTAAGTGAAAACCTGTGTTTTATTCAACCATTTCTGTTCTTCTGAAGATTTTTAAAGTTACTTTGTGGCCCTCTGCACATGGTTTTGCTATGAAAGGATGGATTAATTGCCATAGGCCTAAATCTACTCTGCATTATGCTGGGGAAGATTAACTAGAGTGTTTTAAGGGTAGTTTAAAGCCACCCCTGCATGCATTGTGGTTTCTGTGAAGGTGAAACTAGAGCCAGATTAAAAAGATGTCTGTGACTTTCCCAAATGGCTCATACAACCTGAGGCTGCTTGTTATTTCACTTTACATGGCCTGTTAATATGAGCTTGTTTTAACAGCAAGCAAACAGAAATCTCTCTTCTCACTTTCTTCCTTATTACTGAAGTTGGGGTTTATTTTTAACTTTACATAAAAATTAATTATTCTTCCATGTTAACAGGTTGATCACCTACAACAGGGGTGTGTGGTTGCCCATTCCCAGAAAGTGTGGGTAAGTTTCTGGGGTGCCTTAGGGGTAAAGTCTTTTTCATGTTTCTGTCCTCACATAACTCAGGGAGCCAGCCCCACCCCTCCATAACAAAAGGTCTCTGCCAAAAAGGAAAGCAAGGAATCTTCTCTAGAATTGTGGAAAAGCATCCAGAAAGGCTGAATGACTGATAAAATTAGCAGCCTGATAACTGCAACTGTTTCTCTCAATATGGCTTTTTTTGGTTTTAATTAAATGCTTTTACTTTCTTCTCCCTCACATTCATTTTCTCTCCATATTTAATTTGTTGGCTTCTCCCAGAAGAGAAGCAATATCTATGTGTTACATTCTGGGACCTGAGGTGATTTCTGTGACAGTTCAACCTCATTTCTACTTCTGATAGACTTCTGGATGTGTGCTAATCATGATAAATTGGTACAGATGCCAAAATAATTTGTACTCCATGCAATAACTCATACCAAACAATATCCAGTCTCCTTTATGGATTTATAACCTAGAATGAATCACATTTCCACTGTTCCATCAAAATTATATGAATATTAGGATTTGGGAACAAGACAAAGAAAAGGATGATTTCTTCATGTTTTGTTTCCTTTGATAAAAATACTAACAGGAGTATTTCTTCCTGCTCCCCTGTGGGGGATTCTAATTGAGTGGCAGTTTTGAGGTCTGCCATGGACTGCAGACATGAATTTATGGCTGGAATTCATCACTTAAAATGCTACTTTGACAGCAACTGTAAATGTCACCACGTGCCTTGAATAGACAGTTCTTAAGGCTGGAGGAACATGAGGTTGCTGCACATTTTAAACATTTTGAAAGGCTTTTAAAACATGGCTTTTAAACATTTTGAAAAAATCTGACATTTATTTCTCATGGTAGTGCGTCTCAATAAATATTTTTTAGTCAGTCACAAAGAGAAGTGGATAAGCAAGATCTGAGGTCACACATAATTAGTTATAACTAAGGAAAACTGTTTTTTCCTAAAGTGTGGAGTGTTCAGTAAGTTTAGATCACACCAGTCATAAATCTCTGGAAGAATCTTGCAAATGGTTATAGTGAGGGTTTAGGGTACATGTCCTAATTAGAAATGAAGATCCATGGTTTTTCAACATCCACAAAAAAATATTGATTTTTATCAGTTTTTAAGTTATATGCAAGTCCACTAACATCAAGTCACAAGAAGATAAAAGCAATTTAGTTTTGCAGCACTATTTATGTTTTTAGAACAGGCTTGGGATGTTAAGGTTTACTAATATAGCTTTGCTTATAATGAACTCTGTAGCCAAAGGAAAAAATCCCCAAAGAAAATCCCACCCCAAAAAAAAATGAAAAAATTTTACCAAGGAAGTGAATAATTAATAAATATTGTATTTAGACATTTCATTTCCATCCTTTCACTTTTCCATCCTTTTACCAAAAGCAAAAAGTAATTGGGCTGCTGCTGCTGCCTGAGCCTGCTGTTCATGAATGACAGCAATCTTAGAAGTTCCATAAAATAACTCTGTAGGAAAGTACTTAATGAAATGCTAATTAAGCACTTAACTGCTATGCAATCTGTACATTTTTACATGATTTTTCGCTATCACAATATTTGCCAGAATCAAAGACAAAATCTAAAGTAAAACCGGAACTGATAACGTGTTTATTTACCATGTTACGTCATTTTGGGGATGGTCATAAACCACTGGAACAAATTGTTCAGAAAAACTGAGTTGTCTATTGACTGAAGTCTTTGAATCCAGGCCAGATGCCATTTTGGAGAAAAAATTGTTATGCAGAAAAGAAGATAGCAAGCTCAAATCAGGTAGTGCTTGAGGAATGATTCTGAGTTATGTTAAACAAGCATTGGACATGCTGAGCTCACAGTCTCCTTGGATTTAATAATCTAAGCCCAAGTAATTAATTTACTCCCAACTAGACATTAACACTGCAGAATTCCATGCTGAAGATGGTTGTACAGGGTTCCTTTAACTTGGGAAATGAATAAATGCCTCTAGGTCATGATTCATCTCACCCTAATGCAGACATCTGAAACGATGCTTATTTTTCTCCACTGAGGAGTCTAGACAGGTTGTTTAGCCATAAATGGTTTATTATATACATCTGAAGTGAGGCAAAATGAAATGGAACCATAAATCCAGATGTCTTGTCTGTACAGCATATATACTTACACAGTATAGTATATATACAACATGGATATATTTTATATATATGCAGTGTCTGTGCATGTGTGTATTTCTCCTGGTGTTTCCAGGAAAAGCTGGCAGTTTCCAGGCCAGTGGAATCCTCGTGATAACCTGTGGTCACCAAAAATCCTGTAAAACTAGCCTGGGACTTTGGGTGAAAGGAGGTTTCCATCATTTTCACTGGATGCTAGATGGCAGCATTGCACTTCCTAAACACCTTAGTGGGACATAGGGACAATGACAGCACTCTGAAGAGCAGAATGCTGTCAGTAATGAAAATTCAGATAGCCTAAATAGTCATATAATTAAAATATTACGTTTATGGAGGAATTGCGTGGAACAGAAGGAGCATTGTACTTTCTTCTTTCCTGATTATGTAACAGCTGAGAACAGCATTGCTCCTATTTTATATTTACATTAATAATCTTCAGGATTATGCCCCTGATATGTCACTCTTGTGATTTATAGCACTTAGGAGGAGCAGTGATTTTGCAAAGGGGGTGGGTGAACCTTACCCCACTGACACAAGGATTTCAATCTTGCATGATTTTATCACAGCTGAACAAGGCAGACTTGGTTGTCTCAGTTCAGGTATTAGTGGATGAGCATCCACCTCACAGAGTTCTTGATCCAGAAAAGTGACTCCGTTGAACAGTTGACCCTGAAAAAGAACCTGAGTTCTTTTTTAGCAAGCCAGGCAGTGGGCCTGGCAGCATTCTGGACAAGTGATGGGGCTCAAGCAGTCATGGCACCCTCTACCATTGGTTTCCAAACTTTGAAGAAAAGCAGTTGTGGAAAAGGAGAACTGAAGCAAAAGAAAAGGATTTTGGCAGAGTTGGGAACAGAAAAAAGAGTGGGTTGATAGCTTGGGGATAGGCAACTCCCCCAGCTGTGAGGGGATTCTCCAGCTGGGGACTGGTGTTACGTGATAGTTTGGACCCTGATCCCAGTCCCAGGCACTGGGAAGCTGCACATCTGCCTAAACTAACAAAAGGGGGAGTTCAAAAGGAGCTGAGAGATGCCAAGAGGGTAGGGAATCAATGAAGATCAAAGTCCCAGGATGGATGGAGGCTGAACTGGTTGCTTTGAAAGAGGACACAGTGGGGGAGTTGCTGTATACATTGGTCCAGCATTCTGGAGGGGATGTACTCTGACAAGAGGATGGGAGGTGAACCATCCCTGTGCTTCAGAGAACAGAAGTTCTCCTGCTGGAGCACAGGGAGATGTGCCTTGGATGGTGATGTCAGAAGGATGTGGAAACACGGACAGCAACCAGGCTTCTGAGTCTGATTTCCATGGGAAATTTCCATGAATATCCAGGGGAAAATGTGAGTGGAATCATAAGTTCTTTAGGTTAAAATATAAGAGGAAGTGATTCTCTACAATCTTGGGAGCTTTAATTTTGTGTGTGTAATGACTCATTTTCTGCTGTAGGGTTTTTTCAAGGCTTTATTGTTTTATGGCAGCACACACAGGCAAACATAGACTTCAGCTGCAAGTAATGGTCAAACATAGATAAAATAAGGAAATTTACCTGAGTACAGGTTATTTTTGTAAGAACAAGACTGTAAAATCATTTGTAAATGTCAAATGTGTTCTAGAGCGTAGTCATCCACTGTGACTACTACAGTGAGACAGTGACTTCATGTTACTAAAGTCAGACTCTAATCCTGTGACTGGACTGATATTTCTGTACCCAGCTCTGGTATAAATTATTAGGGAATTAAACCTGTAGCCTGACTGAAAAATTGATATTCTGCTTGTCACCAGGTTTAACATCAAATAAGACTTGATCAGTTTTTTTACAGTGGTTGCAGTAGGTTTATAAGGCAAAACTGCATGTAAGTCTTGTGCAGATCTCACTTTTGGAATGGCTTAATATCTGATGGTGTCAAATGATCAAATTGGTCATACATTGTTTGGTCTGGCTTTATTTTAGTTTTCCTTTTTCCCTTACCATGGAATATTTTGACATTTGTTGAAACTCCCCAACTTCCAACTTTCCATTTGGAAGTTAATTGAAGCAACGTAGTTTATTTTCAGTAGAAACTGAATTTAGGTATGTCAGACTGATGTTTCAGGGCTGCTCTGATGCCTTCTAGGACTTACCCTGCTGATAACCTCTTCTCTCACTCTTCATTTGAGCTAAACCATGCCAAAGTCTCTGTAGTTTCTGGGGTTCAAGTCCTTCCTGTTGTAGGAATCATAGAATAGAATTCCATCATGGTTTGTGTTGGAAGGGACTTGAGAAATTTATTCCACCCCCTGCCATGACAGGGACACCTTCCACTAGCCCAGGTTGCTCCAAGCCCTGTCCAGCCTGGCCTTGGACACTTCCAGGGATCCACAACTTCTCTGGGCAACCTCTGTCAGGGCATTACCACAGTCACAGTGAAGGATTTCTTTCTAAATGACTACTGTGTGGTTTTTTCCAAGGCACTGAGGGCAGCTATGATCCCTGAAAACTCAGTTAAAAACACCCAGATTTTTCCTTTAAAATTGGTTCAATTCTGTCACAGGGTTAATATTCATTAATCCTCCACCACAGGCTCTGAAATAGAGATGTCTCCAGTGTGGCTCATGTATTTCTAATAGAGTCCAAGCACACAGCAATTTTCTCTTGGGTTCTATGCAGGGAGAATATCAGAAAACACATTTTAATTGTGAGGTTGACCCAGCACTGGCAGAGGTTGCTGAAGGACATTGTGGAGCCTCCCTCCTTATATTAAAAAGGTGTCTGGATGTGGTCATGGGCAGCCTGCTTTAGGTGGCTCTGCTTGAGCAGGACAGAAAGAATGACTCCAGAGGCTCCTTTGAACCTTAGCCAATCCCTGTTATCCCTATGTAAGGATAGTTCAGGGAGGAAAGAGCTTAATAGGCAAAGCAAAAGCTGTGCACTCAAGGAAAGCAAAGCAATAAATTCAGCACTTCAGCACCAATCCAAAACACAGCCCCATACCAGCGCTTGGGATGGAAACTGACTCATAAAACCAGCACAAAAGGATAATGGGAGATATTTTATAAATTCATTAGCCTTTTCAAGTATTCCAATAGTTTTCTGATAATAAAATCCAGCTAGCAAGGTAGTGCAATAATCCTTAGTGATGTGAAGTACAGGACTATTGGGGGTTTGCTAACAGTAATAAAAGTCAATTTTCCCAGTTGGACAAATTGAAGATGAACTGTCCTGGGGCCTCTGTAGGAGAACTCAGTGGACTTTCCAATGCTAAGACAGTTTCTCCAAGATTTCTAAGGCTCACCCAAATCCTGTGACTCTTTTGTTTCCCTATAAACACTACTTTCCATCTAGGATTTTATTTTTGGCCAAGGGAGAAAAGCTGTCTAAATGTTTTCTCTGCCTTCCCCCACGATTCTTCTTTTCCTTTCAAGAAATCAATGGCATGACTCATTTCCCACCTCGTGACTTGTTCCCTTGGGCTAAAGCTCCAGGAGCCTGGCCACTGTGTCCTACAGCTTCCTCCCAGCTTGCTTGCTCAGGTTTCCTTCTCGCAGGAGGTGGACATGGTGAGCAACTCTTTCTCACTGCTATGGGGACAGGGATGAGATCAGAGCCTGAACATGGGAATTTGTGAAAGCCTCTGGATCCACAGCTGGATCCTGACATGTTCTTTTTCCTGCAATAGTTCAGAGCTTGTATTTCTGTGGACAATTCCTCTATTCCTATGCTGACACTTGGGTCAGAAAAGTCCATTTTTTGTGTTCTTGATCATCATGGGTAGCAAGGTGGCTCCCAATGCCTTCCCTCTCTAAAAGCATGATCTCACCAGATACAGCTGTAACACAATTCAGAATTTAGCTAGGATGCACCATTGCTAATTTGTCAACTGTCAGCACCTTGCCTTGTAATTTTGTTTATTTTGAGGGGTATGCCTTTGGGATATGTTTAAAACAGAATCTTGACTGTTGTTAAATAAAAATCTTAGTGGTCTTTAAAGTATGAGGAATTCCTTACCCTGAGCTAAGTTTCTGTGGGCAATACAAAAGACCTTTTTCAATTTTTGAGAAAAAAATTTGTTTGGTATTGAGAAAATCTAGAGTGTGGTTCCACTGTTCTCCTCCCAGAGTCCTGTTTTTCTTTAATTAAAAAAAACATTATTTTTATTCTATAAAACACCTGTCACGGTATCTTTTTAATCAGACATTAAAAAACAAAATTAAATGAGATTGGAGTATTCTTTCATATTTTCTTCTTCCCTCAGCACATTTTCCTGGCAAATAAGACTTCATGCGTGACTTCAATACTTCAATGTGACTTTTATATTAGAATGATGGAATCATGTTTTATGGTACTGACCCCTGACTATTTTATTTGCACAGCTAGAGTGCCCTATTATGTGTTTTAATTTTTTTTTTAATTGGTTGAGATTGCAATGTCAGTAAAGACAACCACACAACCATATTTCTTCTGGATCTTGTGCCAATAACCTGATTTTGGCACTGCACATGTTTGGCAAAATACGGCTGATTTCACTCAGCTTCCAAACTTTTGGCTTTTGCTTTCCTGTTTAGGAAGGATGAGGCCCTTAAATCCTGATCTTTGCATTTTATTTGAACTAACTGATTCAACTTTTTATCCCTAGCTAGAAGGATGCTCTGAATTGAAGTTTCAGTACTAGCTAATACTGAGTTCATTGCAGATGTTTTGATTTTTTTTCCTTTTTTCCATGCTGGAGCTGTTTCTCTCCATACATGTCTGTAATGCCTGCCCCTGACACACCAGAAGAGGGCAGCTGGAATAAGCTCATTGCTAAAGCATATGGAACACGTTCTGGAAAAACATGAAGCCAGGAAAAATGCAGCTGTGGAGCACAAGCCCTACCTGAGGCCAACTGTGCTTTGTGTACGTACTGTACAAACTGGGAGCGAGCACACAACACAGGGGATGGAGATCAGCACCTCCTTCCATCCCCAGGCAGATGTTCAGCTCCATGTACCCTGTCAGCTCTGTACCAGGTCATGACCAGTAATGGGATGAGGCCTTGCTGCAGCCAAATGTGTTGAAAACAAAGTCAATTTAATCAGAGAAACAGTTCAGCCAAGTTTGACTTTTCAGTATAATTGCTCAGGGAAGATTTCAAGCTTCACAGAAGCACGGCTAGCGGGTTTAGATGGGATATTAGGAAGAAATTCTTGCCTGGGAGCGTGGGGAGGCCCTGGCACAGAGAAGCTGTGGCTGCCCATGGATCCCAGGAAGTGTCCAGGGCCAGGATGGACAGAGCTTGGAGCAATTTGGGATAGTGGAAGGTGTCCCTGCCCATGGCAGGGGCTCCAAACCAAGCCATTCCATGATTCTATGACATATATTGCTGCAACCCACTTATGGCTGCAGAAAGGTCAGTAATGGAACAGGGACTCCTTCAAAATAAAGCATGACTGCCATGGTAGAGTGGTGTTTTACAGCATGGCAAGCAAAATGTGTGAAGGGTCTGGAGGGGAAGGACTGTGAGGAGTAGATGAGGGCACTTGACCTATTCAGCTGGAAGGAGACTGAAGGGAGACCTCGTTGTGGTCTTCAGCATCCTCATGAGGGGCAGGCACTGATCTCTGCTCTCTGGGACAGTGACAGGACCCAGGGAATGGCTGGAGTTGTGCCAGGGGAGGTTTAGGTTGGGTATCAGGAGAAGGATCTAACACCAGAGGGAGGTCAGGCACTGAACAGGCTGCCCAGGGAACCATCAGCCTGACAGCTCAAAAAATATTTGTGCAACACTCTCAGGCACAGGGAGTGACTCTTGGGGTGTCTGTGCAGGGCCAGGAGTTGGACTCGATGACCCTGATGGGTCCCTTCCAACTCAGCATATGGGATTCCATGAAAATAGACCAAAATGTCTGTACAGACTAAGGAATGAAGGGATTGAGAGGACCTCTGTGAAAAAGAGCTTGAAAACATCGTAGAAGATAACGTCAGAAAAGGTACATGATTTGACAAGTGAATTTAAGATTTTTTTTTTTTCAGGAAAGGTATCTTTTTTTCCACTTACAAAGAGGAGACACTGTGGAATTTTCTTTCTAATGTTTCCTCAGTCCCTGTAACCCAGTGTTATGTCCAGTTTGGCTATTTTACAAGCACAACTTAATTTACAAGAACAGCCTTGTGTCTTCCTCCTGAGACTGAAAAGTTCACCTGAGGTTCTTAACATTATCAACTATAAAAATATTCCACAAGCAAAATTAATTGATAAAAATTAATGGATTGATACCAGGATCAGATAATGAGCCCAGAGAGTTTGGAGCTTTAGGTAGGCATCACTGGGAGAGTTCTTCATTTCAGATATTTGCACTTCTGGCTCACAAAGAAATGCAAATATAGTTGGATATTCAGATTCTATGTTGAAACTTGTAGAGCAGGTATTTTTTAAGCACTCAGGAAAAAGGCTAAAACATGAAGAGTCTGAATAGACATCAATTATTAAATCTCCTGCAACTCTTGCTTGCCAGAGATTTAAGAAGCAGCACAACTTTCCACGGCAGGTTTGTTTTTCCTGATGTTTTGCAAAGTCCACGCCAACAATCATGTCGGTTTGCTTTCTTATAAAATCTTTATTGTGGTTTAGCTCCAGTTTCAGTACTGTTCTTGGATTGGAAGTGTGCACTGGCTCATCAGCCAGAATGCCTTTCTCTGGAACACATTTTTTTCAATTTCAGAGCAGAAACAGCAGTAACCTTTTTATTTTTCAGATCTGTCTTCATCTTTTGTTATCAGATTTCGCTGCACAGCCACATTCTAGAATGCACACTCAGTGATGTCAAAAGAGTTTTGCTTTAGACATGTTGTTACAAGCAAAAAATGATTAGATGTGTTAGAGTCCAAATATTCTCAGTTCATGCATCCTCAATCCATCAATACCGTGTGTTTTAAACAACTCATTTGGAAGGGAGCCCAGCATGCTGACTTTATCAGGAGTATTACGTGCATTTTTAGACTCAGGCACATACAGTCCTCATGCACAGAAGAAAAATCCTCCTGCACAGCCAAGATCATCTTCTGTGTTACAGCAGCACTGTCTGGAGCAGCTGTGCTGGAAATCTGAATGTGTGCTGCTCATGCATGGGTATTTCCTGAAACTCAAAGTTTTTATCTGCAGTGAACATGGCTGGGGGCGGGGGGGGGGGCACTTATACATGAACAGTTTTTTAGATGGTCCAATATCTGTATGTTCATTGACTCATGGAATGGCCTGGGTTGGAAGGGACTTAAAGGTCATCCAGTGCCACCTCTTGCCACAAACAGGGACACCTTCCACTTTCCATGTTGCTCCAAGCCCTCTCCAGGCCTTGGACACCTCCAGGGATCCAGGAGCAGCCACAGATGCTCTGGGCAGCCTGTGCCTCTGCTTTTTGGGCTCTTAACACAAATTTGTGCATTGAGGATGTGGGAGAGTGTCCTCAGATAACAGTGATTTGAGGAGCTACGTTTTGACCTGAAGTAATTCTTATCCCAGTGTTGCACTCAGTTTAGGCCCTTTGGCAGTAAATATGGCTTAGATTAAATTACTGTTAGGCTCTGTGCACCTGAAGAAACCAATGGTGTGTGTTTGTGTCACAATGCTTATATCTTCTGAGAGAGAAAAAAGGCAAGAAACAAGTTTGTTTCCAGTTGTATGTTTGTTTGCTTTTTTTCCTCTGAGTTGTGATTCACTTCTGGGATATTTGTGCTGTTTGCAACCAACTTGACTGTGGTTGTTCATGAGGAAGCAATCAGGTAAAAATGTGCAATTTGAAAAGAAAGACAAAGGTTCCTCACAAGAAAACACTTCCTTTGATGATACTGACCCTTCTGATGGCCAAATAGCATTTGCTTGGCTGATGGTAAATGGCAGTTTTCTGATTTGGAATATAGAGAATAAAAATGTTTTCTTTTCAGTGTTAAGGATTGGCTGTTTAAAAAGTAATAGTTCACAATATAATTTCAATTTTTCAACCACTTTAGAGAGATTTATGATAGGCCAAAAGACCCTGTATAAATCTTGTCTTGAATGGAGTGCAAACCTTTTTTTCTCTGAACCTGTGGAGTGTTAGAGCAATGCTGTGTCCTGTGTGCATTTGTATTCAAAATTAGATATGGATTTTTGTTCACCAAGACTGTACTTTGAAGTGATCCCAACACCATGAATTATCTCATTAAAGGTGCTTTACTGGGTTTTATATGGCAAACACTTGAAATTTCCTGTCATTCCAGATTAACATGCTGCTCTCTGCTACAGTTATGTCTGATGATCTCACAGGAGAGAGAATTCTGCAGAACTGAACCTTTAGTCTTTTTTTGTTTCACTGCCAAGCTATTTTATATTGAGCTTCTCAATAGAATTCAGAAAGAAAAATTACTTAGGATTTGAAAAGACTTTGTGGAAAACTTCATTGAACTGTCTACACAATACAGAATCCTTAAACCTGTTTGCTTTTGTATTTTTTTCTGTTTATAGTTGTCTTTTTTCCTTTCAGGGTTTTC
Source organism: Peucedramus taeniatus (assembly GCA_013400575.1). Classification (NCBI taxonomy): domain Eukaryota; kingdom Metazoa; phylum Chordata; class Aves; order Passeriformes; family Fringillidae; genus Peucedramus; species Peucedramus taeniatus. Next base: position 175,266 of record WBNO01030574.1, read on the forward strand.
ATAAAAATACTGATGAATACTCTGATGAAAAGTGGTCCCTGATATGATGGAGAAGGTTGCACTCAGAAGCAGGGAAGTTGCAGTCCAATAGTGCAGCCATTTGTTTAGTAATATTCCAGCAAAATATTTTGAAATAATGGGGATTATGATCTAAAGCTGGCCAAGTATCAGAGTCTTGCATAACTAAGAGACTACTTTTTTTTTCAGGTTTTTTTTTCTTTTTTTTGTCATGTACCAAAAAAAGAGACTTAATGATCCCTTCTCTGTTCTGAAGCATTCTTCACTGGAAATGTCAGGAACTGTGTCTGCTCTTCAATGATCTTGCATGAACTTTAAAATCCATTTTAGAGATAATAGTAAACTTTGAAAAGGGAAATTAGGATGAGTTTTTCTTTACAGAAGCTCTGCCAGAGGGAGAGGGTATCCCTTGAGCACTTTCTGTGCAGAAATTACCTCAGTTGTTCTAGAACAGATTCACTGTGTTCATTTACATCAAAAATCCTCTCAGTTAAGAGAAAGTTTGTGTCCTTGCTGCATCCCAGCTGGGGATGTTTATTATCTCTTAATCAGGGCAGGATGACCTGCAGTGCTTCTTGTCTGGACTCCACAGTGTCCCACAATATATCCACGAGTTCCAGCACCTGCATTGTGGTCATTTTGGAGTATTGAATAAAGCAACATCAAGCTTGAGATACTGAGCATGCAGAGTGAAGGGCCGAAGGAAATCTTAGCAATTCTAATTGATAAGGAGTGACACTGAGTCCAGTCTTATAGGAGCACTTGAAATGCTGATATTTTGATGCCAAAGGCTCTCAGCTCTTCTATCAGTGCATTTTCATAAGGATAACCTACTAGCATGTAGTAATTAGCTCAAGATTTCTAGAATAAAGACTAAATCCACTAAAAAACACATTGGAGAGAAGGGGAAATCAAAATTTATGTCTGAAAATAGATTGGGGGATTCGGATTCCAGCCTCATTTTGCAGCGGATGTGTGCTATTTTTTTGGTTGTGTGATGTACTTTTTATTATTTTCTCTTTTTTTTTGGCCTTTCATTAGGGTTTGTTGTGACATTCAATTCTTGAGATGCTGAAAGTGTAACACACTGAAGTCACAGCAAAAATGCCATTTAATTTCACGTTAATCTGGGTAAAACTGAGCTATTGCCCTTTCTTCCTTTTCCTTTCCTTTTTTTTTTTTCCCCATGGGAAACATAAATTAGTCCATTTGAATGAAATAAGTTGCTGCTTTAAATACACTTTATAAAACCTTGGGTCAATGCTGTTTTGAGCAGCAGTAAGGTGGGCAGATCCTTGCCAAATGTCTCCATCAGCCTTCCTCTTTTGCATCCCATGAGCCCTGAGGGAAGGAGGGCAGGACAGAATCCCAGTGTTCTGGCAGTGTGAGGACAAGGCACAAAAGAGATTTCTTGGTGGCCCTTTGGAAGATGGGAAAAGCAGCTGAGGGTCCTGCAAGGCAAAGCACAGCAAGGAGAAACGGAAGCAGAGGGGAAGCCATCAACCCACTCACCTCCTGGGAAGGGCATGGAGATAATCAGTGATTGTTTGGGGGAGGACTTTGCTTTGGGAAGGAGAAATCACAACTGAAGGAGAGATGAAAAGGTTCATTTGTTGACACTGAGCACAAATGATGACTCTCCCTGCAGATCCATCTGAAATCAGAGAGGGATCTCTGTGTGGGTGGGAAGCAAGAATTTACAGTCATTAAAGTTTTGTGCATTCTGGGTGAGTGGGGAAATGGCCAGCACTTGGTTCATGCTACTCAAATAAAAGTGAAAAATCCTCCAGCACCTCACAGGCTGAGCTCTAGCACTGGATTGTCAATGTAGTTGTGAGGGATGCTCTGTGGTATTACCTAATTACTATTAATTAGTATTAATTTTGAACATGGCCTGGATTAGAAGGGACCTTAGGGAGCATTTAGCTCCCTAAACATTCAGTTTTTTCTTCCTTGGCTAGGTTGTGTGTGGTGCCCTCTAAATGCACACCCACTGTAAAACATGGAGAGGCAGGCAATGAAATATTGTGACCTTGAGCCTAATATTAGATTAAATCAGTAAATCTCACTCAAATGACAGTTTTTTGGGTCCTGTGCTGCTGTTAGTCTATATTAGAGAAGGATTTTTTGAGAACAGATACAGATACTGTTGGATCACATAATCAAAACAAATTACCTGCTACAAATATTTTCTTTCCTTAATGAAAGTGCTTATGTGCTGCAATGGGTTTCCCTGAGAGACTGTGGGATTGTCATTGCTGGGGATCTCCAGAAAAGTCATTGTAAAGTTCTGTGGGAAGGAGGAAGGGAGAAATGAATTTAAAATCTTTTTCATAGGAACATTTGACAATATCTATAGATATTTTTGCATAATGATCTTGTAACTCTGATTATTTCCTGTTCTCTTTCCCACTCAAATGACTGTATCATGTCACCTATTTCCTAAGTTCCTTTACCTTTCTGATTTAAGGTTTTGCAGTAGATATCTTCACAATTACCTTAAATTAACTATATTTAAAGCTATTTTTAAAATATCACTAGGGACCAGAAAAAAACACTTGAAATTAATGTGACACAGTCTCTTGCCCCATGTGTTTATCCTTCCTCATGTGGTTCACACATGGGACATCTTGGCAAAGGACCTTGTTACAAGCACTGGAGACTTCTATATTAAAAAGCTCTTTTATATCCTATGTTCCCTAATATGAATTTTAACCCACTCCTTAAATTTTGATGTTGTCTGTGTGAATGATGTACTGTTCTGGAAAGAAAAACTTGGAATCATAGAATGGTTTGGGGTGGAAGGCACCTTAAAGGTCATCTTGTTCCAACACCCCTGCAGGGACTTGCCCCTATCCCAGGGTGCCCCAAGCCCTGTCCAGCCTGGCCTTGGACACTTCCAGGGATGTAGTGTTTAATTTCTGCAGGATCTACAAGAAACAATTATATTCAATATAATCTGTTTTAGGGAGTGTGTGAGCAGCCAGGTCTTGAGTACCAGCCTTGTGTGTGATTATGAACATTTCTCTGTTGGAAACGAAGTCACAAAGTGATTTGAGACACATGACAAATGGATTTGAATCAACACTTCTTTGAAAGGCTTCTTTTAAAAGAAGAAGAAATTTAAAATCTAGATGTGTAAAAGCCTAAACTGAAAAATAGCAACTTTGCCCTGCATGTGTTTGTATTGGTGCTAATGAAACATTGAAATGTGTCATATTACATTGCCCTGATGACACAACTTTTCCCCATAAGATCTACAAATGCAGATGCAATCTTTCTCTGCCAAAAAGCTTCCCTTCTTGCCAAGTACATTGAAGCATTCCCAGCTTACTGGATGAATCCAGCCATATGTAAATACAATTATTTTCTGACTAACTAAGGATCAAACAAAGTTGATAAACTTGTCATGTTTCAGTGTAAACCTAAAGCATCTTCTCAATGAATCCTCCCAAATTCATCACTTCTGTCAAGGTGTTGCATACCTAATGTTACTTTGCTATGAAGTTGGGTATTGAATTACACTTAATGTTGGCAAACAGGCAGAAGTGGTGACATTTTACTCATAGAACTGAAAAATTAGGCAAATTGCTATTTTTATGGTTATCCTGAAAACCCAGAATGAGTATAGTCTAAGGTACACAACATAACCTTTTCACACTGCACTGGCTTTACCTGAAAGTTCATCCTTTAAAGAATGAGAATTCTAGACAACTTGGAAAGCAAAAATTATACTTCAAGCTGGAGATCTTGAAAGAATTGCATATTTAATACACTGAAATAAGGGCTAGAGGAAGGGGGAGCTCATTTGTTTTTGTTTTTCTGAAAAATGTTGTAAAATACGCAGTATTGCTCAGTATTCAGTATCATAAAACATTTCTGGAGTTGGTGCTTGAAAGGTATGGAACACAGCTGTGGTCATAACTTGTCCTTTTTTTCCCTTCCAAATTTGTGCTGGGATTGACCAAATAGAGCTCTCCAGAATGAATCTAAAATTTGGAAAGAGAAATGCATGATTTTTCACATCAGTGTGGAAACTTGAACGGCTGTAGGAAGCTTTGTGTGCTGCAGAGAACTAAAATTGCTGGAAGAATGAGATAATGTATGTTTAAAATTAGAGGTCTTAGAGAATCCTGAAAAGGTGTGTTATGGGTAGGGAAATTGGATTACAGAGACAAAATACTCCTGGTGAAAGTTCATCCACAAGATTGGCAATGAGTAGTCCTAATTCTGGTTTTGTCACATGAACGAGTAACTTGTTTCAACAAAGACACAAAAATACATGAATGCAAAACTGTGTATGAAGGATGGGGGAGTTTTCAGGGCTGTGAGTGTAAAGGTTGTTCTGTCCTGAGAGTGAATCCAATTAAATTCTCTGCTGAGGCCAAGGAGCCTGATTGGCATGGAGATTTAAGCCAAGCTCAAGTCTTCCCAGAGCATTTACTGACAGCCATGAATTCAGAGAGTTTCAGGCAATGAATTTTCCAAGTTATGTTGGAGGACTTTCTTTAAGCTACATTAAACGAAAAAGCTGAAAGTTGTAGAAGAAGAAGAAGGAGGGGAGATTCATAGACTCATGTGGAGATCCTTTCCTGACACTGTAATATCCAAAGCAACAAAAAAATCCCATTCCTCATCATAAATCAATGAAAACCATCTTTCCATAACATTTTTATTATTCTGATAACAACAGTTTGACATTTTTGCTTTGGCTCAGTTAAGTTTTTCCTATCTATTGCCTGCCAGGAGAAAAAAAGTTCCATAATTTCCATCTACTGGAAAATGCTTATTGTTAATGAATGTACACACAGGATGATTTCATGTTTTCTATTCTGAATTTTGCTAGATAAAGCAGGATGATGATTCAGGTCACAAAAAGAAATTGTCGGTTGTGACAACAACAATGATAATAATATTATTAACAATAATAATAATAATTTATTCTCCCTTTCTATTATGGAATTTATAAATTTTTATTATGAAGTTGCTGATCTTGAAATGCAACAGTGGTGCATGAGAATTTTTAAAAAGTATCTACAGTATTCAGCACAGGCAGCAAGCCATTTAAACTCTCACCATAAAAATCCTGCTGGTGACCTGCTGGAGAGGACAAATATCCCTACTACAGCCTCCTCCTTTGCATCTTACCCAAATCCAGCCATGGCATTTTAGATCTTGTGCTAGTTGTGATTATGTGCATGTAATGCCCTGGCAAGTTTATTTTAATGATTAAATATCTTTTTCTTAAGACTGGAAAATGGCCTTCAGCCTAATGTGTGTGACTGTGCAGGTTTATCTCTAATCTCACATGCCTGCTGTTTTCACGTGCTCCAAATACTTCTGCAAGGAAACAAGAAAATTGATGTATTTCATAGTGATTGCCATCTATTTAAATCAGGTTTTGTTTAAATCTGATTAACTCTAGGTTTACTTATTTTATATGTCCAAGTCACAGTTGGGCTCACTTTTTCTTCTTTTCAAAAACACTATAACCCACCATGAGGTTAAATGAGGGAAAAAAAGGTTAATTTTAAACCATTTTCATTGTGTTTTGCCATGGATATTTGTACCAGCACAAGAGAAGGCTGGGACTGCATTTTCCATTCCTGATGTTGGTTTAAATTGATCAAATTCTTCTCTCAGGCTCTGACAAGTCCACACACACACCCCCTAAATATTAAATGTTGAGTTGTGGGGAAAGAGCTTAGGGAAGCAAGGATGGGTCAGAAATTTCCCTGTACTGAAGCCAATCCAGCATAAAACATAAACCAGGAAGAAAGTGGGTTTTGTTAGGCCTGGGGCTTCAGAACAACTTGCAGACATAAATGACATTTTAGGTTCATTTGGAGGCCCATGGAAGTTCTTGCATTATTTAACTGATTTGTTTACTCCAAATAACTGTGTTGGCTCCTTGTTGTGTATTGCTTATACCACAGATATGTCCTGGTGATATTTTTGTGCCAACAGTGACTTCAGTGTCTGTGGGGTTTGGTTGTTTTTTGGTTGGTTGGTTTTTAGCATTGTAAAATTTAATCAGCTGAAAAGTTGGTTTTTAATGACTTGGATTTGAAAACCAGTTAATTCAAAACACCAAAGCAAAACCTGGGAGTTCACATAGCAGGCTAGGATTGTTCTCTCTCAATTAAATGGATAAAGGAAGGTGGTCATGGTTTTGCAGATTATTTCAGGGGGAGTGGTAGGACTACAAGGCTCAGAATTGAGTCAGAGGTGATTGGGGTCAAAGTTCTTTCTGCAAACCATGAGTTTTGGGAAGGGAGCCTGGAAGTTTAATAAAGAGAACATGGCCCTTATCTCAAATCTGTGAGACTTGCAATATCTCCTACAGTAAATGGGAAAGAACAATATTATTTTTTTTCTGGGCAAACACCAGTTGCAGCCTCAATACAATAAACCTGTGAGTTAGTTCAAAATGCCATCGCTTTTAAGAGTTTTTCTTCGGTCTGATTGAAAACATGTCTTTTCTAGAAGTGTTGCAAGGTGAGAGGAGTTCAAACTGGCCAGATTTCCTTACCTCAAATGTCCATTTAATGGCTTAAATTCAAGGGGCTATTCAAGGTTACACAGGAAAGGCACAGATTCAAACTTACACAGCCCGAGGGGTTTAGGAAAATGTTTCCTGCACAGTGAGAGAAGTGGTGTTTCAATCAGGTTAGGTGAACAGAGCCACTGAAAGATGCACCTGTCTCACATCTCCTGTTTCCTTTTCCTACCTTGAATGAGCCAGTTCTGTTCCCTGAATCAGCTGAAAAGCCAAGAAAAGGTATATAGGAAGAGAAACTAATTCAGTATTTGGACTCTCCTGTGGGGCATGAGCTGATGATGCCATGTAAGCATTTCCAGCTCTCCTTCCCTGTTTTCCACAGGTTTTATTCTATGTTTTTCAGTAAGGTGACTGTATGGTAAAACACACATGGGGGGGGTTGTGTCTGTTTGCTTAAGTAAAAGTCCATATGCAGCAGGTTTTCTTGTCTGGTTATGCCTAAAAGATAGAGATATAGATATAGATAGGATAGGTTGGTTGGTTTGTTTGTTTTGTGGTTTTTTTTGGTTTGTTTGTTTTTTGGGGTTTTTTTGGTGTTGTTTTTTTTTTTGTTTTGTTTTGTTTGTTTATTTTGGGTTTTTTGGTGGGTTTTTTGGTGTTTTTTTTTTTGTTTTGTTTTTTTGGTTTTTTTTTTTTTTTTTTTTTTTTTTGTTTTTNGGTTGGTTCAGGAATTTTTTTTTTTTTTGCATGAGCTGCACTGCTTTTGTCACCCTGGTTCACCAAAAGACTTGGTGCCAGCTTTAGGATAGGGTGTTCTGTCAGGAAAAGACAGAATAGAAGATACCATTATTTCCATGTGATGGCTTGACCTGGTGGTTTTATAAGTCTTTTCCCTTCTAAATGATTCTGTGATTCTATTCTTGAATATAAGAGTAAGGTTTTCTTCAATTTTCACCTTCTCCCCGTTCTCCTTTGTGAAGTCTGCTTGCAGAAGGGTAATTTTGCAGAAGGAGAGAGCTGAATGTAGATCCTGCATTGTTAACCTCAGCTCTGCAAACATCTGTCAGCTATTCCATCTACTTTCCTCTAGTAAAAATCAGTTTTTAAACATGGGGATGCCTTTAATTTTTCCTTTGTACTGAAGACATACTTCCAAGGGTTTTCTGTAATTCTGAGATTTGGTGACTTCTTAAAAATGGAAAGTGATATTCTCAAGTAAAGCATATGCCTTCAGAAAAGGAACAGGAGAAGTCTCTCCACTCCTCCAGCTCCACACATTTCCTTTCATGCTATAAAGCTCATAATAATAAGCAGTGATAATTAAGTTATATTAAGCACATCTTAATATCACACCATAATTTTGTGCTATAGACTTGAAATTAATGCTTGGGAGATTTTCCCTCTCTGCTCTTTTACCCTTTCTGACTGTAAGAGGTATTTGAATATTTCTTTCAATGTAGATCACACACTGTGATTAGATACTGATCATTCTCTTTGGGCCTCTCCAGTTGCTTTCACACAAAGTGATTTCACACAAACCCACAGTGGAGAGGGATAACCTAAGAGTGCCTTTAGATAAATATATTCCATAAAAACCTTGATAACCTCATATCCTGTCTTGTCAATCTTTCTATTACAAATTATTTATTATTAGAGGCTCAGGTCTAAGGAAGCAATTCTTACCTCTTGGAAGAAGTTGGTAAATGAATACAGAATTTTGATAGCAACATTTTTTTAGAACTCAAGTTAGCAAAAATTATTAATTTTTTTTCAGATTCCTGGAATTGGCAAAGGGACAGATTTTTCTCCATCCCTGGACTGAAACAAGGTACTTTTTTTCAAGCAGTTCTGCTGTAGAAATATATAATTATGTGTGGGTAGAACTTGGCGTGGATCTCTTCCCCTTTAGGGATTTGAAGAAAACAAGCCTTTTCAAATACCCTTAATAACATACAGGTAAATAATGAGTTCAGACCAAATAACTGCTAAATATGAGAAAAACAGCATATTTCTACTCCTACTGCAAGCCAGAAAAAGATCAGTGATTACCCATATCCTGACAGTGATATTTTACACAGACCTCTCCTCTGTTTTCAAGTGGGAGATCAGTGCCTAGGCTGATGGCAGGATGTGGACCTTATAAAGTATTTCCTGCTGAAAAGTGCACTTTGGATTATTGCATAGGCTAAAATATCATTTAACAAGCTGAATTATGAAAGGTGGACTCCTACACATGCAGTACTAAGTGTAAACTGACATAAGAGTCTTGATCTAGCAGAAAAAAACACCCAAATCAGGCATATCCCCAGGTCAGTAAGAAATCTCACTAAATTCCAGTGAGTTCTTTATACAGACAGAGTTTGTGGCAATAGGGACGTGGCTCAGAAGGGAAGTACCTTAACAGCCAAGCCTTATTTGTTTATTTTCCTGTGGGCATCCCAGCTGTGAAGACAAGACAAGAAAGCTGGGGCTGTTCAGCCTGGAGGTGAGAAGGTCGTGTGGAGACCTCACAGCACCTTCCAGGGTCTGAAGGGCCTACAGGGAAGCCAGAGAGGGACTTCATCATCAATTGTAGTGGCAGACAAAGGGCTTCAAACTGAAAAAGGGGAAATTTAGGTTACATATATAGATTAAATTATTCCCTGTGAGGGGGAAGAAACCTGTGGCACAGGTTTCCCAGATGTGCTGTGGCTGCCCCATCCTGGAAGTGTCCAAGGCCAGGTTGGATGGGGTTTTTAGCAACCTGGTCTAGTTGAATAAGTTCTCTCTCATAGCAAAGACATTTAACTAGGCCACCTTTAAAAGGTCTCTTCCAATTCAAATATTCTGTGTTTTTATGATTCTATGGTCTTTGTAGCTCACAGAGTGCTGCATAGGCCTCACTGTAACACCACATGTTAGTAATTCCTTGTTATTCATTCCTGGTAGTAATTATTAATTCCTAGTTAGTAATTCATAGTAATAACCTCCAGTTTGGAAGATGGCACAAAATTTAGCTTTGCTGTTTCAAAACTTTTCCATTTACTAAGCAATAAATCTTTTCTAATTTCTCCATTCTGTTGTAGTGGCAGTAGATGTAGAAGCTTTGTCTGGGTTTTCTTTTTTTCCTGGCATGTGTTGAGATGTACTATATATTAATAATTGTACCCAGTCTGTGAAGAGAACAAGGGAAGGATGGTTTTCCCCAGCTTTTCACCCTCTTTTCCTCCTTCAGGCCTGTGGCAACAGCTTTTGGGAATTCTGAATTCCCTTTGGATTTTAAGGAAGGCCTGTTCTTTTTGCTTTGTCTGCTATGTCTCCTCAGTGTGGTCCTACACCATGTTTAGAGTCACACCATGTTCCTTTCAATGGTTTGTGGGAGTATTTATGTCAAAGAGAACTCCCAGATTGGCCAAAATTCATTAGGAACATTATCCTCCCCAGTCATTATCAAATTAAGCTCTGTACTGCAGCTTTCAGAATTACTTTGTACATCTTCTTTGTAGACACAGTGTCCTCTGACCCAGTAATTCACATTTCATCACGCAAATTGGTCGAGTACCAGTAACCTTTTATTGTGTGAACACAAAGGACTATGCCTGAGATAAATTTGGCCCAGTAAGGCCATAAAACTCCCACAATATTTGTGTATAAAGGAGATTTATACATTTCTTAAGTGTTTTGCCAAGAAAAACCCACAGCAAGGACAGGCAGACTAAAGCAATAAGCAGGAAATGTATCATTAGAGTTATGGAAGAGGCTGTTCCCTGCATCAAGGGCAGAGGGACATGTTAGGGACTAAACTGAGGGTCACAGTTCCCACCAAATAAGGACAACCAAATCTGCTTAGGAGAGTCACTGTTGGTCAGTTTGTGCATTTTGAGTAAACTTTGGATTTGTGAGAAACTTATTAAAGAAGTAAGGTTTGTAGATTCTGAGAAAAGAAACTATTTATTCCTTCCTTATCCCAACAGTGGCCAGCCCTCCTTCCCTGTGCAAATCCCCTTTGTTCTTACCACGGAAAAAATGGAGCAACCTGTGGTGGCAAAAAGGCAGAACAAGCCTTTATATGGGAATGGAGGAAAAAATGTGCAGAGAATCAGGGCATGCATGGTGCTGCTTATAGATCTGCCTGTCTCCAAAGGATTTACTTGATTAGGAATTGCTTGCTCTGCATGATTGTCAGGGATTCTCTCTTCAGCAAGGAGTTGGCTTCCTGCTCCCAAGGAAGAGATATTGCATTTCTTCCTTTTCATGAAGCTGCAAATGCTTTAGGACAGTGATGTAATGCTGGCTGGCTGTGTGGAGAATGTACTCCTGCTTGTGCACCCACACACTGAGCAGGCAAAGATTCTGCAGCATGGCTTCACCTTAGTGGGAATTTAAAAATTGGTACTAAATTGGGGTTAGATGGGGAAACTGATGAGTTCATGTAGCTGCAACTCCTGGATTTGGGAGCTGCTGAGGCACCTCTGTCCTGCAGGAGGGCTGGCTGTTACCCAGGTGTGGATTTCCCTCTCCCACAACATGTAGGCGGTTTTTCCCCCCATGATGTGGCAGCAGCTCTCTCTATCTCAAGGTTTCACTAGTCCAGGGCTCCAAGAGTTGTTCCATCAGAGAACATTTGCCACGTGCAAGAAGGGCTTGGACAACGCTCTCAGGCTCAGGTGGGATTCCCGGGGTGCCCTGTGCAGGGCCAGGAGCTGGAGCAGATGATCTTTGTGGATCCCTTCCAGCTCAGGATATTCTGTGATTCTGTGTAAATATCCTCGTTCCTCCTCCAGCTTCCTCCCCCTTCCTTCCTCTGCAGTGCCCTGGCAAAAGGCCCTGGCTCAGGTTGGAAAATCCAAGTGCTTTGTGGTTGTCACCATCTTTCCTTTCCAAGTAGGCCCTGGCACAGAGGGAGCCTGGCCCTGCCACAACACAGCACCAAAGGGCAAACCCAAAATTTGCAGCATTTCTTCCCACCTCTGCTGCTTTTCTAAACAAGATCTTCTAATGTATCGATGATATTCCCATTTTAGCCTATATATTGCACCTACTTACAGCAATATTAGGTTAAATTTTTCATAGACTGTACTAGCAAACACAGGTGCCCATAATATGTATATGCACTTCTTTGTGCATAGCTATATTTAACACAAGATTTCTTGTATTTAATATAATCTTTTTTTCTGTTCCATGTCTTTAAGGGTAAACTCAAGTATTTGAGTATTAGTTAGCATTAGGCACAAAAACCTGATCAAGAATAAACACATTTCTCTGGAGATAAACTAATTTATTTTGGGGCTAGCTTTCTTGGGAAATAATACAGGCAGTATTTTCAAGTCTCCAGTCCTGCAGCTGTTTTTACACAAATACAATTGCTTGCAGGGCAAAGATTTCTTAGGCCTAAAAGCCATAAAAGCATTTACTTCAGTAACTCTATAAACACTACCCAAAAAGAAATTAAAAATCATCTATAAAATTATGGCACTTCACTAAAGATCAAGAGCTAAGTAAACAACTTGTTGGGTGACATCTCCCAGATTAATGATTGGTAATAAAAGAAAAAAAAAGTTTAGAAATTTACAGCTCCTGGATGTTTTCCACATAATTTTCCTTTTACACATGCTAAGTAGAGGCAGATTCACTGGTTTAATATCTGCTGGTGACACTGTGTTTAAATTAAAACTGTCTATATAATCTAGAGCAAAATGGCTGTTCTCTCAGGCAAACTTACCTTGGGGTGGCAACAAATCTGAAAAGTCATTGCTGGAAACTTCAGGAAAGGTTTGCTTTGTCTCAGCATCAGTCATAGCAAAGTGTTCCTGATTTGCAGGCAAATGTTATTAAATATTGGATTAATGGGCTTGGACTTGCTGTCATCTATTTTTTATAGTGAATGCTGCAGTGTGGATAGTGTGGACTGTGAAAAACAAAGGACATCTTCCCTATTATTGCATTAAGTTTCTGGTTTACCATCTAATTTTATTACCAAAAGCTCTGTCTCCAGGCTAATACTAATGTAAACATTTGTCATTTCTGTGCAGTAAAAGCTGAAGGCAGATTATTTTTCTTTGTTAAGAGTATTCTTTTTAGTTTTTGGTTTAGGATCACAGGGTATTTGTGAAATTATTTTACAAAAGCAGGAAGTCAAACCTTGTGTAAAGATACCTTTTCTGATCTCAGCTCTAGGCATTTCAGTTTTTGAACTTTGGCATGGGATTCTGCTGCCTCTCTGGAAATGTTTCTAAGTAAATGAGAGACCAGCTTCCAATGAAGTGCTGTGAGCAATACCCTACTTCCATATTTCTAGGGAGAAGTGGATAAGAACTTCTGGAGAAGTTACTGTTTATTATACATCCATCAAAAAAAAAAAAAAAGTCTCAACAATACCAGATCTTTTTTTATCCTCTAGCATTTTACACCCTGGGACCACATCCCTAAAAATTGCATATTGGCATCTTTCCCCTGGCTCTGGAGAGTGACAGCAGCTGAGATTCTGGCAGTGCTCACCAATTGTACATTGTATTTCCAGCGGCACATTATTCCAGTGCCGGAGTTTTATCGCTTCTGAGGAATCCCTTTGTACACGGAGCAGAGGGAATACTCTTCCCAACCTGGAAATAAACAAACATCACAGAGTGCTTGCTGCCAACACTGTAAATAGTTACCTCAGGTTTATTATCTCCCCAAATCTGCTGGTTGCTAGAAGACATGACACTTTATGCACACAAGAACAGACACCGTGTCGCCATCGCGCTGAGTACGTGAGCAATAAAGAGACTTATTTTTAACACCAAAACAATGTGCTAAATTTAGACACAAGCAGCAAGGGGATACAGATTTAGCCATGTTAAAATGCTGCAGATGATCTCGAGATGACCACAGAACTCATTTTTTTGTTGTGTTGAATATAGTTATTCTGGCAATTTAAGGTTCACGAGAAAGTCGCTGAAGAAAAACAGAAAATCCTCTTATTCTTTATGCTTCCATCCAATTATAAACTTTAAAGCATGAACATAAGAGAAACCTGAACAAGGTTGGTTTAATTAATCTGAATGTGATTTTTAGTTGTCCAGCTTGATACTTCCCTAGGATTTAATAATGCTGATTTTGTGCTTGACATGGTATTCCAAGTTCATTTATGTTAAGATTGGCTTCTTTCCCACCATGCCCCAGGCTTTTGATCATGATCATATCTTGGCCCAAAGAAAATTGATGATGCCTTCTTTTGGGATGGATTCTAGAAAAATTAACCCCTTTTAACCTAAATAAAAATATCTGATAATGTCGAGTAATCAACTTTATGAAGGAAATTTTATTTCAGTTTAACTCTGCTGGGATAAAAAAACAGTTACAAGAAGCATCCTAAGAGCAAAGGCCTCAAGGATCTGGCTTTGTTGTTATTTTTGTTCTTGCTGTTGTATTGTAAATTCACAAAAAGCACTGGGAAGTATTGTACTGAACAAAGGCTGGAAGTTCGCAAGACATCACAGAAAGTTTTAAAATACTTTAATCATCTTTAATATGACTTAAAAAGCTTAAAAGATTTTTTTTTATGGTAGTGACCATTATTAAGGTTGTTGTGATAGTTTGCAGAAATATTTTTAAAAACTATGAATCGCAGCGTGTTTAGAACTCGTGTCATTTTGAGTCAAATGTAACATTTTCTTCACTAGATGGATAATTTATGCTTTTGATTATATAAAATGGGAGTAAATTATAAATCTTCATTATCTTTACTGCAATTCTCAGCATTTATTTTAAAAACTATGGCTTTTATTTAAAATTTTAACTTAAGTTTTGAGTAAAATGATTGAGCATTTTCACAAAGACAGTTTCCTTCCTAGTTTCATTTTCTTTTCATCAAATAAGGTTTCTGCAATTGTCAAAGCACTCCTAAAACTGGCAGCAGGTAGGAAATGTATGAAGGAAGACACAGGTTATGGAAGTATCCTTTTTATACATGTCTGTGATTTTAGTTTTACTCTTTTTGTGTAGAACATATTACATAAGTTATTTTTTCCTATTTATAATAACAGGATTTCCAAATGGAATTATATACTGCTTTTTTTTTTTTTTTT